>CM065124.1:24902960-25440460 GCA_033026305.1 Cirrhinus molitorella | reverse complement strand
TTTGCCATTAAATGACAGAATATCTTGAAAAGGAGGGTGAAAAGAAAAAAAAGCAGTGATTAACAGCATCATTAGTGGTTTACTTTAGAGAGTGTTCCAGATCTTCAGGGAGCAGTCTAGTATTATTTCACAAAGCATATTAGAAATACACTGACTGACCTGCACGACAATATGCAAATGACGCAAACGAAAAGAATGGCTTGACTGTAGATTTTGGTCTTCATTGCAAACAGATTTGTGCCTAATGAGGAGCAGATTATGGTATGATTCTGGTCTAAATTAAACAGCAGGCTGTTAAGGGCTGCGGGAGGCACAAACTAATGTATTTTATATGTTTTACTAGATGTGTATCAGCTGTACTGCACTTAAAAGAATAGTTCACACACACAAAAAAATGAAAAACTGATGAAAACAGACTCCAACCAAGATGTAGATGAGTTTGTTTCTTCACCAGAACAAATTTGGAGAAATTTTGCATTACATAATTTGCTCACCAATGGATCCTCTGCAGTGAATGGGTGTCGTCAGAATGATAGTCCAAACATCTGATAACATAAATAGTCCACAAGACTCCAGTCCATCAGTTAACTTCTTGTGAAGCAAAAAGCTGTGCGTTTGTAATAAACAAATCCATCATTAAGGCATTTTAACTTTAAATTGATGCTTCTGGCCAAAATACCAGTCCATAATCCATAACAACAATTTATCTCATTGTCATCTCACATCAAAATTCACCAACATATTTGTTTAGAATGGTTTTGGACCATTTTCACTTGTAAGCAGTGCTTGATCTGTACATATTTCTTTCCTGATTCAGACAAGATGACTTTTCACTGGAGAAAGCAATATTATAGCAAAAAAAACTTTTAAGTCACTGTAACAAGATTTTAATTGATGGACTAAAGTTGTGTGAATTACTTGTGAATCATGACTCTGACGGCACCCATTTACTGCAGAGGAGCCATTGTTGTGCAAGTGATGTAATGCTAAACTTCTCCAAATTTGTTCTGATAAAGAAACTTGTTTTGGAAGGCCTAAATCTTCAGCAAATGTATTTTTGGGTGAAGTATTTCTTAATAATGCAATGGGAAAGCTAAATCTTTCTACAAATAATCCAAAGATCAGAGATCAATCTGAAGGTTTTTCTGAAAGTCCTAATAAAATGCTTGAAAAGGCAGAAAATAGGCTGCATATGTCCTGACATGTAACTTCTACACAACACTGTTATTGTTTAAAGCTCAAAGAGAAGAAAAGTCACCGCTTGTGTGCTGTGCCGTACGGCGTCTCTGAAACAATCTATTGTTACACAATAACATAATGGATAATTCACAGTGGTTTCTATAAATGCTGTTCCAATTAGTGATAATTGCCCCTTAATAGGATACAGCTGAAGGCATGGTTTTGATTTATTTCCTACACTTCAAAACAAAGATGTTATTAATAAATATTTGGTGGGATTTTCCCATGGGCAATTTTGAGTGGTGTTGTACATGACAGGAGATGAATAGATCAGAGGTGTAACTGAAATGCTTTTCACATTAACAAACGAATGAACTCCAGTTTTGGATAAATAACCAAAAAATCTCATGCTCATTACCTCTCATTTTCTGAAACCATATATACTAAGCACACTGATTTATAAAAAGAAATTACATCATAATAAGCATAACACACTTATTAACGTAACATACTCTTGTAATACTTAATATTTTTCACTGCTATTACTACAATAATGTTTTGAACAATATTAATGTAATAAATTAACGAGTCCCTTTTGTGTGACCCTGGACCACAAGACCAGTCTTATGGGTCAATTTTTTTAGATCAGCTGAATAAATAAGCTTTCCATTGATGTATGGTTTGTTAGGATATGACGATATTCGGCCAAGATACAAACTATTTGAAAATCTGTAATCTGAGGGTGCAAAAAACAAACAAACAAAAAAAACAAAATACTTAGAAAATACTTTTAGAAAAGTTCTTAGCCATGCATATTATGAATCAAAAATTAAGTTGATATATTTACTTGCTACTTATGACTGGTTTTGTGGTCCAGGCAGTCACATAAGCTAGCAGGAAAAAAGCTAGCACTTCTTTGACTCTTTTGCCACCTTGTGGACAAAAACTATATAGCAGGTGTATACAGGTTATCACACTCCTTACCAAAATGCAGTAAAAACAGTAATATTACTAGTTTAATGTCTGCTTTCTATTTAAATATGCTTTAGAATCGTGATGGCAAAGCTGTATTTCCAGCAGACATTACTCCAGTCTTCAGTATCACATGGTCCTTCAGAAATCATTATAATATGGCGATTTGGTGGTCAAACTATTTTTTTTTTTGATCAATTATTACTTATTATCAATGTCGAAAACAGTTGTGGAAACAGTTTTTAAAAGTGTTTTAAAGAATGGAATAGAAATCTTTACTGTTATGTCTGATCAATAAAAAAAAATGTTTAATTAAAACTCCTTTAATTTATAAAACACTTTTATTTAAAATTTGTTCAGAACAAGACATTAAAATAATAAAATACAATTGTCTTTTACAAACTGATTTTGTTCATTGATTCCACTACAACATTGACTATTTAATTCATTCCAGTTACATATGAGAGTCAGTGTTTATGATTTATTTTAAGTGTTAAAACTGTCTAGCGTCACGCAAGATCAGCTGACCAGATGTTAAAACTACTCACACGGTCACTGCATTCCTGCCAATCAGTAACTAGTTACAAAGACATGTTACAGTGTATCAACTTCAGATACAGAAATGTCTGTTCATTAAGAACATTTCCTCTGTTCAGTAAATTATATGAACAGAAAGCATGTCAGACACAGTTGTCTTACATGTGAAAGCATAATTATGCATTTATAAAAATATAAAATAAAACAAAAAGCTAGTAGTTACAGGGAAAAAAAGCTCATCGTTGACTCTGTGGTCCCTAATAGTGATAACCTATGTATCTCACAACTGAAAATATGCCCTGAAATGACAACACATGGCTTCATGTCCTCAATTCTTCCCTTTTCACGAATTCCCTTATGAAACAGTTTGATGGATTCATTAATATAATCTGAAATTATGCATCCATCATAACTTGTGCACCTTGTATTAACTTCATGATAATGTCAATAGTCCTTACAAAAAATAAATTCCCTTATTTTATAGATGTGATTTAAATAACTAAAACTCATTTTAAATGATAAACATGAAAAAAAAAAGTGCATATGAAAAATGTTCCTGTCATGAAGTGTCTGTCTTTGCTGAGCCAAGTTATAATTTATGAAATGAGAAGCCACAACGGAACACAGGAGTGATAATAACGGATCACGTCTAAAAACTCACCACATCTTTGGCTCTCAGTGAAATTTTGTCATGTGTCAAGATGTGGCCACCCTATAGACTATGGCTTGTGTGAAAGATAATTCCGAACCAAAACCTGATTTGAATTATAACCTTCACCTCTGTGATGCAAGTGTCAACCAAAAGCTCTCTGCTTCGGAGCTAAAGAATTCTGCTTCTGCTGGGTGGTCAGTCAACTGATGGCTGCTCAGAGCTATCAGAGTCCTCTCTATCACTTCCCATTAGGCCAGTCACCTCAGGCAGATCTACAGAAACAATACAAACGTTACATATTACATGTAGAAATTCATGTACAGTATACCACCATTCAAATGTTTGGGGCCAGTACAAATTATTGAAAGAAACTCAATTTATTCAGCAAGGGTACATTAAATATAAAAAAATATAATAATAAAAAAAAGAGTTTTTAAAAAAAAAAATGGTGTTGTGGTATATATTTGGAAAGTATATATATTATATATAATATTTGGAAGCCTGTTTCCACGAATAAATTAATTATAAAAGGTTATTGTGACTTTTTATCTCACAATTCTGACTTTTTGTCACAATTGCGAGTTTATATCTTTTTTTTTTTCCTCGCAACTCAGATTTTTTTGTCCTCTTAATCATTAATTTATATCTTGCATTTCTGACTTTTTACTCACAATTGTTTTTAGCACGCCATTCAATTCTTTTTTCTCGCAAAGAGTTTCTCTCTCGCAAGTCTGACTTTTTGCTCGCAACTTATAGCAGTTTATATTTTACAATTCTGGCTTTTTTCCCCCTCACAATTGTGAGTTTATATCTCACAACTCTGACTCTCTTGCAATTCCAACTTTTTTCCTTGTTAATGCGAGTTTAAATCTCGCAATTCTGATTTTTTTCTTGCAATTGTGAGTTTATATCATGCAATTCTGACTTCCTCACAATTCTGACTCTCGCAATTCCAACTTTTTTCCTTGTTATTGCAAGTTTATAACTAGCAATTCTGACTTTTTTCTCACAATAGTGAGTTTATATTACGCAATTCTGATTTCTTTCTTGCAACTGAGTTTATATCTCGCAATTCTGACTTTCTCCCAATAGTTTCTCGCAATTGTGAGTTTATCTTGAGTTTAAATCTCTCACTTCTGACTTTTTTCCCGCAATTATGAGTTTATCACGTAATTCTGGCTTTTTTTCCCCTCGCAATTGCGAGTTTATATCTCACAATTCTGACTTTTTCTTGCAATTGAGTTTATATCTCGCAACTCTGACTTTTTTCCTCACAATTGCAAGTTTATGTCTTGCAATTCTGACTTAATTTCTGACTTTAAGAACTCTAAGAAAAAAAAATCTCAATCTTTTTTTTTTTTTAATTTAGTGGCTAAAACGGGCTTCCATAGAAGACTGAAGTAATGACTGTTGAAAATTTGCCGTTAAAGGAATACATTTCATTTTAAAATATTAAAACAGAAAACATTTTTTAATTGCAATTTTTAATTTGACAATATGACTGACCCTAAACATTTAAATGGTAGTTTCAACCTATTGAATCAACCTTTTATTATCTGAAGGAAAAAAAAAAAAAAACACTTTTAAAGGGGTCATGTTTTTTTGTTATGAAAAGTTTACTTATAATGTCATAATTTAGTTAATCATAATCATTTCCTACCTTTTTCACCTTCAAAAGCATAAGGTTTGGCAAACTTTCTCACATTTTATCATTAGTTCTTCTGGGATTTTAATAGATGTGCTTAGAATAAATGAATCAAAGTATTTAGCTGCAACCTTAAATTTCTTACAATCTGTCATCTCAAAACACTGAGGAAAGTTTACCTCATTATTTGACCCCTTTAAATTAAAGGTGAATGATTGATGCTTCTGATTGTTTTGTTGACAAGAAAATCATTTAGTTTAGATTCCTGTTTCAGATGCTGACCTGTTGCCCTCACCCTTAAAGTCTTTGCTGTTTACTGAACCATTCATATGATCTTGCATAGATACTGTAATACAAAACATCATGTCAGCCGAGAGGTAAAGAGGTTATTCAGTAACACCATTAAAAGGAGCAAGTCAAAGAGGAAGTACATGTTTAAAAGCATGAAAGACATAAATCGTTTTGTCAAGTTTCTTACAGCGCACAATCTTTATAGGCCAGATAAGGATCGTGCACAGGCTCAGCGCTGCTAAAACGGCCACTCCACCAGTGACGATGACCATGATATAGTGGTAATACCACACACAGCCTGGACAGCATACCATTGTGCTGTTTGAGAGAAATCCCACATGTAAATATATATCAATAAATAAATAAATCAAGTTAATATTTAATGTCTTTCTCACTCACTTCAAATTCAATTATTATACACACTTACCGGCATGGGTGTAGTGTCTGAATAATCATAACTCCCAGACCATTAGCCACCTTGTCTGTGAAGCTCATAGCTCCATAAACAAAAGCCCCACTTTGCTGTCAGGAGGACAAAAAAAAAAAAATCTCATTAGAAACTTAAAGACTTCTTTAAAAGCACAATTTTAGTTTCCTACAACCTTTTTTACACTTTTGAAACTGGCCGCTTTGAAGCATGTGCCTTTTTCACTTCTGCATATCTTATTGATTTAATCATGCATTACTGTTGAAGTTGTTAATGCTGAATATGCTCAAAACATGTGCCTGATCACTTTCGGTTCCCCAACATTGGCTGATATCAGCACTTACTGTTTGGTCTCCTATGAGTTCAGCCGTCATGGCAAGTGACATCACCAGGATGGTAGCGGACCCCATCCCTAGCAAGACCGCTGCCCCATACACCTTTTCTCCCATGTGTGTGTCCATCAGCACCCAATAGGAGAATGCCATAATCAGCAACAGTCCCAAAAAATAGGTAATCTGTCAATAAGAAGGAAAGTTTAATGTAAACAAACCATTCTATCAACTTGTATTAGCTTCTAAAAGTGTACATAAAAATGTCTAGTCAATTGTTTTCCCTTTCATTATTTTTCAGATGGAGGGGCAGGAGGCCTTAAAGGGAAAGTTCACCCAAAAAATGAAAATTCTGTCATTAATTTCTCACCCTCATGTTGTTCCAAACCTGCAAGACCTTCATCTTCGGAACACAAATTAAGACATTTTTGATGAAATCTGAGAGCTTTCTGACCCTACATAGACACCAACACAACTACCACATTCAAGGCCCAGAAAGGTATTAAGGACATTGTTAAAACAGTCCATGTGACATCAGGGATTCAACTGCAATTCTACAAGAATACTTTTTGTGTGCAAAGAAAAAAAAATATGGCGACTTCATTAAACACTTTCTTCTCTTTCTTCTCTTAGCACTAACGCAACAAGGACGCACATCGGTTGTGTTTTTAAAATCTATAATTGACATACCTCCAACTCGTAAAATCTGTGCTCAATGAAAATCACAAACTTTATGGTGGTTTTTGTGTGTGCCTAACTCATAAATTTGATCACACGTACAGTATAGGTCAAAAGTTATACATATCATATTTTTTTTACATTTAGTACTGCGCTTCAGAAGCTACAGAAGATACTTTGTTTCCCAGAAGACAAAATAAGTTCAATTTACCCGAAAGTTTTCACCCCTGGCTCTTAATGCATCATTTTTAAGATTCAAGTGTATGTAAACTTTTGAACAGAGCCATTTTTATAAATTCAACTATTATTTTCTCTTGTGGCCTATATGTAAACGTCTTTTATGTAAAATATCTTATTCAGGTCAGTGCTAAATAGAAACATAAGCATTTTGTATGATCTCTCTTCTTTTGGTAAAATAATTAACATTTTGCAGATTCTGCAAAGCATATGGAAACTTTTGACCTCAACTGTATGTGACACAGCAAAACTGACTAGTATCTCTGGATTGTGAATGGCAAGAGGTAGGGCTGTGCAATTAATCGAAATTCAGTTTCGATTTAGATTTCGGCTTCAACCGATTATGAAATTACTATAATAGAGATAAACCGATTAAACCGTGTTACGTTTTGGCTCCTCCATAAAAGCCCAATTTCACGTGCAAATCAGTGACATCATGTAAGATGACTTGCATAAAATGGGACAGGCTTGATTTGTTAATGTTTATTTGATGACGTGTTTTTAAAAGCATGAAAGAGAATGTGCGCTGTTCTGTGTATGCGTTCAGAGACAGAACAGAACACGGACAAGTAAAGTGAACGTTTAGCTTAAGATGTTACCTAAACGGTCAAATACATGCAAATGTGTCAAAATGCGGCGTTTGGTGATTATTTATGTAATCCTTCGTCAGATATGAAAATACTTACGTAACCGTATATTGGACCTGTGCAGCTCTTAAAGCGGCCACAAGTAATATTCCTCCTGCCATCTCTGTGGTTAATGTTAATCAAACAACAAAAGACAAAATCTCTAACTGCTCTTGACGGAGGGACTTTTGTAGTTTTTATAAGAAACAAAAGGATGTTTAATACATAAAGTGAACACTGTGCTGTGTTGTTTTACATACAATTAATTACATTAAATAAAACAAAAATAAAACATTTGTATTTTTTTTTCTATTGCATTGCAATCTTTAAATTAATCAATCATATAAAGTTCTGGACCCACTTATTATCATGTTAAATAATTGTGATTACAATATTGACCAAAATAATCGTGATTATGATTTTTGCCATAATCAAGCAGCCCTTGCAAGAGGTATTACAGCTTATATTTCAATGAAAAGATGTACATGCAAACTCATACTCACACATTTGCCTATTAGCTTGCTTAGAGGCTTCATGATAAATGAGGAAGCGAAGCCACTCAAAAACATGACCAAAGGAATGGTGGCTATGTACTTCTGCAAAAGAAAGGTTCAAACAATGATCACTGCTTTTTCTTCCTTCAATGCTTTTGGTGATGAACTGGGTGCAAAGTGTAGTATTATTTTAGCTGTCGTACCTTTGGCAAAAGTAGTGTGTAGGTGAGATACATGGATATGTATGTTTGCGACAGGTTCACTATTAGTCTGGTGGACATGTAAAGCAAAGCCACCTGAATAAGAGAACAGGGTTTAGAGAAGATATTAACTTCCTGATAGTCACTTATTAGTAAATACAGTGTCCTGAATATGTGAGATAACATTGTGTTTCAAGCCACTATTCAGGTTAATCACAAAAGCTTGGAATTTAATTACAGGCCACTGAAGAGTAACTCGAGGACTGGCTGCTAACCTGGTAGAATGATGGCTGTCTCAGCCAGTGCTTCCACTGCAGTAGACTGGGTGGAGGAGCCACAGTCGTGGTATTGTTAAGAAGAGGCTGGTGCTCTGCAGGACTAGAGCCCTCCTCCTCCTGACGGGGACGTCCCTTCTCCCGTGTGCCCAGGTGAAAGAGCAGCGAGAACAGAGCTCCAATTCCCACTACTGAGAGACCTAGATTCTAAATGTGAACAGATATTACGGCATAAAGCTCATCAGAGCTGTTTAGACCAAGCATACACTACCAGTCAAAAGTTTCTGAACAGTAAGATTTGTAATGTTTCTTTCTTAAATCTCTTTTGTTCACCAAGCCTGCATTTATCTGGCCCAAAGTACTATTTAAAATAACTTTTCTATTTGAATATATACAGTTGCAATCAGAATTATTCAACCCCCTTTGCTGCGGAGAACAACATTTTATGAAAACAATTCAACAAAGGCATCAGTAAACTATTAGAAAAAGTTTATTAATATACATTCGAATGATTTTGAGAATGTAACATTGATGAATTCTAATAAAATTCAAATGGGCTCTAAACACTCATGTTTAAAATTATTCCACCCCCAAAAGTAAAATTTTGTGCAGAATCTTTTATTCTTTAAAACCACCAATAAACGCTGCTTGGAAGTGCTTAGAAGCTTCTGTCACCTCTCTACTGCAATCTTGGCCCATTCCTTGCCTGAAAAAGCTTTCAGATCACTGATAATCTTTGGTTTTCACTTTGCCATTGCCTTCTTCAAATTCAACCAAATATGTTCACTGAGAATCAAATCTGGAGACTGAACAGGCCACTCAAGAACATTCTATGACTGATCCCTGAACCAAGCATAAGTACTTTTGGATGTATACTTTGGGATGATTGTCCTGCAGGAAAGTCAATTGATCATTAGTTTCAGGCTTTGCACCAAAGGCATCACAATTCTTGCCAAAATGGCCTGATTCTTCAAAGAATCCATGATGTCCTTCATACGGTCATGATTTCCACTTCCTGCTACAGTAAAACAACCCTATAACAGGACTGATCCACTTCCATTTTTGTTGATGGAGATGGTGTTCTTCTGCTTATAAGCTTTGCTTTTTTTTGCACCAGATCCATAGGTCCAAAAAGTTCAAGTTTAGGCACATCTCTCTGAAAAACATTCTTAAAGAACTCCACAGGTCTATCCAAATAAATTTGAACATTTAAGTCTGCCTTTTTGTTCTTTTTGGTCAAGAGTGGCATTCGGAAAGATGCATCAACATGAAGGCTATACTTGTCTTGTGTTCATCTTATACACTGCATTAAAATGTTTTTCCTCCTTTCGTTGTGTCATCTTGCAAGTCTTTTGCTGTACATTGCAGGTTTTTCTCAGCTGTTCTTATCAAACAGTTTATAATATTGTACTTTTTTGTTCAACACCCTCAAAGGTTTTCTGGTACAGCATATTTTAAACTAAGGAATAAGGCTGCCAGCTGTGTCTCTAGAAATGTTTAATGTCTTAGAAATCTTCATATGGTCTTAGACTTAAGTAATACAATTATTGTTTCTCTATAGCTTTTGTGAGAGCTCTGTTGACTTTGTCATATTTGCTACTCAACTTCAGCACTTGCAGCATGTGTGGGCTAAATGTATGTATGTGTTAGAGCTCAAGCTATTTCTGTTTTCTAACAGAGTATCTAAAGGCTTAATTGTGTTTTAAGACAATTTTGTTCCCCACCATAAAAAATAAGTGACTAAAAAAAACAGCAAAGCTAAATAGGGGTTGAATAATTATGAAATAGCTGTTTTATTAAATTCTGTAACTCAAAAACATTACATTATATCTTTACATTATCACTTTTAATATGCCAGTAATCTGTTATAGATGCAATATTTATAAAGTCCTGGATCTTCAGAAAAGCTTGGATTTGTAAAGTACTGCAGTCTGTACTGCAGTTGAATAATTTCGATTGCAACTGTATATATAAATGCAATTTATTTCTATGATTTCAAAGCTGAATTTTTAGCAGCATTACTCCAGTCACATCATGATCCTTCAGAAATCATTTTAATATTCTGATTTGCTGCTCAGAAAACATTTATTATTATTATTATTATTATTATTATTATTATGTTGAAAACAGCCGAGTACAATTTTTTCAGGTTTCTTTGATGAATAGAAAGTTCAGAAGAACAGCATTTATCTGAAATAGAAATATTTTGTAACATTAGAAATGTCTTTATCCTTACTTTTGATCAATTTAAAGTATCCTTGCTAAATAAAAGTATTAATTTCTATTATTTACTTTGACTGGCAGCGCTCATTATGTAACCTGGTAGGTTAACATCAAAAGAAGTAGGCTGGTCTATAAAAATCAGCTAAAAACCATAAACTGCTGATTATATGCATTTAACATATTTAACTACTCTTTTTAAAAAGCATCAGAGAGAAATATCCTGGGACATTCGAGGCTGAGTGAAATCATGCCCCTCAAAATATAAATTTATATTAAATTTATAAATCAACATGAAATTAAAACTGATCCTCTTAGTTTAAATACATTTTCCAGTTAAACATTTGAGGTTGCTAAATGTTTTTGTGCTCACGAAGGCTGCATCTATTTCAAAGCTGCATCTAATATTGTGAAATATTATTCCAATGTAAAAATAACTTTTCTATTTTTTTTATACATTTTGTAGTATAAGTAATTAATCCCTGTGTTAACAGGAAGTTGAATTTTCCACAGCTATTACTCCAGTATTACTATTAATCCAGTCTGGTCACATGATCCTTCATAAATCATTCTAATATGCTGATTCAGTGTTTAAACATTTCTTATTATTATCAATGTTAAATAGTTGTGCTTTTTGATATTTTTTGTGGAAACTGTGACACATTTCTATCAGGATTCTTTGAGGATGAGAAAGTTAAAAAAAAAACTGTTTTTATTTTCATATTTTTTTCTATCTGTTGCATCAGAACTTTGTTTCTTTCACTTTTCTTAAAAAAAAAAAAAAAAAAAAAAAAATTTGCACAGTAATGTTTGTAATATAGAGTATAATTTTAAATATATTTATCTGATCAAAGATAATTTAGGAGTACACTAACACGCACAGTCACAAAATGTTCATGTCATGTGGTCTTAAAATGGAACTACTTTGTAATGCAGGAAGAAATGACCAAGTGTTCACTTCAGCACTCACTCTGAAAACAGGAATGTCAACCGGGCCAAGGTTTTCCGTAATGGCAGGATCATCTCCTTCCTTAGTCTGAAAATGAAACATCAGCCAGGCCACTGCATAGACTGTGATGTTGGCTATCACCGTAAAGGCATACCTAATGAAAATATACAACCAAAATACAATAAAAATCTAAAACATCATACTGGGAACTACAGACAAAGTCCTCCAAACGAGCATCACAAGAATGGTTAATCATTACATGTGCAGATCTGCACGAGTTTACCTGTACGCAGTGAGCTCCACTTTTTCATGCTCACAAGTCACCAGCTCAGGAATGAGGGACAGATGGGAAATCTGCGTGGCCGCCCATCCAAACTGGAAGATGACGATAAAGGGGGTGAAATAAGTGAGACTGACCCACTGTGGAGTCTCCAGACCACAGCCTAGGCACTGGTTAAATACAAAGGGGAACGACAGGAGGACGCTAATAGTTCCTAGGTAGAGTAAAAAGAGAGTAAATGAGAATAATACCCCATACATCATGATTCATACATCTCTGAAATCTTTTTTTGAATGTCAAACAGGTCTGAAACAACATGACTGGCAGACTAATTTCTGGCTGAACTGTCCCTTTAAATTCCTCGTCACTCACCGACTAAATGCCATGTTTTTCTCTTCCCATATGATCCACAGCCGGGTGTCTTATCAGACTCATAACCGATGAGCGGTGTACACACTCCATCCGCTATCTGTCCCACTAGCAGCAACACACCAGCATATGTGTTCTGAAAGCCCAGCACTGAGTGATAAAATACCAGCAGGTACGTAAACCACATAGAAGCGCACAGGTCGTTGAGAAAATGCCCCACTGAGTAACTCAAACGCCTGAAAGCGGGTAACGACGCTTCTGAAGAGTCCGGCATGATTAACGCGATACAATCCACCCGCAGTCGGCTAAAAATGCGTCTTCCCTTTTATCAACCTCAGCATATTGTCTTCTTCAGCGCTGGTTTCCTCACCGCAGGGAGAATGAGTGTGGTAAGAAGTTCAAGGCTCTCGGTCCATCACTGTAGTCAGAGTCAGGTCCTAAAGGATTTGGTCAGCTGACTTTGTAAGAGTCACGATGTAGGAGGCGCGAATTTAAATGGTAACATTCGCTTTCATCGATTTACCGTTTTAAATGTCATGTTGGTAAAAAATAACACGCAACATGGTTAATGTTTAATTTGTCTAGTGCGAAAAACGTATAGCTTTGCGTCTTGATATTTTCGATTCGTGTTGTGATGACGTGTTTACTAAGCCACGCCCTCTGATATTTGTCATTCGTCCGTGTTGCCAGGTCCGCTTTTTATGAACGACCGTGCAGTGGTGTTTTCTAATTAGGTCGCTTTTAAAGTTTACATACACCTTCCAGAATCTGCAAAATGTTAATTATTTTACCAAAACATGAGGGATCGTAAAAAATGCATGTTATTTTTTTATTTAGTACTGACCTGGATAAGATAAAAGGCGTTTACATTTAGTCCACAAAAGAAAATAATGATTGAATTTATAAAAATTACCCTGTTAAAAAGTTTTAAATAAAGTGTTGTTACCTGATTAATCCACAGCTGTTTTTTGTTTGTTTGTTTGTTTGTTTAGTGATAGCTGTTCATTAGTCTCTTGCTTGTCCTGAACAGTTAAACTGTCTGCTGTTAAGACAATTCCTTTCTTTGTTTATTTTTAACATTTTTGTGTATTTTAACCCTTTCAAACTATGACTGTATGATTTTGAAATCCATCTTTTCACACTGAGGACAACTGAGGGACTCATATGCAACTATTACAGAAGGTTTAAATGGAAAAAATATGCATTAAGAGCTTTTGAACAGAATGAAGATGTGTAAATTTTTATTATTTTGCCTAAGTATCATGTTTTTTTCATTTAGTACTGCCCTTCAGAAGCTACAGAATATACTTACACACTTTCCAGAAGACAAAATAAGTTAAATTCAAAACGTTTTTACCCCTGGCTCTTAATGTATCGTTTTCTTTCTGAAGCATCAGTGAGCATTTGAGCCTGTAATATTTGCATATGAGTCCCTCAGTTGTCCTCAGTGTGAAAAGATGAATCTCAAAATCAGTCATTGTTGGAAAAGGTTCAAAAAAAAAAAAAAAGGCTGAAAAACCAAAGAATTTGTGGGACCTAAAGGATTTTTCTGAAGAACAGCAGGCAGTTTAACATAAGTATTAAGAATCAAGCTCATATAAACTTTTGAATAGAGGGATCATTTTTATAAATTCAAATTATTTTCTCTTGTGGACTATATGTGAAAGTCTTTTATGTGAAATATCTATGATCCTTTTATTTTGGTAATTAACATTTTGCAGATTCTGCAAGGTGTGTGTAGACTTTTGACCTCAACTATACGAGAAGTGGATGTTTTTAAGCTTTTTTTGTAACCGTGTATTTTGTGTTGCAAATATTCCCAATTCTACATATTCTATATTCCTTCAATGTTTCTACTCTTCCTTTATTCATCTCATGTCCACACAGGATATTTAGTCAGTCATTTTAAAATGATTTTAATTTTTATTACTATTATTAGTAGCAGTAGTATTTGGTAAAAGGGTGCAATTAAACAATATTAAACATCATTTTAAGTTTGTGTAATCTATGTTTGTACAAACATATGCAACAGTGAATGAATTTTCCTGGATCCTCCACCTTGCTCACTTTTTTAGGGATCATTTTATTTTTAGGGAAACCTGGCAACACTGCATCCATTCATTCACACACAGCAAATGTACTTCTTGCCACTCAGCAACACTAAATTCAATGAGTTTTCAGTTCATTTAAATTAACTCTTTAATGTCACAACTAAATGTAATAGTATCTGAGGTTTTGTGGCTGATTTAATGATCACAACATGACAGGTAGAGTACAATAATAAAAAAAAATGGATGTTAGAAACAAGGGGACTTGAAAGATGATTCATTGTCCATTGTGTTCCAAAGTGGCCATATGATTTCAAATGATTTAACAAAAGACAAAAAGCATTAAGATAAGCCAAAAACAACTAAATTATTCTTATTTAGTCCAGCTAAAAATGAAAACGATACCATGATTTACTCACCTTCATGTTATTGCAACCCAGTATGACTTTTGATTCCAATTTTTTTGTCTATCCACCTTAGTTTTCCCATAAGAGTGGGCCCATTTGTACATTTTATGGGTCCGACTTCCGGTCTTATATGTGTCCAGCTATTTTTAGCTCTACAAAACAGCTTGTTTTGATGCTTGGTGTTGCAAATTAGTGTCTCAAACCATATTATTTCAATGTTTTATCCTAATTATGAGCACACAGATTTGTAGTGCAAACTATTGTACCGTTTATTGCACGTTGATAACTTATTTCCCTATAGCAGCTAATGAACCAGAAGTCTCACCCATAGGCTTACTTCCGCGTTGAAGAATAAGGTGGATGTAATGAAAGTCAATGGGAGCCAAATCTGCTTAGTTACCAACATTCTTCAAAACATCTCTTTTTGTGAATAATTGATGATGAACAGTTTTCACTTTTGAGTTAACTATCCTTTTAATTTACCTGTTTTGAAAAACCTGGATGTAAATGGTTGCCTGATTTTAAAAGCTTAATTTCTGGACCCATTCTTGTAGTGTTAATTAATACAATTGTATACCTTCATACATTTTTCTAGGCATTTCAAACTCTAAAATATTTTACCAAAAAATAACAATAAATTTTAATCCATGTTGAGAAACACTGCTCTACACTTTATCTAAAAACAGCCCATTCATGTTTCTTGACAGTCTGTTATAAAAAGGTTAATGATTGAATAATCACGGGATGTCATATTTGGTTGGCCTTGCTGTATCTAAGAAATGAGGAAAAAAGTTATTTGGAAGTGTAAACATGTCCTGCTCTATTACTGTATTATAAACTACAAGGGTGACACCTATCATGTCCAATAAAAGTTAAGGCACTTGCCCTGCCGCTCCAGGTGTGTTCAATGGCACCACATCCTGGTGATTCACTGCAACTGCCTCTGTATGGTCACGTGATGTGGACTGTACTGAAATAGCTCTTGCTGTAATGCTTTAACCATTAAATCAAAACAGTGATGTTCAGACACAACATTTAAGATCTTATGAGGCATAGAAGAAAAGCAACATTTAATAGGTATGTAAATTAATACACATCCTCATTCTGATAGGCAACCTCTGTTACTGCGAATAAACCCACAGACTCACGTCTTCACAGAGCTTTGCTATGATGCACTTTACAACAGTGAAAAAGAAATCTGAGAAATGCCAACGGGCTCCGTAAGCCTGGCACGGAGCGCACAGTGGTGAACAAACAATCTGAGAGGGCCATGGACACCTCACCTGGATAGGAATCGTAGAGAGGGACACATTAGTGTTAAATGTTTTACTTGGAAAGGCACAAACTATGATTCCCAGGTAACTTAATCTAATGCGAAATACAAAAAAGCACAATTTTGACTGAGAGAATCACTTTTGTCCCTTTGGGAGAGACCAGCCTGCTGTATCAATGATCTCACGTCTGCTTTTTATTTCTGTTGCTTCCTATTAATTTCAATGCCGAACGGTTTGCTTTTTCCCCCCAAAAGTGCAATTCACAGAGGAGAGATCCAATGCATTTCTCTCCATCTCCCACAGTACCTGAGACCAGCCACTGTGCTACAACAACATCATCCACATCGACAGGAAAAAGGAGGAAGTTAAAAAACAAAAAAAAACAAGTGAAAAACACTAAGAGCGGTTAAAAAAAAAAAGTTCACACATTCTACAACATGAGTAAAACTGGGAGAGCAGATCTTGAAAACAACTTTTTAAATTACAAAAACAACGGAAAGACAGAAATTTACATAGGTCATCTGAATCCGGTGTACTTTTCTCCATACGTCAGTCAGCAGTCTTTCCCCACTTCTTTTGATCCCATAAAAAAAAAACGAAAAAAAACATGGAGCACGTCACTCACTCATCCAGCCAGTGTGTGAAAGTGAACGGATGTCTGTGTGTAAGTGTGAGTCTGGTTGCCTTTTAGTTCTCAAATAATGGTTTTGCATGTCATCTAAAATACAAGTTTAAACAGTCCATCTGGGTTTAAGTCACATAACATATATCATCTTATTTCTGACCACTGAAGTTGTGGCTTCTGGTGTCCCACATTGTACAAATATATTTATTTGTTCCACTGAATTGTTTCCTTACAAAGAGTGTCAGAGCCCAGAGTACCGAGTACTGAGGTGTGTCCGCTCTGAGCAGATGCCAAAAGTGAGGCAGTGAGTTTCTGTTCTGAGGTGGAGCTCCACGTTTCAGCTCGAGTCCTTTGCTTTTATTTTTTATTTTAAACGCACCAGTGACTCTTAACGTTCCAAAGATGTTCCTCCTCACTTGTGCCGCTGGAGCGCTTTCCTCTTCCTCCTCTTGAAAAAACAACAGCACCTGAAAAGAGCGAAGACAGTTTTGCAATCACTCTCAAACTTAAACACAGTCTTAGTTAGGCAGTTGAAAACAAACTAAAAATAAACCACTAGGACAATGGAAGGCCCAAATGTCTCCTAATGTTAGCATGGGATCAGACTGCACAATTGTGTAACCAAAACAAAAATGCAGTAACCATTTGAGCCAATGGAAACGACAGTTTCCACCAGATTGAAAGATTAGTTCACTTCTGTTTATTAGTTCCTCTTTCTTTCTCTCATCAAAAACAAATTAAGGTTTTCAAGAAAAACCTTCCAAGATTTTTCTCCATATAGTGGACTTCAACGAGAATCAGTGGGTTGAAGGTCCAATTAGTAGTTTCAATACAGCTTCAATGGCATCTACACGATCCCATTTGAGGAATACGGGTCTTATCTAGCAAAGGATTGGTCTTTTTCTTAAAAAAAAAAAAAAAAAAGTATATACTTTAACCACAAATGCTCATCTTGCACTAGCTCTGCATTGCGTAATCATGTTAAAAAGGTCACCCGTGGCTAGTTGTTTGTACTCCGTTCAAAAAGGTAGGGTAGGACTAAAAAGGGTGTTTTATTTCTTCGTACATACACTTCGGTACCTCCACCTACCTCACGTGTGGCCTTTCCAATGTGACTACGTTAGGGATGCGTGGTATACCGGTATATATTTTATTTCAAACGGTTTGATACTATCATTTTGATCAATTCTGTATTTTAGACGCTGCTGTTCCGAAGTTCACCTGTAGGCAGCAGTGTTTCTCAAATTGCTGCGAAATGGGTAAACATAACAGAACAAAACTAGTAAATAAAGACAAGAGTAGAAGTGAAATATGGCATTATTTTGCATAGAAAACAGATGATAATGGTGAACGAGCTGACCTTACTGCACCTGTACTCAAGCATTGCTATAAATCATGTGTTACTTGCATACGCTGATCTTTATCACAAATTTAGAGATTTAGAGTTTTGCTATAATAATTTTAGTATCAACAATATGAAGAAAATGTTTCTTCAGCAGCCGAGAGACAGATTTACATTTAATGCTCTTTGGCTATCAGTCGGAAGTCAGAGAGAGAGAGAAAACTCTTAGAGAGAAAAAACTTAAACTTTTGTTAACATTCATTTGGTAAGCTGACCTAACAGTATTACAGCACTTATTAATCTAGGTCAATAATTAGTTATAAATGATAAACAAACATGTTTAGTATGTTAACATTAGTTACTAAATTGTTTTTAATTCACTTATCTTTTGAGGCTGGTTATTTGTCACCTATGGTATCGATTTAGATAAATTAAAAATTATTACATTTCTTTCATTTTTAGTAATTTTACTTTTACTTAAGCTTTTAAGTTAAGTCATAGTTGCAGTTGACAATAACACTGATTTAATATTAGAATTCATAAACTGATAATTGATTCCTAGTAATGAAACCGAAACCAATATTTGTTGGTAACAAATTGTGGCAACACTAATACACATAAAAAAGGGAAGGAAAACTGCACAGTATGGAAGACCATGCAAATAACTAAAAAACCATTTGTGGGGGAAATTTGGGCATTAATGGTTTTGTAAAAATTGTACTTACTTTGTATCATCAGCCACCTCTACCTCAGCAGGGGCAGTTATGGGAGCGTTGGAGTGTCCTGCAGTGGGATCGTCTGTATTCACTTCTCCGTTGGTTGAGCTCATAACCTGAATGTTAATTTAAGGCAGCAAGCAATGAGGTTTTTAATAAAGACTGTCAAAGATGAGTAACAACACAAAACCAATTTCATCTAACTTACACTTCATATTTTACAGTTGATGTAACTCAGGTTGGAGCTTAGTAACCTATTAAGGGTGCTTTTTTAAAATAATTAAACTGTTCAAAATCAGATTGCTCAGCACCAACCATGGAAGTTTAAGAAAGTGGGGAAATGTAAAATGAAAATAGCACTTAGATAATGGAAATACGCCAACACAGAAAAGGAGTTTAGTTGGAAATCTTAGAACTAAAATGTACACCCTGGATAACTAGAAATACACAAGCAAACATTCATTTGTCTTGCTTAGCCATTTATATACAACACAAGCAGTATTTTCACACTGAAGTCACCAGATCCCAAGCCTAACCATCAAGAGCGTGCAAGTGATGTGTGTTAGACAAAGGCAAGAGAGGAAAAGACCATTTAAGTGTTTACAGCTGGAAAATGGATAGAGGTGTCTCGAGTGAGAGGATGAAAGGAACAGAAAGACAAGAACAAAGAACAGAGAAAGGAAGAGATCGACACCAATGGCATGCAGTACTGCGCAAACACCCAGTACCTGGACAGAGCCCCCCAGCCTATCGGCCGTGAGATGCGACCCCAGGAGCTCCCTGTTGGTCACGGGAGTGGGCTGGGACTCACTTCCTTTAGGTTCTGGAGACTGGCATGACAGCGATGGGGGGGAGGGGTGGGGAGTGGCAAAGGGCATAAGAGATGTTTTTGAAAAGAGGTGAGGGTGTAAAGAAAAAAAAGAACAGAAAGAGTTTAAAGAGGAACGCCTTCCATGCACAAGCAGACTCTTCTAGCTAACAGGATAGAGGTGGAAATAAAAGCGTGAGTGAAAAAACAAGAGAGCACGCGACATGCAGAGATGGAGAGGGAAGCTAAGCTCTTATCTTCCACGAACAGCTCTCAGCAATCATAACAAAACTTAGAATGTAACAGACTTCATTTATCTAAGGGACTGTGACCAAGACATGGAAATACCACTGTCTAAAACAAAAAAATGACAGCATTTATGGAAATTACAGATCTTTAGACTAGCAAAAACTACTCTGGCTGTAGGAACTTGTCTTGGGATTGTTGATGAGTGAATCAAAAAGATATTGTTGACATGGTTTAAAAGAGAATCATAAAACATTGAAAATTACACTGCATGAAGCAAGGTTTCTCCAAAAATAAACAAAGAAAATAAAAAAAGGGAAGCTGGTACTTAAAAGCAATAACTGTGGCTCATTCTTCCTCTTTTACATCAATAAGGATTAGACTGTAAAACTGAAAGTGATATGTCATATAATAAATATTATTCGGAAAACTTTACAATAAGGTTCCATTAGTTAATGTTAGTTGATGTATAACAAACAATGAACAATACATTTATTACAGTACTTATTAGTCTATACCCCACCTTGGTTAACTTTAAATTCAAGGACTTTCCAGGTCCAATACCCTCAAATTCATGTGGGGATATATTTCAAGTGAGTATTTATTTTTATAAATATGACAGAGATCAGATATTCTATTTGTCATATTTCTGTTTTGCATAAAATGAAGAATATTCGATACATCCTATATAATGTATTCTAATTTGATTTGGTTTTGCATGGATTTTATTGAAAAGAGCTTAGGCTCATGTAACCAGAAGTTGTAATCTTTGGTGTGCCAAATATCTCGAAACTTGCATTTTCCAGGCATCACTTTTTAGCATATTTTTGCAATGTTTCACGGTGTGTCTGTGAAACGTTGAGGTACCAATATAGTAGTTTAGTGCATGCATGAACGGCATGGTGACATACAACAAATAGTACCTCACGCAGGAAACACTTAAAATAACGTGTAAATGCATGTAACTAACATAAATCAAGCAAGTTAGTATACATAGGCCACAAAGTATTGGCGAAATAACACATTAGTGGACAGGAGGGAATTTTTTTCCCCAGAAAACTACAAGGACCTGTATCCATGTATGTTTATTTTCAAAAACTTTCCTGGGCCTTTTTTTTTAAGATTCACAAACTTTCAAGGATTTCAAGGACCCGTGGGAACCTTATTAATAAAAATACAGTTGTTAGTTCATGTTTTTTTAATTTTAATAATGCATTAGCAAATGCTGAAATTAACATTAACTTAGATTAATAAATGCTGTATAAGTATTGTGGTTATTCTTAGTTCATGTTAACTAAAGTAGTTAACTAATGTTAACTAATGAACCTTAATATAAAGTGTTACTGTATTATTGTATAAAACAAAAAAATTAATAATTAAACGTAAACTAAAATTAAGTTACTAAATTACTAAAATGAACAAAATGTGTTTAAATTGGTTAATGTTTAAAAAAGTTAAATTAACAATAAATGAATAGATCATTTTTAAATTATTGAATTAACTCAATTAACTCTAAAGTTCAAATTAAGTAAAAAAAAATAAAATAAAAAAAAATTACAAAATAATAAAATATAAATATATATTATATATATATTTTATTAATGAATTCCTCAAAGCAATTAAACTTCAACTTATCACTTGACCACATCCACCTTATTCTTCTATGTGGAAACAAGCCTGTAACTGTTGGCACTACAGTTCATAATTTTATTAAGATAATACATTAAAATAATATGGTAAGACACGCAAACTTGCAATATCACGCAGCAAAATACAGAGATAAAAAAGCTGGACGTGGATGAGAATGGAAGTCAGACCCCAAAAATTTACAAATGGCCACACCCACTCTTATGGGAAAAATAAGGTGGATACTGTAAAATTGCACAAAAAAGCCACGTGTAATTTACAACAGCATGAGGGTATAGTGACTTTTATCCTACCTGGTTTTTGGTCTGTGGTTGTGCTTTGTCTCTGCTGCTGGGCTGCAGAGGTGTGTCACTAGGCATGGGTCCTATTGGAGTTGGCTGTACAGACACAGGAAACTCAACATCCATGTACTTTGTTACATCAAAAAAAAGTGGTTTGTGAAATGACATCCAATTACTTACCAGCGGCTTGCCGACCCAGTCGTATTCATAGTCGAAGACATAGCCATTTCTGTCAAAGAGGTCCGTAAAGAGTTTTCTCAAGTAGTCGTAATCCGGTTTTTCAAAGAAATCCAGTCTCCGCACGTAGCGCAGGTAGGTGGCCATTTCTTCTGTGAAAGGACGTAAAAGTTAAGGCAATGCACTGGAGATGAGAGAGCACAAGATTTGTGGCCATTTGAAAAAGAACCTGCTTACCGGGGAAACTCTCACAGAGCACTTCTATAGGGGTTGCCCTTTTGGTATCTCCAATTTTCTGATAGCGCTCCTTCAGTGTGTCAGCCTTATGAAACGGGACACAACAAAGATTATTAGTTAAAGAACATTAAAGAACATTAGTATTAGCACTTTATTTCACAGTCCTGTTCAGCATGTACATCCCATGTACTTATAAGAATTAAAATAACTGGGTAATAAATAGGTACTACCCCTGAACCTAACCTTAACCCATGTAGTTACCATGTAATACACAGGGTATCTGCATGATTTTTTTTAGGCTCCAGTTTAAGACTTTAAAACCTTTTTTAAAAACTTGCACAAATAAAATCAGTTCATAGAGCAGGGTGGGGCAATGTCTATGGTAACAATTAACTGTAAAATTACTGTAAGCATGATTTACAGTTCAGATATAGGTTTTCACAAAAAACAAAGTTTTATAAAATGATAAACTTCACATTTCAGCCTTTAAATCATATTTAAGAAAATGGAGTTAAAAGTATCAATTATAATTATTAAAAAAATTATTTTCAATCAATTATCATATTTAAAATTCTGCTTGTTTGCACCATAAAAACAAGGGTCGATTTACGCTTTAGGCTGAACAAAAACAGCAGACGGGCTTATTGTAATTCATTCTTTGCCAGCAGGAGGCGCTTTCAGAACAGCAGAAATACAGCAGTTTTCTGGTAACGGCAGTACGCAAAGCAGCGCAGCACGTGACTTTAAAACATCCAGCTCATATTTATTCAATTAAATCCTTTTGAAGTTCAATCATCACATTAAGCTAGATCCCAATTATTGCCTTTCCAGCCCTAATTTAAGACCTTTTGAAATCATAATTAAGACTTTCTTGTACCATTAAAGACTTTGATGTAGCAAAATCGGCCACCGAAAATGATCACAAAAAACACCAGAAAATATGAGCTGTAAATATATGCCGTGCCACACCGCTTTATGAATGTGCGTTCTACTCATGTACCGCTCATGATCACTGGAAAAGTCCACTCAAATAATGCACTGACAAGAAATTACGTAGTATACTGGTTTCTGTTTGCAACAGCGCTAATGTGCTGTAACATGGTGTAGTACAGCTGTACTGGGCAACGCTGGTAAAATGACGCTACCCTCTTGTGATGCTTTGCTCACATGCTCTGGTAATAATAGCTTTGTACGACTACATATTATTTGGATAATTAGTCAAACAAAAAAACCTGTATCTGATTCTGTTGAATTGAACTGAATAAAATAATATACTTTCAATTCAAATGTGTGGTTATTCCATTGGCTTGTGGTTTTTAAATTCAGTATTATTAAAATGATTTCAGAATTTTTTTTTCCTCTGTGCAACCCTTTTTTTTTTTTTACAATAAATTTGATGCAATTAAAATTAAGACTTTTTGAGGACCCGTGGAAACCCTGAGAAAACTTGTTTTTTCTCAGCATTCACCTTCCACCTATGCTGTTGTACATGGACCCTGCATAGACCAGCAAAGTAACTGACAAGTTCAAGGCCTAGGAAGGCAGTAACAACATGTTGTGATACTATCCTAAAGAGAAGTAAATGTTGAATAAAGTTGTTGTTTTTTTTTCTTTGTGCACAAAAAGTATTCTCGTAGCTTTATAACATTACAGTTGAACCACTGATGTCACAGTTGAACCATTAGTGGAGTGTGATAAGACCTCAAACCTGAAAGATGACAGTTGAACCACTGATGTCACATAAAATAGACTATTTTATGGATGCCCTTACTACCTTTCTGGGTCTTGAACGTGTCAGTTGCATTGCAGGGTGAGAAAGCTTGCGGATTGCATCAAAAAATCTTAAATTGTGCTACAAGATAAACAAAGGTCTTAAGGGTTTGGAACCACATGAGGGTGAGTGATTAATGACAGAATTTTCATTTTTAGGTGAACTGTAATAGGCTAAATTATGATTAGTCATTCAACAGGAATTTCAGTCTTTTTTCTCTCCTTCAGACTATAAACCAGGCAATGAAAGCTGTAAACAAACACTTTTAAACATATCTTTTTAGTCTTCTAAATAGGTCAGCTTATCATGGCTGTATAGCTATTGGTTATTCTGCTGACTTTCCATGATAGTGACAGATAGTGGGCCTCATTACTCTTTCAGACATTAGTGGAGTGTGATAAGACCTCAAACCTGAAAGATGACATCAAAACACAGTTAAGAGAATGAGACAACTGAATGGAAAGGAAACTCTAACCATCGATTTTTACCTTGCTTTATTGCTTAGTTTTTATTTGCAGAACTGATAAATCTCTCATATATACCAAAACTGTGGTTTAAGATTTTAAAGAAACCTAACAGAATAAAACAAACCGCATTTTTCTAAAACTGTATCATTTTCACTGTTAATATCTGTTTTTGAAACAAACCCCTAAATCAAAATGCACAAAGGCAGCAAACATTTGTTTCACTCCACCTACAACAATACCTTTAAACCTTGCCAGGGCAGACTGCCTCGTAGAAAGTACATAAACATATGACCCAGCGCCTCCAAGTCATCCCGCCTGCTTTGCTCTGCAAGATAAAAAGACATGCAAAATTCAAAAACTGCTAGCTACACTAGAATCTGTCTTTAGTCAGACAAGAGTCTTAACACACAATACAAAATAATTGTATGCATTTTGCATAAAAATCAAAACCAGTGCAAAATCCTGTGCCAAACAGAGCACCTGCATCTTACCAATGCAACATGATTAAATTTAAGTTCTGTGGCTGCGCATGTAGAGATTTGTGTCACTAGCAGCTAAGCTAGGTTTTAATGCGTACTTTAGTCTTTATCCCCATGAAATTCTAATAACCGCTCCTAAGCCCTAACAGAGCGAATCTTTCCTGTGTGGTGCGGCTCTTACCCTTGCCCAGGTGTGTGTTGATGCTCATGTAGCGAGCCGTCCCTGTTAAGCTCTTGTGCTCCCTGTAAGGGATGTGTTTTTTGGTCTCAGGGTCGATGTATTCTTTGGCAAGCCCAAAGTCGATGATGTGGATTGTATGTTGCCTCTTGGTCCCTGGCCGGCCCACCAAAAAGTTCTCGGGCTTAACGTCCCTGTAGATCAGACTTCTTGTGTGCACATATTCCATCCGTGTGATCTATGAGAGGGCTTTATGTTAAGTTGGAAGTAATACATTTAATTTTTTTTTACATTTTTGTCTCATATGAGTGAGAAATCACACTGACCAGCTGAATTGCAATCATGAGGACAGTTTTAAGGGAAAATGTTCTGTCGCAGAGGTCAAACAGGTCCTCAAGACTGGGGCCCAGCAGCTCCAGCACCATGGCATTGTATTTCCCACAAGGCCCAAAGTAGTACACCTGAGGAACACCCTCTGAACACACACATATATATATATGCAGTTATAAAACAGATCCACAGAGTTCTGGAACAGAAGTACAAACTGGCAATTTAGCACAGCATTAACTAAAATGAGATTACACAATAGGATTACATAAAGGCAATGAACAATAATCTTTTGTGGTGTGGTGCTTGGCATTCTTTGATGTTTTAAGAGCAATTATTATGTCATATGAGGCAGACATGAAGCTATTTTAAGATATCTTGACGTATGCTACATTTTTGTGTATGATAGGCATCACAGGGCAACAGATACAAGGTACAGATATGAACATGTGATTCCTTCAATTATGTTAAAGGATTAGTTCACCCTGAATTAAAATTCCTGATAATATACACACCCTATGTCATGATGTTCATGTCTGTCTTTCTTCAGTCGAAAAGAAACTTTGAGCAAAGGTTAAGGAAAACATTCCAGGATTTTTCTCCATATAGTGGACTTCAATGGGGATTAACAGGTTGAAGGTCTAAATTGCATTTTTAATGCAGCTTCACTTTTTAAAGAGCAGGTCATATGGGTTTTCGGAAAAATATATTTTTTGCAGTTTGTAACGTAGCTATCCTTCAATGTAAACAGTCTGCCAAGCTGTTAATTAAAAAAAAGTGCATGATAAATAAAGATATTGTCCCACAAGTCGACTCAAATTCACCATAACGAGTCGTCATATTTTCCAGTCTTCTGCCCGTTACCGATCTACGTCACTGGGTAACATATAAGCATAATCTCCATGAAATACGAACACCCTGACCTGCCCGTAAACACTTCTGCAAGTTAGTGTTTACATCATGTCAAGAAGACACTGTATTTTGCGCTGTGAAAGCAAGATTTTGGTTTTCATTGACGAAAGATGATGATGTGAAGAATCAGTGGTTAACATTTATTTTTTTCATGATACTACAGGTCATACAATTCAAACCTTTTGTTGTGTACTCGTCATTTTACAGAGGACTGGATTTTGCTAAACACTTGAGTGCTCAAAATATCATTAGCACAAAAGTTTTTTGTGCTAATAAGTAAAGTATATCTATAGTGCAGCTTTAGGTTTCCAGGTAAACCATGATATTACTGTCTTACTGAAATAGTTCTGATAACTCATTGTAAACCCACTATTTCCTAAGAATGTATTAATTAATGTAGACTGCTGTTGCTCTAATTACTTTGTTTAATAATAAAGAATGTAGACATATTTTGGTTTACAAACTGTATTGTATCAGTTAGTCACATTAGCACTCGGCTAACATATTAGGGAGGCGACTGATATGCGTTTTTCAGGGCCGGTGCCAATACAGATTATGACAGATTAAGTAAACCGATAGCCAATATTTTGAACCGATATACATGTTTGGTATAAAAACGAAAATTAATGTCACAATAACAAGGTCTCTGACAAAAACTGCCTTCCCTGGTGTTGGTTGAGTGTAGTACTCCCAGACTGCACTTCTTACTCTTGTCTTCCTCTGTGCATCCACATACAATAAGGGTAATATAAAGAGAGAATTTTATGCTTCATGATTAAGTCTATGAATACTGTACTACAGCTAAACAGCTTGGGGAAATGTAAGTATTTGGCTATTACATGTTAGAAATGTATATTTAATATCATAACCTCTCATAATTCCGCATTCATTCTTTTCTTATAACTAAAACATAACCTACAATAGTAGAGGTGACTATTCAATTCATCATCTAATGCAGGGGTCTCCAAACCCTTTTTAGACAACAGACTGGTTACAGTTTGTAAATATTCTCACGGACCAGGGGGTTCTTTAAAACAGGTCTATTAAGTTATACATTGAACATAGGCCTGCAATTAAAATTATTAAGACTACAGTCATTAATGAAAATTAAGAGCAGCTTTCGGCCTATTTCATGCACGTTTTCAAAAACAACCTGTTTAACACAAAATACATTTCTTTTTATGTTTTTCACTATACGGGCCACAATAGAAATATTAAGGGAATAATTTCAGACAGTTATATACCATTATCAGCACATGTTGAAGCAGATTCGTCTCTTGTCGTCTCTGTGCGAATATGTGCCGATGATTCAGCACTAGAAAACTTTTTTACTTTCCCTTTATATAGTAAATTGACTGAAGACGTTCACCGGTATAACTACTGCACGTTTACACGTTGCTTGTGTGATGTCCATTGGCTCGCCTTCGTGGTTTAAAACAGAAATATTTTATATATTGCAATGTAACCGCAAACCCCTATGCGTATGTTTCTTAAATGCCGGGAGATGTGAAAGATGAATCAATTCGGTATGCCGCACTGTCTGAAACACGTCTCTATGCTTTTGCTTGCTTTGGGTGTGTGCGAGAACAGCACGTAAATAACGATTTGAGCTCTGTTTCGTTTCTTCTTCTAGTGGTTTTAAAAATTAATTAAACGTGTAAATTGGCAAATTAATCTGCAAATCGCATGGCGAACGATGGGGTCTGGACCTGGGCTGTGTTTCCCAAAAGCATCATAAGCCTAAATTGATCATAGAACCACTGTAAACAATGGAGCAACGATCAACCTAGGCTTACGATGCTTTTGGGAAGCGCAGCCCTTGTCAACTTCAGCAATGTCTGCTGCTGCCTTAACTTTGAGAGACTTTGAGTCGTGACTCCCAACAAATCAGATAGGAAGTGGGTGGAGACTGCTCTAGGCCACAAAGTGCTGATTCCCGACAGGCTCCATCAGAGCCAAATAGCATGTTTCAAAATTAAGTAATTTTACTGGCGAATCGGTTTTGAAAATGGCTGATACCGATAATCATAAAAATGCTTAATATCGGCACCGATAATGTATCCACCATTATTGTATTTGTGAAGTGTTTAATGTTTACCAGCTAAATTTGTTAGCTGGTAAACAACTTTGCCAACTTTGTTGGCAAAGTTGTGATTGGTCTTTCCGTATACAGTGCTAAACACTGTATACGGAAAGACCAATCACAACTTTGCCAGCTGACCAATCAGAGCAGAGTAGGCTTATGGAAGAGAGGGGTTTACTGACCTTAAGCTCAGAACTGCTTAGAACAAATCGTTTCGAAATCACTGCAAAATTAATAAATGTATATTCTGAGAAAATTACACTGTTTTCTGACCTTAGATGACACTTTAAAATACCACATGAACTGATCATTAACGATAAAGGTCATCTTGCTCTAGCTCTGCAATGCGCATGTTAGAAAGGTTGTGCGTGATTAGTTCTTTATCCGTGTACTCTTCAAAATGGTAGGGTAGGGCAAAAAACATTTCAATTTAATTTTCTACTCCAATTTTACAACATTGCTGCTTTATAGGGATGCACCGAAATGAAAATTCTTGGCCGAAACCGAAAACCGAAAAAGAGGAAACCAAGGCCGAAAACCGAATACCGAAACACCGATGCCAATTATTAGTACCATTGCATTTATGGCTATGACTGTGTACTAACTTTACTAAAATCAAGGCATTCCAATTGCATAAATTAATATTAAAGTTTCAAAGAATAAATCAATTACAAATTATGCAAATATTTATTTAGCACATTGCAACAATGCACAGTATTAAAAAAAATATATCAAACTAAACAGTTTGACCTTGACCCCACTCATGTGTACATTAAATAATATTGTACTGGCCTACTTTATTTAATTATCCATGTACTAAATTCCTTATCCTTTTTGTAAGAGTAGTCTTGTTTATGGGCATGTGACTTGCGTGTACAGAGCGCTGACGTTCAGTTTACTTTCGGTTTAATGCGCGTGAATAAGGAGCTAAGAACCGCGCAAGAATTGCGTTTTTAAGGTGGAACGGATAACGTCAATAAGAAGCTGTGAATAAGAAGCTGGATTCAGCCTTCACGCATATGTTTAGCGCCATTTTATCTCATCATATGTGAATATTTATGTTTACTATATGGACGAATTCTGATTGTATTTGTTTGTTTCAGCCTAAACCACCTCGGTGGTCCTAATGACTGCAGTGCTGGATAATATAAAGTTAATGCTCATACTTCCTTAACGTTAGTTGTTTAAAAAGGATCTAACTCACAGAAAACGAGCAAAGAACATTTGTTAGAGAACATCACTAGCTTTGTCTAGCGTGAGTTTATGCACTTTAAAAAACACTCGCGTTATAATCAGTAAAGCTAAATGCACTATATGATGAATAAATCTCTTACCCCTTATTTTCACTGTACACGTCTGCGGCACGTTACAGCTCCGACGCCCCGCGGCAAGTTTCTGAAGCGTCCTAGAAGCGGTTCTCTGCGCTGCTTAACTAAACAAGCGCCTAGTCCATTTTTGATGGATAATAATAATAATCGTCTTGCTTTCGTCGCAGGCATCAGTAACAGAAGATATCTTTGACTATCATCGATACACCATAACATCCTGTTTCGGTGACAAAAGGCTTCCGGCCGAAAACCGAAAATGCACTTTTGGTCCATTTTCGGCCGAAAATTTTCGGTGGCCGAATATTCGGTGCATCCCTACTGCTTTAGCTTTTTTTTGTAAAGGGTGTTTAACTATCTTTGGACATTCGCTTTGTAAACACTGGGTCAGTACTTTCACCTACGTCACACGTGACATTTCCAATGTGGTTACATAGAGCGCGAGGACGAGCTAGTGTAAGATGAGCATTTGTGGTTAAAAAGTAGTTTTTTTTTTTGTTTTGTTTTTTAGAAAATCATAAATCGTAGATAGATCATTTAGCAATATAAGACTCTTATTACTCAGATCGTGCAGAGCCCTTTGAAGCTGCGTGGATCTCCCATTGAAATCCACCATATGGACAATAATCCTGGAATGTTTTCATAAAATAACTATTTCTTTTTGACTAAAGAAAGAACGGCATGAGCATCTTAGATGACATAGGGGTGAGTAAATTATTAGGACATTTTAATTCTGGAGTGAGCTAATTCTTCAGTGTCTTTCTTGTTCACTAGTTTCATGCACATGTAAGAACTTGTGCATGAAAAAAGCAAATATGTAAACAGATGCATATTAAACATTGTTAGAACACTGACAAGACATGATTTTTATCACTATCTCCAAGCTCTAGTCTGGCCTGAGAACGAAGTGACTTTCACAGTACCTTCGACAACAATCACAAAAACACTACCTGAGAAACCACAAACATGCACATAAATGGATTCGCAATACAACTTCAGCACAGAGGAAAGAGTGAATATGAAAGTGCACAGTGTCATGTTTTTCTAAAGCTCTCCTCATGAAAAATGCATAGCAGAATAAAAAGGGTCTGAGGCCTTAATGCTGGGAACAGAGATCTCTGGCTCAACAGCATTGAGAGATGAACGCTTCGACCAGCAACTGTAGACTTTTTTCATCTGCAATTCTTTGGATGATTGTTGAAATAAGCTATAGGTTAAGCTTTCACACCTTTGACTACAAGTTAGCCTTGTTCTATCCTGCAAGTCTTATCAAAAGTTGTCTGAAAAGAACACAGCAAGTAGAGCAATCGATGCACAGGAACCACAGCTTGTGCTGATTAAGTTCGTCATCTCTGCTGAAAAGAGGATGTGGACAGGATGGGCTAAAAGCAACACACAATTGTAAATAGGATGTGGACAGCACAAGCTCTACAACAAAGAAAATGGCCCCAAAGTGTGGTCTAAGTATGGGTGCTAAACAGAAAGTAATGTGTGGTGAGAAAAAACAGACAAGTACTTGCTTACCTGAGTTCCCCAACTGTTTGTAAAACCTGTACTCGAGATGGAGCTGGGGTGCTCTGGATTTGATTGGCTCCTATGAAAGAGCAAAATTAACATAATTAGTTTAGGTGAACTTCTTAAGTAGCAATAACAGGGCTTGTTGCTGTGGCTTTGCTTAGAACTGTTTTCATGAGCAAAAAACGGTCAGTAACATTTCTAAAATGTAGGGTTGGTATCATTTGGGATTTTTTCAATACCGGTGCCAAATCGATACTTTTAAGTCATCGATACGTAATTCTTTAAATTGAACAATATATTAAAAGTTTAAAACATACATGAATATTTAAGTAAATACAAAACACATCACCAAGAAAATCTAAGCCACCTAACCCAACAGGGCTCTAGACTCATTCGACCGATGTCGCATAGCAATGTTTTGTTTTTTTGTTTGTTTGTTTTTTGCTACACCATTAACCAACGCATGCTGATGAACTTTCATCATATTTTATACTATAGTTATATGTGGTAACAAAACATATATGGTAACGGAAGTGGTTGACATTCTTTTTCATCAGTAGTATTATTTGTGATTTGAATTTTGTGAATGTTCCTCTTTTGCTAATGTTATAAGCCGGGCTTCGGATGGTTTCGCTTTCGATTTGCAATCTTGCTGTCTGTTTTGCTTACATCTAAACACCTTTCACTTTTTAGGACTAAAACAAAAGATGGATTCATTGTTATTCTTAATTAAAAAGCAGGACAACAATAAAACAGTCGGCTAAAATAATGTTTATTAACAAAAACGTATTGGCACCAGGTTTCGATACCCAACCCTACTAAAACGTCAGTTAATATTAACTACTTGTAGGGCTGTGCCGACACTTGGACGCGAATTATCATGCGTATCTCGTCAGTAATGCCGGTTCTGATATTAGTCGTAAATCTCATTCACGTGTTCATTCACGTAGCCGCGTTTACTACACAGAGCCGTAGTTCACTGACAAGCTACGCAGTTTCGCGTGCATTACCGATATATATCGCCTGCGATAATGAAGGCGATATTTGCGTAGCTTGTCAGTGAACTACGGCTCTGTGTAGTAAACGCGGCTGCATGAATGAACACGTGAATGAGATTTACAACTAATCACAGAACCGGCATTACTGACGAGATGCGCACGATATCGCGTCCAATTATAGGCACAGCCCTAACTGCTTGTTTATTGGACTACAGCTGCATAAAATCATTCTCACCAAAATATCAGTGCTGCCCTAGTTATTGTTTGTTATTGATGTTTTAATCAGGTTACTTGTCCGGTCGGGCAAATAAAATTCTCTTTCACTTGCCCCTTCACAAAATCCACTTGTCCCGGACAAGTAATGTCAAGCCCCAAATAAGCAGCCAGTTATTAACACTGCTTCAGCATATAGGCATTAAATCATAAACTGGTAACTTGATAAACTTTGGTTTACATATATTTTGTTGTGGTTCTCATATTTAAGCATAATAAATAATATGTCCCTTCTATCATTAGGATATCGCTATGCATGGAAGACTCAGGTTATGCCATCACTAAGCAATCAATATGAGGTGGTCCATTTAGCTGAATGCTGGTTTTTACATAAATAATGTAAGTGAGAGAATGTGTGCGTGTGTGTTCAGTTAAGTGCAGGATCCAGAGTTGAGTCATCTGTGGCACCAGCAGCTCTGAACATGCGGAGGAAAGCGCTACTAAGCAGGAGGCAGAATGGAAGAGCCAAATAAATATATAAATAAATAAACTAAACAGATTGCATAAAGGCCACAGGATGTATTAAATACCCAGCAGTGGAGAGTGAGGAGTACAACAGGTTTACTCTTTCCAGCATGAGTTTACACTGATAAATAGTCGAATCAGAGCAACCCTCTTATTAAGTACAAGTAACTGTGTAATGCAGCTTCTTCAGAGAGGACATTTGTCTACTAGGCACAATCAGCACGACAGCAGAACAAAGAGCTTAAATCAGGTGTAATCTCTCTATGAATCTGTGTTTTCAGCAGACCTATACTTCACTCTTATCACCAAAGGTGTAGCTACATTTCACGTACGATTAAGGATCTCATTACAGTTTGTAAAGGTGAGACCAAGGAGCTAAATGACTAAAAAGTGACAATGTCTCACTTACGTGATCATACATTTCTTTCAAAGCAGAAAAGTTGGCAACATGGTAAAAGTACTACAGAAAGAAGTGAATTTGAGACTTGGTGAGACTCTAGAGAATCGAGTATTCACAGAATACATCTTACACTCGCAAAATTGAGGCCGGTGTTGCTCACGAACAATGTGGGTGGCTACTAAAATGTCCCTAGATAATATTCTAATCACTAACTCATCTTTGCCTGTGTATTTTGGATATGCAGGCTTGAAACCAAATCCAATTACAATATTGATATGGAGGAACAGTTTTTAAATTGCTTTTGCATGGCCTGCACAGCAACTAATCAAAAAAAAAAAAAAAAAAGAACCGAGAGGGTAAGACACCATTTTCACACACTATGACACTGACCAATCATAAAACAAATATTTACAGTACCATTCAAAAATCTGTATGATTTTGTTAATAGTTTAAAAGAAATATCATACGCTTAGCAAGGCTACATTTAATGTATTATTTATTATATTTATTTTGATATTTTAATGTTTTTTAAAGAAGTCTCTTTTGATCACCAGGCCTGCATTTATTTAATCCAAAGTACAGCAAAAACAGTCAAATTTGGAAATATTTTTTCTATTTACTATTATTTTTCTATTTGAATACATTTTAAAATGTAGTTTATTCCTGTGATTTCAAAGCTGAATTTTTAGAATCATTACTCCAGTCAAATTATCCTTTAGACATCTTTCTAATATTGTGATCTCAAAAAACATTTATTATTATTATGATGTTGGAAACAGCCGAGTAGAATTTGTACTATTTTATTTTAAATATTGATAATAACAATAATAATAATAAAAAAACAGCAAATCAGAACAGCAAATGAGCATATTAGAATGATTTCTGAAGGATCATGTGACACTGAAGTAATGGAGTAATGATGCTGAAAATTTAGCTTTGATCACACAAAATAAATTACATTTTAATATACATTTTAAAATGTTACTGTTTTTGCTGTACTTCGGATCAAATAAATGCAGGCAGGGTGAGCAGAAAAGACTTCTTTAAAAGATATTAAAAATTTTACTGCTTAATCTTACTGAACAGTACATTTCTCACAACAGGTTAGGAAATAATTGTGCGTTGTGAAGAAAAAATATCATGATAGGTTTTATAAGTTATATCTGTGGTAGAATAAAAGGTACAAGCCATTACTCGGTAATAAGTAAGTGTAAAAAGAGTTTTTCTGCCAAATAAACTACTATGTTTACTTTCTTTTGCAACCGTTTAGCAGCACACACACACACACACACTACAGGCGGCAGCTGAAGTTCAGTGTCAACAATATCAACTGGTTTTGTGAGAAACTTACCAGTTTAATGGCCACATATTCATTGGTGTAAAGATTTTTCCCGAGTCGAAGCTCGCCGAAGTTCCCGCAGCCAATCTTCTTTCCCACTCGGAAGTTAGGGCCAACCATAAGCACCCCTGAGTTGCTCCCAGGGCCTCGGCCGCCCCCATGCCCTGTCCTGCTCCCACCAGTCTTAGACATTCTCTTTCCTTCCTCCGCCTCTCCTTTTCCTCCTCCTCCTCCTCCTCTCTTATCAAAATCCATAAGCTTGTGATACCCCGGCCTCTCCACGATTACTCCACTGCCATAAAATCACAGAGCCACCAAAACAACTAACAACAGGGGCACGGGGAATGGGATGGAGGAGAGGAATTTAGAGAGAAAGAGAGTGGAGGGAATGGCTTACCCACAACACTGCCCTACACATATAGATTAAACTAGACATTAACTGCTTTTATAGACAAGGAAGGTATAGGAGACAATCCAAGGGCGATACGATTCAGGCCGAAGACATCATACGGAAATCTTCCTTAAATCCAACCATAGAGGAGCACGCTCCTTGGGAGAAGGAGAGATGCACACGACCCTAGCTGGTAAAAGTAAGGCGGTGTCCGGCATCGGTTTCCATCCTTTGCGACCCCTCCAGGTGGTTCTGCAGAGATGTGCCAGGCATTCCTTGAGTCCAAGTATAAACGCAGAGCATATCAAAGTTTGCGTCTAGAGGAAACTGGTGGCACATCAGCAGCTTAGCACTTTAGAATATCTGGGGCAGAGAAAAGGCACAATTAGCACTAAATAGACTGCTTAAAAGTACACACAGAGCACATGTTACACTATGGTGGTGAGGAATACACATTGGACTACTCATTTTAAAAGGACAGCCAAGAATAAAAATTCTCTTGTTATATAGTCGCCCTCATGTTGTTCCAAACCTGTATGATTCTGTGACCACTGACTTCCACTGTATGGACAAAAAACAGACACATTTCTCAAAATATCTTATTTTGTGTTGCACAGAAACAAGTAATTCATACAGGTTTCTAAAGAAATATAATTCCCGGGTGAACTATCCCATTAATGTTACCCTGGACCACAAAACCAGTCTAAAGGGTCAATTTTTTTTTCTTAAATTGAGATTTATACATAATCTAAAAGCTGAATAAACAAGCTTTCTGTTGATGTATGATTTGTTAGGATATGACAATATTTGAAATGTGGAATTTGAGGGTGCAAAAAATCTAAATATTGAGAAAAGTTCTTAGCGATGCATATTCCTAATCAAAAATTAAGCTGAGATATATTTACAAAATATCTTCATGGAACATGATCTTCAATTAACATATTCAAAGAACTTTTGACCTATACAATGTATTGTTGGCTACTGCTACAAATATACCTGTGTTACTTATGACTTATGTTTTGTGGTCCAGGGTCACATATTAATGACTTTAAAAACACCTTAACGACTCTTAAATTGAAACACATTGAAAGAAACTTCCAAAAACAATGTAAAATTATTTTTTTAATCACAGGGCTAAAAAAAGCTTTCTTGTGTTACCAATTACAACTTTATAAATATTTTACAGTTACAACCAAAGCAGCTTTTAAAGGGAAAGTTCACCCAAAAATGAAAATTACCCATGATTTATTCACCCTCAAGCCATCCTAGGTTCTTACAGACAAATACAATCAGAGTTATTTTAAAATGTCTGGCTTTTCCAAGCTTTAGAATGGTAGTGAATGGCTGTTGAGATTTTAACACCCAAAAAACTGCGTCCATACATCAAACTCCACATGGCTCTTTGAAGAGAATCAATGCATTTGTCTAAGCAAAAATCTAAAACTATGAACTGTAATCTCTAGCTTTCCCTAACTGTTGAACATGCATTCATAAGAGAGTGGCATACAAACTGTGGAAGTGATGAATGTGGAAGTGCAGTGGAGATAGCAAAACAAAACAAAGAATTAAAAGGAGGAGAATGGAGGAGAGGATATTTTTCTTACACAAACACATTGATTCAATTCAAAAGGCCTTTATTAACCCCCTGGAGTTGTGTGGAGCACTTTTTATGACATATGGACAGAGTTTTTTGGGCTTCAGAATCTCAGCACCCATTTACTGCTATTATAAAGCTTGGAAGAGCCAGGGAATTTTTTGAATTAACCTCTGATTGTATTCAACTGAAAGAAGGAAGTCATATACACATAGGATGCCTTGAGGGTGAGTAAATCATGGGGTAGTTTTAATTTCTGGGACAACTATCCCTTTAATTAAAAAAAATAATTACAACATTTATACATAACTGTATACAAGTCATACTTAAATGCAGTTTGCTTTGTTTTAAAGCTTCAATCTCTTGTAAGACCTCAAATAAAAAGAGCACACACATCAGCACTGCACCATCACCGTCTTTATGAAACACGCAATTTACAGTCTGAACGTTTGAGGCACATGAAACCAGAGACCATCTCCCTACAGGAAATGTTATCTAGCGTTTCTGACTTCCAGCTCTAAAAATACATCCCTCAGGAGCTCCAGAGCCTGAGGTCGTGTGAAGACGAGCCGGAGTCATCTTGGACTGGGTGTCTCGGTTATGCTGTTAGCGGAGGGAGGCACCTTGACAGATGTTACGGATGATGCCGTCCATGGATTTATTTTTCCTTTGATAGACATACAAAACTAGCCACTTATTATCTTATCGCTATATTCTACTGCCATATGAATATTACTTTGACACACTCAACAGATCACGTCCTGAACGTACTACTGAAAACCATTTGATTCCACCAATACACTTTCAGCGAAGCTGCTTTGAAAGATAATGTATTGTGAAAAGCACTATACAAATCAAACTGAATTGAACTTTTAACAAGAGAGAATGTTGCTTAAAACAAACTTGAAAAGATAGATAGACAGATAGATAACTGACATGTTACATCTTATTACAAAAAAAAGAAAAGTGGTGTCTTTACATAAAGCCATTATTATGTTATGATGCACAACATTTGATATCAGTTTAAAAAAAATGTATAGCACTGATTCCACTTTCAAATACAAGGTATCAGTAACAGAAACTATGATTAAATGTTATCAAATCTATAAAGTAAACCATCCAGCTAAGACCATAATCCATCGTCTCATGTCGGATCAGGCCTGATCTACATGCATCGACAACAAAACTGTTTTACAATGCCAACATATGTGATATCAGGCCTGCTCAGTGGCCCTCCCTCTAGATTCAGAAGCTTGTCTTAAGTACGACCGATTCTTAATGTGCTCGATAAATGAAAACGCTAGACTGTCAAATATTTATTTCGAAAAGACATCGAAATAGCTAACTTGTGGAAAATAAACTAGACGTTTGTGCCTGTTAGCCTAATTCTGCTCGCCACCAAAGTATGAGAAAGAAACTTGAGTTACTAAGTTACTAAGATAAACACCGTGTTCCCTTTATAAAAGTGCATTACATGGAGGTAAAGACAGCAAAGAAGAGACGTTCTTGTGAATCATCGAGTTCTGAAGAGCTAATGTTGTCAGTTAGCCACTGAGTTGCCAACTAAGCAGCAGAAATGAGTGAACACACGGCTAACGCGCTAACTAGCCCAAACAAGCTAACGATGTGGCCTGCGCTTCAGCGAGCTAACGAGAGTTACTAAATCAACATAACAACACCAGCGGCGTTGTGGAAAATCAAAGACAGCTTGTTATTGTCTACAACCACAATATACATACGTCAAAGCCATATTTGTTGACAAGCACACAGATTTTGTTGCCAGCCATTAACCGGGCAACTCCTTAATCCCGAAGAGTCGAAATTGGTCTAAATTACGAACACGGAATATTCCATAAATCGTTGAAGGAAGAAGACGTATCCACAGATTAGACACTTTTACCTAGATCTCTGTATTATAAATCGATGACAGTTCCCATTTTGTCGGTTTTAATGCTCATTCCTTGAAGCCATTATCATTTTTTCTCCCTCTTCGCTGATGTCTCTTTAAGCCTCTCCGTTCAGCTGGCGCGTTTCCTCCGCTGCAGTTGGTCACAGTACTAGAGCTAAGTTGGAAATCTTGCGTAGTTGGGTTTGGGGAATACCGGGTCATAAAATTCCGCGCTCTTCGGAAAAAATAATGCGCAGTTTCATTCAACGTAAAACTACGTGAGAAACTGAACCGGGTGACGTAGAAACTGGTGAAGACCGCTTTTACAAGAATGAAAATGTTTGTACTGTAACGTACGTGGGTATTATGCACCTCATTTTCATGTCATCAACAGTTTGTCTTAGTATACTGGATAACTCTAAATGATGTTAGTTTGGAGGGTTTTCTATTTGTAAATGTACAATATCGTGGAAAATCTGGGTGTAGGCTAACCTTTTATTCAGAAACGATGCATTATATTGATCAAATCCGGCAGTAAGCCATTTATAGTGTTACTGAAGATTTTTTATTTCAAATAAATGTTGTTCTTATAAACTTTCTGTTTATCAAAGAATCCTGAAATCACAAAAATATTAAGCAGCACAACTGTTTTTAAAATTGATAATATCTCTTGAGCAGCAAATCAGCATATTAGAATGATTTCGGAAGGATCACGTGACACTGAAAACTGGAGTAATGGCTGCTGAAAATGAAGCTTTGCCATCACAGGAATAAATAACATTTAAATATGTTAAAATAGAAAACACTTATTTTAAACTGTAATAATATTTAATAAAATTGCTGTATTTTTGATCAAATAAATAGCCTTGGTAAGCATAAGACACTTTTTTTTCTTCTTCTTATGACATACTAATCTTTTCGAAACAAGTAATGTATATGGGCCAATCTACAGAATTGGTTCAAAGTCAGAGTTGGAAACATATTGAAAAATCTTTTTCCACAAATGTAGTATGTAGCAAATTGTATAATATACTAGGAACACATTTCTAGTAATTGTGCAGTTAATTCTCATATTGTATTTTCACTACTGAAATACAGTATAATTTAATAAGAATATATTATATATATTATATAAGAATATATTGACCTATTAAGATTTTGTTTACATCTACCTTGTAAATCTCTTTTTTGCTATTTTATTAAAACGTTTTTAGAGTTAAATTAATAACAATTACAATTTGAACAATATTTCAAGTGTGATTTATGAGATTTGTTGTATTTTGAATCCAAATCTTTCCTTTGTAACAGGCATAAGGTTGATCACTGATTTTAAACTTAAGGATTCATTAGTTTGAATATACATTAAACCAAACACTGTCATAACATCTTAGTTGACAATTCAGTATCCTTTTTTGACAAAACATCCATGTTTCGGTCATGACTACATATTTTAGCTAGTGACAGTAATGTTTGGTAGCGACCACATCACATTACAGAATTTTAACCCACATACTAAAACAATTCTAAAACATACTAAAATAATACAAATGTGCATAACTGTACTAAAATTGTGTAGGATTATGTGTTCCCTTTTGTCACTACATCATTCAGTCATGACTGTTTCGGTAGTGACAAAGTGATACATTTGAACCTTGTTCAAAGATGCTAATCTGCACATGGTTAGCTAGCACAGTTCTAAACATTTGTACACATATAAAAACTAAATGTTATGGAATAACTCCCAAAAAGTGCTTAATTGCAGAAAAAAGTGTTTGGTAATGACGTTCCTTAAAGTTACACAAAGATTTGAAAATTTTGAAAACAATTTACCTCAGAATGATGGGACCTATCTACTTTAGCTATGAAGTATGGAATATTTCTTGATCATAAATGTAGGGGTGTAGTTAAAATCACTCTCAGCCAGTGGACTAAAACATAGACTGTTTCAGTAGTGAGATGAAAATGCAGATACATAAAGATATTTTTAAAAACAACAATGTAATAAAATACAAAAACAATTTTCAATATTGTTTTCATAAGTTGAAATTCAAGGGTTTAAACTGAAAGTACCCAATAAATGATGATTTTATAGCTTACTGATATCTTAAATTATATTGTGGGTTTCAACCGATTATAAAAGGATCAGAGGTGGGACAGCAGTTTGCAGTTGGTATGTGTCAAGAAGTCTGAATTCACAGGATGATAAAAAATAAAAAATAAAAATTTAGATGAGATGCTTGTTTTTATAGGTGATGTAACAGTTAGATGACCTTTTCATGCAAACCTCCAAAATATTTTTGATTTGAGGGACATTTATTGCTTAACCTTATCTCATTGCTCATCAGGTGATAAAACATAAAGCCGCAGCGTGGGTAATTTGTTCATTACATGCGAGTTCCTGTCTCTCTGCAGAGTCTATTTCTACTCAGCTCTCAATGGTTGGTCACATTTCAGTTCAAGCATGTGCTTTCTAAAATTCATTTTGCTGCTGTTGATTCCATCGCATACAAGTGGTAAGTTTAAAAAAACAAACTCTTTTTTACTCAGATATATTTGGAGAGCTATATCTATTATTATTTTTTGTAGGTGGCTGTTATCCTGAAATCATGACTGGAGGAACACAATTTTGCTCCGGTCAAAGTTTTACCATCACTTGTCAGCTTGATTGTAATAAACCATCAAACCATCTCAAACTGGTGAAAGAAGGACAAACTGAGTCTTCAAATAACAATCTCAATATATATGTTCACAGTGCAAATAAGAATCATTCAGGAACATACAGCTGCCAAATAGAGAATGGTCCAAAGAGCCGGGTTCATGTATCAGTGAAAGGTGAAAGTGTGAAGAAGGAAAGTCTTCTTGGCTCTTTTAAAATATACATTTTTACATTTTATAACTTTTTTTTTCCTGTGTGTGTGATTTAGACTGTGGTTTTACTTCAACGCACACCTCAGAAAATGTACACACTGTAAATACAACATCATCCTCGCTGACTAATACCACATACCAAGGCTCTACACCATCAAGTAAGTTTTTCCATTAACTCCATTTATTACATCAAGTTAACATATCTAAGTCTTAATATACAGAATAATGTAGATTATTGAAAGTTATCCCTAAAGTAGCATTAATGTCAAAGGAAAAGTTCACACAAAAATGAAAATTTGTTGAAGATTTGGAAAAAATGTAGCATTACATGACTTGCTCACCAGTGGACCCTCAGTGAATAGGTGCTGTCAGAATGAGAGTCCAAACAGCTGATAAAAACATCACAATAATCCACAAGTAATCCACTAGTCCATCAAAAGCTGCATGTTTGTAAGAAACAAATCCATCATTAAGGCATTTTCATTTTAAACAGTTGCTTCTGGCCAAAATATAAGACGTTTTCACTGAAGAAATGACTCGAATGAAGTAAAAAATATCTTAATGATGGAGTTGTTGCTTACAAACACATCTTTTCACTTTACAAGATGTTAACTGATGGACTGGAGTTGTGTGGATTGCTTGTGGATGTTTTTATCAGCTGTTTGGACTCATATTCTGACGGCACCCATTCACTGCAGAGGATCCGGTGGTGAGCAAGTGATATAAAGCTAAACTTATCCAATTCTGGTCAGATAAATAAACAAACTCATCTATATCATGGATGGCCTGAAGGGTGAATTTTTCTGCAAATTTTCCTTTTTGGGTGACCTATTACTTTAATGTTGGTTTATTGGCTTTGTCCAGAAATGCAGTGATACAACGCCAGTTTTTTTTTTGACAGTTGTAATACAATATCATTTAACTCGTCTATTGTTCTGCTAAGAAATTGATTCAACGTATGATACATAGAACAACCATCAGAAAAATATTGTGAATTGTGACTCTGGACCAGAAAACCAGTCATAGGTAGCACTGGTATATTTCTAGCAATAGCCAACAATACATTGTATATGTCAAAATTATTGATTTTTATGATTAATATCATTAAGATATTTTGTCAATTTCCTATGGTAAATATATATAAACTTTTTTCTTTCTTTTTTATTAATAATATGCATTGCTAAGAACTTCATTTGGACAACTTTGAAGATGATTTTCTCAATATTTCGATTTTCTGCACCCTCAGATTCCAGATATTCAAATTTTGTATCTTAGCCAAATAGTTGTCCTATCCTAAACCATACATCAATGGAAAGCTTATTTATTCAGGTTTCAGATGACGTATAAATACCTTTATGACTGTTTTTTGTTGTCCAGGGTCACAATTACAATTGAAAAAAATAATTAACTGAATACTGATAGCACAATTTGTACAAAAAGGGGGAGGAGGTCGGGGTGAAGTAAAGGTTCTGCAACAGTTCTCTCTTTTTCTTGATAATTTCAATCTCATTTTAATAATTTCAATTTCATGATATCTCATGTAGTTTATAAAAACTACTGTATTATTTTGCTAGTGAATGAAGTCTGTAAATCTTAAAGCTACAACTTTAGTTCTAGTGCATTTCATGTAACTGAATGTGTGTGTGTTTCTCTGTCTTTGTAAGGGCTCTTGGAGCCAGTGCTGATATGGTACCTGCTGTTCAAGACAGGGTTTTTTCTCATTGGTTCAATAACTGCAGCACTGATAACTGTGTGCCAGAAGCGCTGAAAAACTACCTGAACTTCTGTCATGTAAATTAATAACTATGCTTCTAATAAATCATGTTCTCCTGCATGCTGTTATACAGAATTCAATATTCTTCTAAATAAATCTAAATAAATCTGCTAAATCTGTAAATAGATGCTTACTGCTCTGTTTTGTTTCTAAGTCTAATGTCAGATGCTTTTGTTGATCTTGATCACCTTTCTAGCTCTTGCTTTCTGAACAGTTACAGATGATGATGTAAATTAACAAAATTAACAACTGCAATCTAGTTTTTATAAGAAAATGTTTAGCCCATTTGCTTTTAGTATCTTAAATGTGACCCTGGACCACAAAACCAGTCTTAAGTCACTGGGGTATATTTGTCGCAATAGCCAAAAAATAAATTGTATGGGTCAAAATTATAGATTTTTCTTTTATGCCAAAAATCATTAGAATATTAAGTAAAGATTATGTTCCATAAAGATATTCTGTAAATTTCCTACTGTAAATATATAAATACTTAATTCCTGTTTAGTAATAACCATTGCTACGAACTTCGTTTGGACAACTTTAAAGGTGAGTTTCTCAATAGTTTTTTTGCACCCTTAGATTTTCAAAACACTGTCCTATCCTAACAAACTATACATCAATTGAAAAGTTTATTTAGTTTTCATAAGAGATAAATCTCTTATTCAAATAACTGACCCTTATGACTGGCTTTGTGGTCCAGCGACACAAAGAAGATGATTTGTTGTTTTTTTCAAATATGTAATGTATTGTTTTGTATGAGCCTTTGTCAAACAATTTTCCAGCCTTCTAAGAGTTTTCAGCAAATAATAAAAAAGTTGTCCTTTTCACTGCTATGAATTACAGAACAGTGAAAATTAGCTGTTTAGACAAAATAATGACGGGATTTTAACACTTGGGGGAGCTCGTGTTTATTTTCAACATTGCCGTTTCTCAATATAGCTGTGTTTTTCAATACGCCGTTTATTCCCGTTCAGAAAGGCTGTTTTATTATCAGTCATACTTTGATCAACATAAGGACATAATATTAGCCTTATACTTACGAAATAATTCTGTGATCTTCTCAGCACAGGCAGCGTTTTTAAAGACTACCTTTAACTTATGGGGGGAAATCGTTTTAAAAAAAATCAATTGAATTTCTTTTTCATAACACCATTATACTACAATAAAGGTAATCACCTTTGCGAATAATGACCCCAAATATATTTGGATACATTAAATTAGGCCAATATTTTCCTTCGTTTATCCATCAGTAAATATCCATGTGCGCGGCTCTTCAGAAACGTTATCTCAGCTTATTTGTCTAGGTGAAGGTCTCGCTGATAGGCAGGCAGTAAGCATTTACATGTGCAAGTATGTCACCTGCATGACCTACAAGTATGCGAACTACATGTTATGGGATAAAGAAACGTTTACCAACGCTGTTACATGTGAGTATCTTAGCCACAGACACGTATAAATGACGTCCAAGTGCATATACATGAAGTAGTTCAGCGATATAGAGACAAATGAGCACAAGCAATTTGTGTGAACAAAATATTTAATACTTTTTTTTTTCGTGAACAAAAATGTAATTTAATAATTTCCAGGAACATCCACAATGAGTTGCTACTTGAAGGGATAAAAATTAAATAAAATAAAACTTTCTCTTCATTTATATTTATATGAAATGTGGAAAAAGCTGATCAATAAAGCATCTTTAGTGTTTAGATGTTAATACAAATTGACTGAACTTTGGTGGCCAGGCTATTTGTCATTCTAATAATAATAATAATAATAATAATAATAATAATATCCCTGAGTTAAGATCAATTATGGGAGTGTTTTTACAAGAAAAATGTAACCACTGTAGTTGAACAATTTTCATGTTCTTTATTTTGGGCCCCCCCGGGTCAGACGAGAAACAAAATGGTACAACCACATGAAAATACAAGATGTACATAAAAGCTACACCACTGGTCCGTAAAACAATTGTAGACTAGTCATTTTCATGTATGAGGGGGTTCAAAAATTCAATGAAAATGCAATGGAAAGTAAAAAACAACAAGGTCTTTCTCTGAAAGAAAGACTAAACTCAGCATATTCCAAGGTGGTTTCCATCAGAAAAAGAGGAATCAACTGTATATGCATTTCTAGAGAAAAAAAAAAAAAAAAAGCTATTTTCAAAAGGCTTTGCTTCACTTGGGGTGAGTAGGAGCACTTGGTTGTGTTCCTGGTTGATCTGCATGTTTTCTGGTGACATTATATGAGAAAAACTTAATTAAAAGCAAAAATTAAAGTGTCTACAGTCATATTAGAAAGAAACTGCAGAACAACAGTAACAAGAAGCATTTAAGAGCTCTTGGTCCACCAGAAAAAAAAAAAAAAAAAAGGGGAGGGAAAATCCTAACATTCTCTCAGACATGTTTAACATCCTTAAATTTTTAAAAACAAATAAACAAACACTTAAAAAAAAGGAAGATGAAAATCTCCCTAACACACACAAAAGAAAAAAAATAAAATAAAAAGAGGGCAGGGGGGCAAAATATAGCAGCTTGGCACATTGGTATGTCTGGAGGTGTCTTGCGTATCTGAGCTTCACCTTTTCCCCTCAGATATCTGTCTGCAAGTACAAAATGGAGGCTAACAGAGGACTTAAGGTCTTTTCATGGATTAATCCCCTTTATTCATACAGTGAATGGAGTCATTGACAGAGGCCGTGTGTTCACGAAATGTTCAATGACTAACTAAATGAATGGTGAAAATTGAGTTGGACATGAAAATGGTTGAGACTTTCTCAGAATTCGCTGTGGAACCTTGAAATGCACCTGAAATGGCAGTTCTTTAAAAGCCCATGGCACTGCATGGCATTTCAGGTCAAAAGGGGAGGAAACATGAGGAAATTAAAAGGGGGAGGAAATGTGATTATGCAACCAATTCCCGCTTTCCTGAGAGGCCAAGTACAAAAGTTGTGCTGCACTGCAGAGTCTTCCTGAAAAAGGCTCAACTTTCCAGTGCGAGGACAAAACACCAATTACAGAGAATGAGTCTTTCTGCTTTAAAATCTGCTTTGGTTTCGCATTCTGTGAGAGATCCTGAGGTTTCTGCCGAGATGAGTGTTAACACAGTGGAGTGAAATTAGTAAATGAGGTCTTTGATAAATAAATTCAGACTAGAGAAACCCCACACAACATGGCTGCAATTTCTGCCCTGGATAACTTGAATAATAAATCATTTGCCACTTAAGTCCCAGCAACAGTTACACAGTCTTAATCTGCCATTAATATGAGAAATAAGTCTCAAAGATTGCATAATTGATTCTGCTGCTGGGGGTCCCATGCGAGCTCAAAAGGCAAACAAGAGTTTTCCTGATGCTTGGAAATTAAATGGCTTAAGTGGGGTCCAGGCTTTAGACAAACGAAAGCAATTTGAGTTCTTTGGTTCCCAAGGTTTTTCATAAACATTGTTATGTTGACAGATTCCTGGGACTCTCAGACATCAACAAGTCTTTTTCCAGCCACAACAAGCTGTTTACCCAATCAAAACTTTGTTTTGGGGGCTTTTGAGGTGCTTTAAGTGCTACAAACATGAGAGTCTTTCTCACAAGAGCTTAGAGCCCACAAAGAAAGTGGGCAGAGAGGTCAGAGGTCAACACACTGCCTAATTGAAGACTCCAATAGAGGTCATTAGGGGGAGAGTGGAAGCTGAAGAACGTGCTAGAGATCAGGCACAGTCGCCCACAATCACAAGCGGGGCGAGTAGCTGGCATAATTCAGCAGCGCACACCGGCCCTCGGTGCTGGCTGCTTACGGTCTTCCTGCGGCAGGCCAGCTTGGACCTGGAGGAAGGAGACAGCAGCATGGAGCCGGAGCTGGAGGAGAGAAGTGGGGAGGAGAGCTCCTTCTCTAGCTGCTGCTGCTCCTCGCTCTCTTCCCTCTCAGCCAGCTGCCGGTTCATGGCTACGGCCTGCCCCGCAAAGAACGTCAGGTCCTGAGCGCTGCCACCCCTGGAGAAAGAACACAGAAGGTCAGGATGATTAACAGTCTGCTATTCATGTTCAAAACTATCTCTGCTGGAATTTATAAGGTGCATCACTAGGGCCTCAATATACTTGAAGCAAAATTGAGCATTGCGTCATTTCGAACAACATCAGGGTAAAACTCTACACTAACTCAAAAGCTCAAGTGTTTCAAAATTCATTTTACCCCCTAAGCGAACAATTAAAAATAACTTTGCTGTGAGTAAATTAGCACATTTAGTATGCATTTATTATACTCACCTCTGATGTAATATGGATGCAGACACAGCGTTGGGTGCACACTAAGATGAAGAACAACAGAAATGTGTCACAAAACATGATTTATAGTCCAAGTAGCAAATAATTAATTGGGTTGAAGGGTTAGTTCACCCAAAAATGAAAACTAGCCCATGATTTACTCATCCTCAAAGCATCCAAGGTGCATGTAGCTTATTTTAGTCAAATCCAATCTGAGTTATATTAAAAACTGTCTGAGCTGTTCCAAGCTTTATAATGGCAGTGGGCAGGTGTTTCTTTTTAACAGTGCAAAACTCCAATAAAGTGCATCCATCCATAAATAAATTGCTCTAGACTGTTCCAGGGGGTGATTAAAGGCCTCCTGCAGTGAATCGATGAATTTTTGAACCGAAACACCTGCCCACTGCCAATATAAAGCTTGAAAGAGTCAGGACGAATTTTGAACACAACTCCATTTGGATTTGACAGAAAGAAAGGTGTCATACACTAGGACGCCTTGAGGGTGAGTAAATCATGGGCTAATTTTCATTTTTGGGTTAACTCTTTAAATAAAGTTTCAGAAGTCCTAAAGATAGAAGGGAATGGACATACCCCCTTGACCCAAGGGTGCTGCAGAACTTGGGCGGCACTGAGGCGGTCTTTGGCGTCCCGCACCAAGAGCTTGGTGATGAGGTCTTTGGCTGCAGGAGAGATGTGTGCCCAGTCCTTTTCTGGAAACTCATATTTGCCTTCCTGAATACTCTCAAACAGCATACTCTGTGGACACATTGTGATGAACAGCATTAAACATCAATTAATTTTTTTTTTCTCCCAGTTTAAAATGTGACAAGACAACCCAAAAGCCCTTATTGTCAAACCCTGACTACAGCCCTGTTTGGACAGGACAAGTTTTGCAAGGGGACATTAGAGCTATTTACATTTCATAGACATTTGTAATTTTTTTTTTTCCCCGATTAGCAATTTTAATTGTCCGAATGTGTCAATTTTTTCCCCCACACAACCTCTGTAATAACTCCAGAGCAAAATACCTACTGTTTTTTTTTTTTTTTTAGCAAAACCAGTGATCCTCTGAGAAAATCTAAGAGCAAGATTGCGTAATCCGTAAGACTGGCTACCATAATATCAGCGTCAGGTAAGATTATTCACTAGGGTTGAGCCAACAGATGATGCAACCATCCATCGTAGATGGCTGACAGAAATTACAATGTTGAACAGAATTTGTTTTCCATGCCTTTCCGAATATAGATTCACACTTTGGGCACACCCCTAACCCCCCGATGTCATTGTCCATTGCAAGTAGACATCGTCCAACCCTATTACTCGTCTTTTCTGATTTCACTCAATTGCATAATGTTTTAATTACATATCATATGATATCAAAAATTAAACATGGCTAGGTTGATGGTGTAGTTAACAACTATACGCAATGCATTCATACAAAACAGACCCTCCAACCTTCAAATTAACACATTGTTAGTCCTGTCCAAATCAATGTGTAATTACATACATTTGGTCATAAGACCTGTAAACACGTAGTTTAGAAAATTAGTCCCTTTCGAACAGGACTTATGAAACCAAATAGCTAGAGTAGATCATTCCTGCTATGATTGCATGGAAAGTTTTGAACTTTCAGTACTTTCGATACTGAAAACTAAGTTTCATGTCCAAATGTGTGGTGTACCTGACAGGCTTGGCATGGCTCTCCCCAGTCCCAACCACAGTCTGTTCCACAGCGACCCACAAAGGGCGGGTACCCACTCAGCATGATGTACAGGATGACGCCAAGGCTCCACAGATCACAGCGTTTGTCGTAAATGCTAGCTTCTTCATTAAAAGCCTCCACCACCTCAGGGGCCATGTATTCAGCTGAGCCACACTGTAGAAATAAGGGAAACTTTTCAGTATGTACTGCAAGAGTCCTCAGACATGCAAGGAAAAGTCCACAAATCTCCCACATGGGTTTTAAATGCCACAAGGACTCTAGTGGGCAGAGCAGAGAGGAACCATCCTGGTTTCACTTCATGCTTACTACATACAATTGCACTCAAAGTTATTTAACCCCCTAGAGACTGCAATACTTTACAAATATAAGCTTTTCTGAAGATCCAGGATTTGATTTAAAAAAAAATATATAATAAAATTCTACAACAGTTTACTGGCATATTAGAAGTGATAAAGTCAATATATAAATGTAATGTTTTTGAGTTATGGGATTTTTTAAATAAAACAGCCATGTCATAATTATTCAACCCCTATTCAACATTGCTGTTTTTAAGCCACTTATTTTTAATGGTAGGGAACAACATTGTCTTGAATCACAATTAAGCCTTTAGAAACTATTAGAAAACAGAATTAGCTTGGGCTGTTACACATAAATGTTTAGCCCATGCATGTGCTGACGTTCAGAAGCAAATATGGCAAAGTCAGAGCTCTCACAAAAGCTATAGAGAAGAAATAGCTTTATTATATTCGAAAGTCTTAGGCTACATGAAAATTGACATTAAAAGTTCCTAGAGACTCAGCCGGCAGCCTTACTTGTTAGTTTAAAATGTGTTGTACTAGAAAACCTTTGATTTAGTTTTAAAAACGTTTTAAAACTAAATCATAAAAAGTCTGATCATAGCAACCGAGAAAAACCTGTAATGTACAGCCAAAGACTTGTAAGATGACCCAATGAAAGTAGGAAGGACATTTCAATGCAGTGTATAAGAAACACCCTAGACAAGAATGGCCATGCTGAGGCATCTTTCAGTTTACCACTCTTGACCAAGAACAAAAAAAAAAAAAAAAGGCAGACTTGAACATGCTAGAATTCATTTGGATAGACCTGTGGAGTTCTGGAAGCATGTTGTATGGAGTGGTGTGACCAAACTGGAACTTTTTAAACCTATGAATCAGCATTGTGTCTGGTGCAAAAAAAAAGCCAAAGCTTATAGGCAGAAGAACAGGTGAGCCAGTCCTGTTATAGGGGTGTTTTACTGTTGCAGGAAGTGGAAATCATGATTGTATGAAGGACATCATGAATTCTTTGAAGTATTAGGGCATTTTGGCAAGAATTGTGATGCCACTGGTACAAAGACTGAAACTGATGAGCAATGGACTTTTCTGCAGAACAGCAATCCAAAAGTAAACATCCAAATCTACTTTAGCTTAGTTCAGGGTTTGGTCATAGAATGTTCTTGAGTGGTTTGTTCAATCTTCAGCATTAATTTCTATTGAAAATATTTGGTTGAATTTGATAAAAGCAGTGGCAATCTGAAAACCAAAGATTAATGATCTTGAACCTTTTTCCAAGTAAGGAATGGGTCAAGATTGCATTAAAGAGGTGACAGAAGCTTCTAAGCACTCACAGGTAGCGTTCATTACAGGTTATAAAAAATAAAAGATTCTGCACCAAATTTGACTTTTGGTGGTTGAATAATATTGAACATGAACGTTCAGAGCCAATTAGATTTTTTTCTTCATTATTCATCAACTTTATGCTCTCAGAATCACTCAAATATGCATTAATAAACTCCCCAATAGTTTACAGATGCCTTTGTTGAATCGTTTTCATAAAATTTTATTCTCTGCAGCAAAATGTCTTGCAGGTCAAGAGGGTTGAATAATTTTGATTGCAACTGTACATACTTATTACGGTCCCATGAGCATGTCACTTGATCAGACAAGTTCGAATGTATGATAAATTACAAGTTAGAGCTACCAGCACTCCCTCGGCTTGGCCTCTCCTGTTTGTTTTCACCTGCGGGGCATTATCAAGTTCATTGTTCGGAGTTAAGCTAGGGTGGCCTGATCCGATTCAGACCTGGACGTGTCAGCGGACAACTGTTCCAGCAGGGCCCACAGGCTGCTACTGCTGTCTGCACTGCGTCATGTGGAAACTAGGCCAAAAGGTTGCTGCTCGGGGGGGGAAAAAAGAAAAAGGATTTAAGCCGCTCTACACCGGCTGGGGATAAACAAGTCCCAGCCCTGTTCAAGTGTTACATAACGCACACATACGAATGGACATCCTGAATGGTGCACTAATACTTAATGCAATGAATAAAAACACTCAGAGGGAGCAAACTGAGGAGGTTAGCAGTTTAGCAGGACACAAGCGAACCTAGTTATTTTTTATTTTTATAAAAGTGCAGCAGTCTGGTAAAATATAGTTACACAACTACTGTATGAGTCACTGATGTAAACGGAGGAAGCTGTAAATGTTATGTCAACGTTTCTGTGCAGGCCAACGGGGAGGAGACTACATGTCCTCAGATGACATTCCAAAAAGAAAATATAAGTCATAAGACTGCCATCTCTCTGACCCTGATAAATCTATGCCCAAGCCTCAGTAACCTCGCAAGCACACGGCACGTTCCCCAAAATCATCTGTAAATGTGTCAGGGGCATTGCTTTCAAGGAAACATGATAACTGACAAAAATAGTGCGCCTGTGTGGTTTTTACTGTAAAAACGGCCTTTGTAATCTAAAGTAAGAGCTCTTGGCAAACCAATCAAAGCTGATAAAAGATAACCTGATTTTGGTAGCACAACTGGAACTCTTTCACTAGACACATAACTATAGTACTTGTCCCACATTAAAGTACACTGCAATTTAACAAATCACAGACAGTCCAGCAAAGATCCCCAATTGTCAGTTTACGGTCCGGCTGGTTTTGCTTTCACCATGACTGGGCTCTTACATAACGAGTCTCTGTGCAGGAGGAATCTCAGGAGCGTCACACAAGGCAGTCTCTGTCGGTTATGAGCATCCCCACCCACTTCTCCTCATTAAAAAGAATAAAAAGTGTTTCCAGACTACATGCATGTTACAGAATAAGGATCTGCAAATAATTTGCTGGGCACAGGAGTGTAACAGTGCACAGAGCAAAAGAAGCAAATGTCTGAATGTATACACTGACATAAACGAGATGACTTCTTGATCATTTCAGTGACCTTAGCACTGGCATTGCGTCAGTCTAAATAACCATGTTCTCAGATGGTTTACGAAGGGAATGTTATCAGGGCAAGACAGGACTTTAGCTCTAACAAAACCAGGGAGTTTCCCTGGTCACTATGCTAGCAAGTAAAACCACAAGTGTGGGTGAAAAATGCAACGGTATTCAAAGTAATAGTTCATCCAAAAATGTTAACCGTTATTGGATGTTCAAAACTCAAGCATGTTTGAGCTTTTTTAAATGGAAGTAAAGGGCCAAATTAAATTGGTTGATCACAAAGTGAACATACCTCTTCAGAAGGCTTGGATCAAACTGCTCAGTTCATTTAGATTACTTTTAAAGGGGTCATGACATGAGATACCAAATTTCCCCTGATCTTTTAACAGAAGAGGTCTTTGTATGCTTAATACATCCAGTTTCATGACTTGATGATGAGGACATTATGTAATAACCCTCAGAAAATGGCTCGTTTTGGATCTGAGGTGCGAGGTGACGTCACCCAGGTGCAGTCATTTGCATATACCGCCTCCAGAGCAAGATATCGGCCAATAGTCTTCTTCGCTCCACAGGTCCCACCCACTGGCATTCAGTCGCTTAATAGCTGACTGTCAATGTGATCAGGGTTCCCACTGTAAGCCAAATGTCAAATTCCCTGACTTTTCCCTGACTTTCACTGACTAAAAAGCTGAATTTCCATGATCTATAATGAACGGATCCATCCATTTGCACGCTTTATTTACTTGTTTTACTTGTTAGTGAACTTACTTATTTACTTGTTTACAAACGTTGTTAGTACAAAACTATGGAAGGTTATTGCGTTTCTGTCACTAAATGAAAAAAAGCTAAAGTTAAAACTCGCAATTCTGACTTTTTTTGCAGTTGCGAGTTTGTATCTTGCAATTCTGACTTTTTTTTCTCAGAATTGTGAGATATAAGCTCATTTCTGAGGAGAAAAAATACTGATATATTCACAGAATTGCGAGTTTATATCACACAATTGCAAATTTATATCATGCAATTCTGACATTTCTTCTCGCAATTGCGAGTTTATATCATGCAATTCTGCCTTTATAACTCGCAACTGCTAATTTTTATCTCACAATTCTGACTTTAAAAGTCAGAATTGCGAGTTTGTATCACGCAATTGTGAGAAAATAAGTCAGAATTGTGAGATCATTCGCAATAACCTTTTTTTATTTTTTATTTAGTGGCGGAAACTGGCTTTTTCTGTACTATTTCTACAGAAATTAATTTATGTTTTTTATGATCTCAGGGGTTAAACACTCTGAAGGATTTTCTCTTTGTAATCAAGTTCATCATTCAGTTTTTTTTTTTTTTTTTATTTCTTCACATTTAGTTTTGCTTCTCTATCATCTACTTTTCACACCCAGTCTTTGAAGTGGACATTGTGTAGCTCTTGAAATGTACATTTTCCAGGCATGTTTGCCTTAGTTATCAGGTACAGCCTGGTGCCTGTATTTGACGTAAGTGATTGCTAGTTGATGTGGGGGAAGGTAATAAAATGGTAAAACACAAATAGAAAAATTACATTTTGCCAAATGGAAACTAAAATTCAAAGCAACAAACAAAAATCCCTGATATTCCATGACTTGGACCAAAAAAATATTAAATTCCCTGACTTTCAATGACTGGAATAGACCTTTTAAAATTCCATGATTTTCGTCGGCGCCGATAGCCTTGTGGGCAGTGCGCCGACATACAGCGCCGTTGCGTAACGGGCGTCCCGAGTTCGATTCCCGGCTCGAGGACCTTTCCCGACCCTACCCCCTTCTCTCTCTCCACTTCGCTTCCTGTCCTTCCTGATCTGTCCTATAATAATAAAAGCCAAAAATAAATCTTTAAAAAAAAAAAAATTCCATGATTTTCCAGAAATTCCATGACCCGTGGGAACCCTGTGTGATTGTCGCGTTGCCTCAAAAGCAAATAGAAATAAAGCTAGTACTAGATCTTGTCGCAGCTGCATCACTGCAAGTAAATGGTTTGATAATGCTTTGTCTGGAAATTATGGTTTTATTTTGATCATGCTGTCAAAACACCTCACATGCAGTAGTAAAGGCGATGTTACCGTTTCCTATGCAATGATGTTAGCCAATCATAATAGCGGCTGATTACTGACAAGCCTTAAAGGACACTTAAAAATAATTTTTCCCCCCACTTTTGGCTGAACTAAACATTTAAACTGATATGCCACAGAGGCAAAGTCAATGCTTCAAATTATTTAAAAATGATTGACGAAAAGGTAAAATGACATTTAGAACTGTGCCATGGATTTGTTCTTGAACATCCTGGTGCAGTTATGATATAATCAAAATGGTAACTGGAAAAGGTTCGTTCTGACCCACCCCCTTCCCGTCGCAGAGGAAATTCAAGAAAAAGGAAAAAGTCTGTACACATCAGAAAGAACAGACTATACAAAACCACAAACCTCTAGTAACCCAGTCTGCGCACTTCAAAAGCATCTGAAAACCATTGGGTGTGGTGAGAAGATTGAGGTATGGGTGAAAGGACCTAGATGAGGAACTTTGTTTATGCTCTTTACATGAAGGCATTTACATTGAAAGACCTTTGACTGTTCCCTTCAGACTTGGAGAGCTATTAAAACTGTTGTTAGTCTACAGTGTTCCTTGATCTGTAATCTTGACAATTCTATGACCCAAGGTAACACCTAACACATAACAAAACAGATGTTCAACCCTCACGAAACTCGGTTACTGGAGGTGATTTTATTAGCTGTGGCTTTAAATGAACCTTTATCTTTGGTCTTCTTATTTTGGTATCTAGAAGAACAATCCAGTGAAGCGGCAATAAAAATGGCACTGGCTAGGTTTAGTGGCTTGATTTATGTAACACCAAATTAAATGTAGGTGACACAACATGTCCATAATAGAAACAAATATGAATAAGTCTTAAAAAATTTGATCCTTTCTGACTAAAGTCACAACTCCACCTCACCATCATAGACCTATCGTAAACTGTTTCATACACATCATGTTAAAAAAAAAGAAAAGAAATTGCAGCATGTGATATTTACTATTCATTTAAATTGAAATAGTGTGATATCACATACAGTTACGGTCAAAACCAGTTTCCATACACCTTGCAGAATCTTCTTAATACTGTGTTGTTAACTGAATGATCCACAGCTGTTTTTTTGTTTTGTTTTGTTTTTGTTTAGTGATAATGGTTCATAAGACCCTTGTTTGTCCTGAACTGTTGAACTGCCCACTGTTCTTCGGAAAAATCCAAAAAAATAATATTTTTTTAACAAAAAAAAAAAAAAAAAAAACGCTGTGCATCATTCAGATAACAACTGTATTAACAGTTAAGTGCATGTAAACTTTTGAACAGGGCCATTTTTATAAATTCAACTATTACTTTCTCTCATAGAATACATGTAATTGTCTTTTATGTGAAATGTCTTATTCAGGTCAGCACTAAAAAAATAAAAAACATGCACCATGTATGATTCCTCTTATTTTTGTCAAATGATTAACATTTTGCAGATTCTGCAAGGTATGTAAACTTTTGATTAAACTGTAGGTCATCAGCCACACTGCTGCCCAAGAAAAATGGCAAATCAAAAAGTCCTTATCAAATCAACCATTAATATGTTTGAAACTCACCGGAGTCAAGAGCTCAGGGGTGGATATAGGAGAGCTGTCACTATTCAGTTTGATCCCACTACCCAAATCAAAATCGCAGATCTTCACTGGAGAGATCTACAGAAAAGACAAAAAGAAAAATAAAAAGAAATCCCAAAAGTGCCACTGTGAAAAAAAGTTAAGAAGAGTGTCCATCGAGTAATCCCAAACTGAAAACCCGGATCAATGTTTGTTCAAGAGCACAAAAAGCACATAAAATGTTACTGTACCCAACAGATTTGTCAAAAATCTGGTCAGAAATGCAGTGCATGTGTGTTCTCCTCAGATGTCTCATGTCTCCTCATGTACAGAGAGAGACTCACCCTGTCACTATGTTCACAGAGGATGTTCTCTGGCTTTAGGTCTCGATGTGCCATCCCTATAACAAGACATAACGTAATATCATGCACGCTATACATTACCAATATAGATGATTGTTGGTTGTGAAAACACTAAAGGTCCAAACCTTTGTTGTGTAGGAAGTCCAGAGCACTGGCGATGTCCTGCACCACTATGCTGGCTTCCTGCTCATTGAAGTGCTGTCTTCGGTGTATGTGAGTCAAGATAGAACCTGGGAATATGAATGGATGTAATAATAGAAACCGCAATATTGTGAAATATCACAACATTCTAAAATAACTTTGTATTTTAAACACATTTTAATCAGCAGTATTAATTTCACATACAAAAACCCACAACTTACCACCTCTCAGTTTCTCAAAGACTAAATAAAATTTGTCCTCTTCTTCAAAGTATTCCACCAGTTCCAAAATGTTTCTGTCGTGAGAAATGACATTAACATTAGCCATCAATTATACACAGGATCTTAAATGAAGCTTGTCAATTAGTCTTCATGAGCTTCACAATTGATTTCAGTATGGTTTGCATTTACCTAAGCTATCAGCATAACACATCAAGCATAAAAAAAAAAAAATAATAATAATAATAATAATAATAATAATAATAATAATATTGGGCAAAATCACTAATTATATTAGAATTAAATGAAATTTCTCTCCTTTTTGCCACCATGTCGGATTTATTTTTTGCCCACTTTAGGATTTCTGTGACCGTTACATGCAATTTTGCTTTAGGTCAAATTTGGACCAATTAGTATTACACAGCGATTCCTGTACCTGTGGCCTTGGCACTGGTAGAGCATTTCCACCTCCCTGAAAACACGGCTCCGACTGTGGCCCGGCCTCTTCTCAATTATCTGTAGAACATTGAAACATAATATTAACGACATAACACCAGCCCTAGGAAGGCCACATTGTGTTCTGACCTTGAATTGCAGAACTCGGAGTTTGTTTTGACGGGCTCTTCTGCTACCTGGCAACAGCCTTTAAGGTAAACAATTGTGCAAAACTCTCAGACATGTCCACGTCATCTTAGTATTCAGCTTGAGTCGACAGATCTGTGTGTCCCTTTGTGGATCACCCACACCCGGCGTGTGGGAGATTAGCAAGCACACAGATGACACGCCATTGCCTGGCTACAAAAGAACATCTCAGACCACTGATTCAGCAGGTCACCACATGGTCATCAGGCTTTACAAGCTGGCAGACTAGACAGACGATCAGGTTTCACAACTTGCAGAGCGTCCAAAACATGTACAAAGTAGTGACAAGTTCCTCACACCAAGTGAAGGGTTGACTAAATGACAATCCAATAGAACCAACAATGCCACCAGTTTTCTGGTTTTATTTACTGGGTGCACACCCATCGAAAGGCCATTGACACCAGGGAATGTGGGGGTACAGCAGTGAACTTAAATAGAATTTAACTAGCAGAACTTGTCTATTGAATTTTACACTGCTGTTCAAAAGCTTGAGATATTATATATATATATATATATATATATATATATATTTTATTTAGAACGTTATCTTTTTAGCTCAGAATTGTGTAATATAAACTTGCAATTGTGAGAAATAAAATCAGAACTGCAAGAAAATCTAGACAAACTTATATAAATAAAAATATGTGAGTTAAGTCCAATTTTGAGGGAAAATAAACGGATGTTTTTTAGAGTTCCATTTGAGTTTATATATCACAATTCTGACTCGCAATTACGACTTTATTTCTCAGAATTGCAACTTTCTCACAATTATGACTTTATAACCTGCAACTGTGAGTTTATTTAATGCATTTTATGACTTCTTACCCCTCAGAATTGTGATATAAACCCACAATTCTGGAAAAAAAAGTCAGAATTGAGTTTCTTTCTCGCAATTCTGACATTTTTTCTCACAATTGCAAGTTTATATCACTCAATTCTGAAAAAAAAAAAAAAAAATCAAAATCTCAACTTTTTCTTCAGAATTGCGACTTTATATCTTGCAATTGTGATTTTATAATTTATGACTTTGTGATTTTTATAATATTATTCAGTAGCAGAAACAGGGTTTCATAAGTAGTACTTAAATATTACAATTTAAAATAATTGTTTTCCATTTAAATACTTCAAAATGTGATTTTTCTTTTCTGTAATTGGAGCGCTGAAATTGCAGCACCCATTACCTCAGTCACATGATCCTTCAGAAATCATTCTAATATGCTAATCTGCTGGTCAAGAAACATTTATCAATGTTGAAAACAGTTGCGCTCCTTAATATTTTGGTAAAAAACAAATTCTTGGAAAAGAGTTCAACACAAATCCTTTATAACATTATTCAATACTTTCAATCAATTTAATGCATTCTTGTTGAACAAAAGTGGTAATTTAAAAATAAAAATAAAACGTGTCCCCAAACATTTGTACAGTAGTGAAAGTTTCTAAAGGGCTCAGGCTTACAAAATGTGTTGTCCTCAATTCAACCCATGTGCTGATTTATCTGCCATCTATCCCTTTGACTATACCTAATAAAATCCTTTTACCTTGGCATTAGACTATTATTCCACAATTCATTCAGTGTCTATTCATTTTAACATGTAGATGAGCATTTATGCCACAGTATCCCAAAAAGCTAAGCATTAGCCAAACATTTTTACCCTAATTATACATTAACGTCACAGCAAATAGAATGCAAATTACAAAACAATTAAACATTCTCCAGCAGAAGAGCACTGGCTCAAAACAGAAATCTGACAATACTCCATGACATCATCAATATGGAAAACCTGCCGTTTTCAATTTTGCGTTCCCACTGGGAAGTTACAGAACATTTGCAATGAAATGCTACATGGACATCCTGCACATGCTTCATTTAGCACCTATAGCTTCCTTTATATTACCGTTCCATCTAATGGATGTCAATAGATGTAGCGAGAGACGCCACACTGCTTTCAAAGATTACATGTCCTGCTACACAATATCAGCAATTGAAAAGAGGAAGTTTCTCTGCTGAGCAGGCATTGTGGTCATTTATATTTTTGTTCCACAGCTGCAGCAGCACAGTAGCTGGAAGGCCATTGTTCCAGAGAGAAGTACACATACCAAAAACAGCTCATAAGAACACCAGTCAACGAACATCCCAAAGCTAATGTCTGGTATTTCCTGATGAGGGCTGAAACACTGATACAGAGCCATTTGTCCCAGCATAAACCCTCTTTTAATCTTATGTAACACTACAACAAAGGCAGGACACATAACTAAGAGCCTAAATTTGCTTTCCTCAATTCATATTCCTACTGTGTAATACTTCGTGTCCACTTACAGACATCACTGATGCTCTAACAGCATTTAAAAGAGCATACCATCTATGTCTCCCATCTGCAACTCAATGTTATATTTAGAGTTTTGCAGTAGAATCCACTCTAATCTGTTCCCCTTTTGCTGTTCAGATTGCACACTATTATTTCTACTAATCAGTCACATTTTAATTGTAGCAGAAATAACTACTCTATTCTTTCCATTAAGGAGCAACTGAAGAAAAAAATAAACAAAATTACTATAATATTATTAAAACATAATACTGTATTTAGTGCTGGCAAATCGATTAATCGTAACTTAGGGACACGATTAGTTGCAATTAATCGATTTGACAGCACTAATTGCATTATATTTAACGATATATGTCCCTAGACCACAAAACCAGTCATAAGTAGCACAGGTAGCAATAGCCAACAATACATTGTATGGGTCAAAATTATAGATTTTTCTTTTATCTCTCTATGCATCAGAATTGTAAATGTAAAAAAGAGAATGAGGCAGTATAATTTAACACTTTGGCTTTACTTTTTTTTTTTTTTTTGCTAACTCCTTTAAGCCTTTTTATTTTCTCATTGGTAAAATCTAATTCTCTATGCATCACTCATTTTACAAAACTATGCTGTGATAATATAAAACTTGCTTGAGAAGCATCATGAGTGACATCAAATCACATTGCCAACTGCTTATAATTAACACAATTACAAGCAAGCTCCAATTTGGCCATGGTCTTGGATTCTGTAACATCAAAATCAGAGCAATAATCATGCAAGGAGGATATGGCCTAAGAGCATATTTTGCTATTACCACTGGAGTTCAACCTGGACATAGACGAGACACTGATTATTTAATAGGTGTATGAGCACTGACAACAGTTTGGAAATGTGCTGCTTTAACTAAAAGAGGGTGCTAATACTTGCCTTCACTGCATATTCTTTATTGGTGATCAGATTGATGCAGGTCTGAACAACAGCATAAGCACCTTCTCCGAGAAGCTCATTTTGTAGTTTGTAAACATCTGTAAAGGGAAAAAAATATTATATTTACCCTCTACAGACAGTCAAGCTCTACTCCAGGCTTAAGCATTTACAATAGAAAAATAAAAGGGCTTGCCTTCAAAACGTCCGGAGAAACTGTCAGTGGCTCTGCATCTTTTCTTCTTCTTATTTCTCTTCTTGGCATCAGGGATATCGATGGGCTGGCTGGATGGCATGTCTTTAAAAAAACAACAACAAAAAACAGTTAAGAAGAACAATGTGTGCCAAGACCATCACTCTAATCTGCTATGAACTTTGCCTAACAAAGCATGAGAGATAAGCCTATCTCCTCAAAATGTATCTCACAAACAAGGGTTTGCGTCAACCTCAAAGACTGATAGTAAAAGTCAATATTAATGAAAGTACGCAAAATAACTGTACCAGGCCTTGGTGAGCGGTCTAACTTGAAGGACGATTCAAGATGGGGTTCTGAATCTATAATTTCAGTCTTGAAAGGATTTTGCCCCTGGGAACATTAAACGTCACAAATTAAAGTCTGCCATTTCACACTCTTTCAGAGAATAAAACACTTTTTGGTAAATTAATAGCTGCCAACCTTGAAGGAGCGATGGAATCCTGTGACCTCCGTGGTTTTGTTTTGCACCATGTTTTCAAATGGTCAGATAATAACGCGCAGCTTGGTGCCTTAATCACAGTGTTGTGGCTCCTTTCAGTCAAATACTGATCACCTCTGATCTGATCACCTCAAGGTGGTCGTGCGACAGATGACTCCTGTTTATACGGACAGACAGAAACAGCATCAGTATAACGTCGTTAGCCCTAAACAGATGCTCTTCAAGCTAGTACAAGTGACTAAGCGATGAGGAGAGTTCATATAGTTTTACAGACTTGTTTTTTCTCACATTGCAAGAGTCAACAAAGTCAGGAAAATTATCATACAACAAACAAGTGAATTTACTTGCTATTAAATGGAAACATATTAACTTATGCAAGTAGTTAATCTTAGTTTATAAGCTGTCAGTAGCTATTTTTAATCAAGATGACCGATTAACCTATCTCTGGGCCGCATGTGTTTTTTTTTTTCTTCTTCCACAAAAGGAGTTCCAGGAATTATTTAATATTTAACGTTCGTGAAAAGGGATTCACCTTACCCCGTTACTAGCCGTGAGGCGCCAGCGTTCACGCCGTTGCTCCAACCCACCGTGTAATAGGTTGCTACTCTGTGTTTGTCAATTGTAAATCGAAGTTAAGCGCACAACGCATATATAAGGTCGTATCTCACACTCCGCCCACTCTACATTTCACATCCAATTAAAATGAGAGATTTGAGTGTCAGAATTAAAAATTCAGAACACTATTGGATATTTCAATAACAGGGGCGGGACATCCCGTTCCTAACGTCATCTATTCAGAATTAGAACTGGACAGGCGGTTTAGTTACACTGGACTTGTTTATTGCCCCATCTGCTGGACAGTGGAGAACCTAATACAGTTTTAAAATGAACACACTTCAGGAAATGTAATATATTTATTATAATATATATAATATATAATACCAGTGAAAACATTAATCTTGAACATTAAGATTTTTTTTATGTTTTTTAAAGAAGTCTGTTCACCAAGCCTGCATTTATTTGATCCAAGGTACAGCAAAAACAGACACATTTGAAATATTTGTACTATTTAAAATGACTGTTTTCTATTTGAATACATTTTAAAATGTAATTTATTCCTGTGATTTCAAAACTGAATTTTTAGCATCATAACTCCAGTCTTCAGTGTCATGATCCTTCAGAAATCATTTTAATATTCTGATTTGCTGCTCAAAAAACATTTATTATTATTATTGTTATTATTATTATGTATATTTTTTTTCAGGTTACTTTGATAAATTTATTAAGTTCAGAAGAACAGCATTTATCTGAAATAGAAATCGTTTGTAACATTATAAATGTATTTATCATCACTTTTGATCAATTTAAAGCATCATTGCTAAATAAAAGTATTCATTTCTAAAATTTATTTTCCAAAAAATAAAAAATAAAAAATAAAGAATGTTTGGCCTATAGTGTGTAATGTTACAAAAGTTTTTTCTTTCAGATAAATGCTGATCTTTGGATCTTTCTATTCATCAAATAATCGGATAATGTAATGGGATAATAATTGGAAAATGTACGCAACGGTTTTAGATATTGATAACAATAATAATAATAAATGTTTCTTGAACAGCAAATCAGCATATTAGAATGATTTCCTAAAGATCTTGTAACACTGAAGACTGGTGTAATGATGCTAAAAATGTAGCTTTGATCACAGGAATAATCTACATTTTAAAATATATTCAAATAGAAAATCGTTATTTTAATTAGTACAAATATTTCAAACTTGTACTGTTTTTGGATCAAATAAATGCAGGGTTGGTGAGCAGAAGAGACTGCTTAAAAAAGGCTTTAAAAGTCATCCTGATCAAAAACTTTTGGACTGGTAGTGTGTAGCTATATTTAACACTTTTGCCGCACATGAAGGTACAACTCTGGTCTGGTAACCTTGTGATCAAAATTACTTTTATAATTTTTTTTATTATATATTAAATATATGTTTCCTAAAATGTGTTTATTTTAAAACTGTACTAGTTTCTCCAGACTTACATTTGATGGTCAAAACTTCGCAGGTACATTTTTCTTAATATTATTTTTTTATATATTTTAGTGTTCACTTTCATTGGAATGGAAAATACTGAAAGGTGTGTAATATCACAAACCAAATAAATAAATAAATATAAATAAATAAATACATGAAAAATAGAAGCATGCGTTCAAAAGTGTATACTGTCATATAAATATGGGAATGTTTTTTTGTCTGTTTTTGTTGGTAGTGTTTTTATTGTTGGATTATTTTAATATAACTTAATTTAACTTAATAACATGCTTAGAACCGCTGATCTGTAGTGAGCAGGCAGGATTTGTGGCTCACTGCGGCCATCTACTGGACATTTCCGTCAATAAAAAAAGCGTAAATGCACTCTAGTCTAAACGATTAAAAGAAAAATATTTTAATTTTCGCATCAAAACATTTGTTCACCTTTAAAAAAATAAATACATCAATTAATTAAACAAAAATAGTACCAGTAATCACTATGTCCAAACATCAGACAAAACTCTGCTAACAGTTTATTTATTTATTTATTTATTTAACAAAACAACCCCAACCAAAACTCCCACGTTGGCAGACCTTAGTATAAATAAATAAATAAATAAAAACAACAGGGTTAAACAACATCAAATCTCTAAAGATGTACACTTATCTGCATGTCTACAGATTTTGCTATGTCGTGTGGATAACAAATGACCCAAAACTAAAATCAGTTACAAAAATAAAATCTGTTGTAAACCAAAAGTTTTCCAAACCAGCAACTGTGCTACGTGGAATTTTGAATAATGTAATAAGCATCTAGAATGTTGTTATCAGTGAACGAGACTAACTAAAAAACGGGAAGGTGTGTTCTCGCGATATTTAATGATGAACGTAATGCACGTAGACAGGGTGGAAATACGATGCAGCTGGATAACCGCTTTTATTTGAATTAATATCCGTTTTTAAAAAGAAGCTTTGAAAACTTTGACAAAACCATTCGAAGTAAGTGTCGTAGTAAGTGCACAATAAACAATTCCTCATGAACACAAGTACTGTAAGCAGATAATGTGATGTTTTGTTGTTGTCTGCTAGCTCGCTCGTCTGCTGGCTGTCTGCGCACGTCCCTGATTGTTTACGTTGGTGAGATGTCCTGTTCGTTTTATCAGTAACGTCAATGGACTGTTTATTGTTTAAACACTGTATTGATCAAATGCATGTTATTTTACTAATTGGTTTTAAGTCTACTGTGTTGTTCCTCTTTGCACACCCACTACGTGCAATCCACTGAAAGCGTGCATGACCATTATTGAACTGTATCATATTTGATCACATTATCAAGTCTAAAATTTGGCATTTGTTATTCTAGAGTGCAAGTCTGACTGGAACAGGAACCATCCCACTACATCAACTATAAGCATTCACTATGGAGGGTATGTTACTATCAGTATTATGCTTTAATTTGCTGTTTCAATGTTCATGCATATTAAAGCCCAGTATAAGTATGCAACGTTCCACCAGGCTGTCAAATGTCCTGCTCGTTTTATGGGTGCAAGAGGACCTACAATAGTCCAGAAGCGCTGAATAGTCATCTTCAGGACCATCAAAAGAACACTGCCCAGTCTCTTCCAGGTATAACATCAACATACCTCTGTTTTTATTTTATTTTATTGTATTTTTTTGTACTAGTGCACTTGATGAATGAAATGCTGTTTGAAAACATTTAATCAATGAATTTATGATCATAAACAGTGTCACATCAGCAATTTGGTGTCTAATGCACTGTGCTTTATTCTTCAGGGAAAACTTTCCTGTGCTCTCATATAGGATGTGATGGTTCATTCAACAACATGGAGCAGCTGATGGAACATATGAGGCTCCACCACAAGCCAAATTATTTTTTCCTGTGAGTTCCTATGGTTTGCTTTTAAGTTTTTTTTTTTTTTAAATAAGGTTACATTTATCATGCTGTTTAATTTTAGTCTTTCTTGCTAGTCCAAAATTTAGTTGGAACCTATGGAAGCCTGTTTCCACCACTGAATAAAAAATTAAAAAAAGGTTTACACTGCCGCTCAAAAGTTTGGGATCAAGACTTGTAATGTTTTTTTAAAGAAGTCTCTTATGCTAATCAAAACTGCATTTATTTGATAAAAAAACAACTGTAATACTGCAAAATGTTATTACAATATAAAATAATGGTTTCTATTATAATGTACATTATTAGGTTTTCCTGTGATGCAAAGCTGAATTTTCATCAGCCATTATGTTGGTCTTCAGTGTCACATGATCTTTCAGAATTCTAATATGCTAATGTATTATTAAAATTATCTATGTTGTCAACAGTTGTGCTACCAAATTTTTTTTGGACCTGTGATACTTTTTCCAGGATTCTTTTTATTCATCAAAGAATCCAAAAAAGAGTATCACAGGTTCCAAAAACTGATAATAAATCAGCATATTAGAATGATTTCTGAAGGATCATGTGACACTGAAGACCAGAGTAATAATGCTGAAAAATTCAGCTTTGGTCACAGAACTACATTAGATTTTTTAAAATGTATATTAAAATAGAAGAACGTTATTTTACATTGTAATAATATTTCACAATATAAAATGACTGTATTTTTGATTTAAAAAATAATAATACAGCCTTGATGAGCATTAGAAACTTATTTAAAATACATAAAAAATCGTACTGATCCTAAACTTTTGACCGGCAGTGTATATCTCGCAATTCAGGGTTTTTTTTCTTGCCGTTTCGAGTTTATGTCTCGCAATTCTGATTTTTTTCCCCAGAATTCCGTTATACAAACTTGCACCTCTGGAAAAAAAAAAATTCTACTTGAAATTGCGAGGAAAAAAAAATCTGAATTGTAAGTGAAAAATTGGAACTTGCAAGAAAAAACTCAGAATTGCGTGATATAAAATCGAAATTGCAAGAAGAAATCTGAACGGTTAGATATAAACTCGAAATTGTGAGGAAAAACTCAGATTTATGAGATATACATTTTAAATTGCAAGAAAAACAGAATTGCATGATATAAACTTGAAATTTGGAGAAAAAACTTAGAATGAATAGATATAAACTCAAAATTGTGAGAAAGGAACTCATGAATTGTAAAATATAAACTCGAACTTGTGAGGAAAAAAATTCAGAATTGCATGATATAAACTTAAAATTGCAAGATATAAACTCTAAATTGCGAGAGAAAAAAATGAATTGTAAGATAAAATCTTAAACTTGCGAGAAAAAAGCTCAATTGAGTGATATAAACTCAAAATTGCAAGAAAAAATCTGAATTGCAAGATATAAACTTGAAACTATGAGAAAAAATTCAGAATTATGACATATAAACTTAAAATTGCAAGAAAAATTCAAAATAGCAAGATATAAACAAGAAAAAAATCTGAATTCTATCTTAAGACACAATTTCTATGCCTTTTTTTTCCTCTCGTAGTTGGACTTTATGGCCTGGTTTTGCAGACAGAGCTTAAACTAAGCCAGGGTTGGGCCATAGTTCAGTTAGGACATTTAACACATTTTTATAAACGTGCCTTTTTTATATATATATATATATATATATATATATATATATATATATATATATATATATATATATATATATATATATATATATATATATATATTTATTTGAGATATTACTGGTGTCCATCTTGAGACACAACAAAGGCACTAATACATTTTAAAATCAGTCAATGCAAGTTTCTTTAAGTTGAAACAGCTCAAGCCTTGTCTGCGAAACCAGGAGTATATGTATATAATTGCTTCAATCTTTTAAACAGCTGAGAATATGGTGATCTACTTTTAATAAAAATCACCTGTCGGTTTCATCTAGTGAAAAATATTTTTATTTGCATTATTATTCTTACATTTGTTATGTATTAGGTACTTATTACATTAGGTATTAGCAATTCTGTTCTACTCTGTTTTGTTTTATGCTCTTTCATTATCATCATTTCTATGTCTTTTAGGTGCGAGAGCTGCAGGGCCAAGCTGCGTTCTTACCGCACCCTTCTTAAACACCTGCAGACCTGTGCTAAAGTTGCTAAGAACAAGGCTGCAAAGATTGAGACTGGAACGGCACCTGACGCAGATCCCAACAACGTGCCGCCCACTTCCAGTGACATGGAGTCATCTGGCCCCCTCTTAACCCCAAATGCACCTGAGGAGATGGAGTCTATGCCATCTATGCCCTCTTTGCCCCCAAATCCAACATCGGCAAACATGCCAGTAACCCAGCGGCCCCCAGAAAACAATGCGTTTACTAACCTCACACCGGCAACTCTGCCCCTTGCCACTCTAAATCCTGCCTTAACCCAAAATCTTCCTGGCCAACCAGAATCTCCCTACAGCTCCTTTCCACCCACTCTGTCTCCTGTTAGCCCAGTCTTCCAGGCAGATCCAGGCCTGCAGCAGCAGAGGTCTCCTAGGTCTGGTCCTCCCAGTCTCCCTGCTTCACCGCCCCTGCCGTCACCGCCGGGATCAAACGCAGTCTGGAGGAAGAACCAAGGTGAATGGATCTCATTAAGCTTTCCTCTGTGAGTGAGGAAAGCTGACTTTAAGAAAGTGTCATTGCTCACAAATGGGTCTCATTCACTAACTGTGTGTGGACATGAATTTGTGCATGAAATCTGATTGTTTCATCAATAAATGTCATATTAGGACTTATAAAATTCTTAATTTTAAATTCTAAATTTATAGAGGAAAAAAAAACCTAAAACATGTTAGCATGATATTCTATTAATAGATACACTACTGGTCATAAGTTTGGAGTAATTAATAACTTTTTTTTTTTTTTTTTTTGAAGTCTCTTTTGTCTTCCAAGTATTTACACTACCAGTCAAAAAGTTTTTGAACACAGTAAGATTTGTAATGTTTTTTAAAGAAGTCTCCTCTTCTTTTTTATTCCAAAGTACAGCAAAACTAACATTTTGAAATATTTTTACCATTTAAAATAACTGCTTTCTATTTAAATGTTTTAAAGTTTAATTTATTCCTGTGATCAAAGTTAAATTTTCAGCATCATTACTCCAGTCTTTAGTGTCACACGATCCTTCAGAAATCATTCTAATATGCTGATTTGCATCAGTATTGTATTGTTATTATCAATATTTAAAATGGTTGAGTACATTTTTTCAGGATTATTTGATGGTGACTAGAAAGATCCAAAGATCAGCATTTATCTGATTTATATAAAGATGCTTTAAATTGATCAAAATTGATGATAAAGACATTTATAATATTACAAAAGATTTATATTTCAGTTAAATGCTGTTCTTCTGAATATTAGAATGATTTCTGAAGGATCATGTGACCGGAGTAATGATGCTAAATTCAGCATTAAAATCCCAGGAATAAATTACATTTTAAAATGTATTCAAACAGTAAACAGTTATTTTAAATAGTAAAAATATTTCTAATTTTTACTGTTTTTGCTGTACTTTTGATCACATAAATGCAGGCTTGGTGGGCAGAAGAGACTTCTTTAAAAAACATTAAAAATCTTACTGTTCAAAAACTTTTGACTGGTAGTGTATTTGCTTAAAAATACATTACAAACAGTAACAGTTGTAATAAATATCATTACTGTTTTGTATTTGAATATATTTTAAAATGTAATTAATTATTGTGATTATAAAGCTGAATTTTCAGCATCATTACTCCAGTCTTCAATGTCACATGATCCTTCAGAAATCATTCTAATGCTGATCTGCTACTGAGGAAACATTTATTATTATTGTCAAATAATAAGTTGAAAACTGTTTCTGGTGCTTAATATTTTTTAGAAAATCAGACTTTCTTTTCTTTTAATCTTTGATTATTAAAAAGAACAGCATTTATTTTGCATTTTAATCTTTTGTAACATTTCTAAATGTCTTTACTGTCACTTTTGAATGTTTTCCTATGTTTTAAATGAATCATTAATTCATTCATCTGAAATTAATTCTTAAATTAATTCATTAATCTGAATATAATTTATTAAAAAATAAATTGTGCAAAAATTACCCCAAACTTTTGAATGGTACCGTATCATGATTTCCACAAAAATATGAAGCAGCAAAACTGTTTTCAACATTCAACAAATAGATGTTTCTTGAGCACCAAATAAGCCTACTAATATTATTTTTGAAGGATCATGTGACACTGAAGACTGGAGTAATGGCTGCTGAAAATTTAGCTTAGCCATCATTACATTTACATTTACAAATGAGGACAATGGAAACAATCAAAATCAACAAAAGAGCAATGCTATGTAAGTTCTATGACAAGTCTCATATTAGCTTAATGCAGTATACGTAGCAAAGTTTTTTATTATATAGTCATTTTTAATTGTAATTTTAAAATATTACTGTTTTTACTGTATAAGAAAAAAATGCAGCCTTGGTAAGCATAATTTTTTTTTGTTTCTTCCAAAAACATTAATAAATCTTTAAAAAAAAAAACTAATTAAAAAAACGAACCTTTGGTAATGCATTTGCTCATTTAGAATAATCCAAATTCATTCAAAAAGATTAAGAACAAATTCATGTGCATACGCACTTTATGAGAAGTTCTCCTGTGCATATATGAATAATCCACACACAATTATTATTGAATGAGACCCAGTGTTCCTTAAATCATCCTACATTTTAGACCCTGTTCACCTGTGTATTTTCCAGTTTGCTCAACTGATCTCACCTGCTTATCAACAGGTGTGAGTCCTTATGAAAGGGAATTTGTAAGTCACATTGGGGGGGAAATGCCTAAGCCTTGGCCATGGCCGCTTTGAGTGAACTGTGTTTTGTCGTGTTGCACTGTCCTGCCAGACCCGCCCGGGCCCCTTTTGCACAGATGGAACTCTCCGAGCAGTCAGAGTTTAAATAGAGATGAAGTCCAGGTGAGGCACAGAGAATCCACACACACATTGCTTGAGGGAACAATCAGATCTTCCCTCAAATGATGCTTTAGATGCTAATCCTCCTCCCCTTCCCCTGCTCTAACCGGGCTCAGTGTTTTCCTGGGTGTGCCATCTAGCTGTACGACTCAGTCCACTCCCATCCGATCCTAAACGCATATGTCCGGGTGCTTCACTAACATGTAATACAACATCAGAGAGTGTGCTTTCAGGGCCGGTGTTCCTTCACTTTTTCCCCTTTCCCATTAGCTTTTTGCAAAAATCAGGTGGTCATTTCTGGCAAGAGATGGTGCTGTATCATAATAATTGATCATGTGTGGTGAAGTTGACAGCGCTTGCTAATTCCAACACCTTTGTGCCCATGTTCATCTGTCTATACTCGGTTGATGGTTTTTATAGTGTGATTAATATATTGCTCTTGTATACATGAGCCGATGTCATTGATCACTGGGGTTCTTTTTCCAGATACTTTTACTGGTGAAGGCTTTTCTGTCTGTCTAACATTCTCAATGAACATATAACTATGAATATATTTAATCACTCATCTATTAATTAAATCTGTCAGGTCAGTCCTTCAACTGCCGTATCCTGTGGGAGCACACAAGAGGTCGGTACAGTTGTCTACAATGCGGCCACTGCACCCCAGACCGGGGGGAGATGACCGCTCACATTGAGGGCCAGCACAAGAACCCAGGGGGCAAAGTAAACAATGATCATGGTATGACTTCTGTACTTCATTGTTCTTTTCTAAACATTTTAATGAATGCAATGCACTTTTTCATTTATTTCATTTACAGTGGGGATCGAAAGTTTGGGCACCCCAGGTAAAAAGTTGTATTAATGTGCATAAAGAAGCCAAGGAAAGATGGAAAAATCTCCAAAAGGCATCAAATTACAGATTAGACATTCTTATAATATGTCAAAAAAAGTTTGATTTTATTTCCATCATTTACACTTTCAAAATAACAGAAAACAAAAAAGGCATCTGCAAAAGTTTGGGCACCCTGCAGAGTTTATAGCATGCACTGCCCCCTTTGGAAAGCTGAGACCTGACAGTGTCATGGATTGTTCTCAATCATCGTCTGGAAAGACCAGGTGATGTCAATCTCAAAGGTTTTTAAATGCCCAGACTCATCTGACCTTGCCGCATAAATCTCAGCACCATGGGTTCTTCTAAGCAGTTGTCTAGAAAACTGAAACTGAAAATAGTTGACGCTCACAAAGCAGGAGAAGGCTATAAGAAGATAGCAAAGCGTTTTCAGATGCCAATATCCTCTGTTCGGAATGTAATTAAGAAATGGCAGTCATCAGGAACAGTGGAAGTTAAAGCAAGGTCTGGAAGACCAAGAAAAATACCAGACAGAACAGCTCGCAGGATTGTGAGAAAAGCAAGTCAAAACTCACGTTTGACTGCACGATCCCTCCAGAAAGATCTGGCAGACACTGGAGTTGTGGTACACTATTCCACTATAAAGAGATACTTGTACAAATATGGTCTTCATGGAAGAGTCATCAGAAGAAAACCTCTTCTACGTCCTCACCACAAAAATCTGCGTTTGAAGTTTGCAAATGAGCATATAGACAAGCCTGATGCATTTTGGAAACAAGTTCTGTGGACCGATGAGGTTAAAATAGAACTTTTTGGCCGGAATGAGCAAAGGTACGTTTGGAGAAGAAAGGGCACACCTCTGTCCAACTGTTAAGCATGGGGGTGGATCAATCATGCTTTGGGGTTGTATTGCAGCCAGTGGCACAGGGAACGTTTCACGAGTGGAGAGGAAAAATGGATTCAATAAAATTTCAGCAAATTTTGGACGGTAACTTGATGCCACCTGTGAAAAAGCTGAACTTAAAGAGAGGATGGTTACTGAAAATGGATAATGATCCTAAACACGCCTCAAAATCCACGGTGGATTACATCAAGAGGCATAAACTGAAGGTTTTGCCATGGCCTTCACAATCTCCTGACCTCAACATAATTGAAAATCTGTGGATAGACCTTAAAAGAGCAGTGCGTGACAGACAGCCCAGAAATCTCAAAGAACTGGAAGACTTTTGTAAGGAAGAATGGGCAAAGATACCTCAAACAAGAATTGAACGACTCTTGACTGGCTACAAAAAGCGTTTACAAGCTGTGATACTTGCCAAAGGGGGCAGTACAAGATATTAACTCTGCAGGGTGCCCAAACTTTTGCAGACGCCATTTTTTTTGTTTTCTGTTATTTTGAAAGTGTAAATGATGGAAATAAAATCTAACTTTTTTTGACATATTATAAGAATGTCTAATCTGTAATTTGATGCCTTTTAGAGATTTTTCCATCTTTCCTTGGCTTCTTTATGCACATTAATACAACTTTTTACCTGGGGTGCCCAAACTTCCGATCCCCACTGTATCTCTCATTTTCCCACCCTCAAGTTGCTCCAAACCTATCCATCTTTTTCTTCAAGGCATAAGTAAGCCTGTGGGTGAGACTTACAGTTCATTATCCGCTATAGGAAAATAACAAGAAGAATATCATTGTGCAGTAAACGGTAAAACTGTTTGCGCTACAAACCAGTGTTTTCATAATTAAGGTTATACATTCAAATAACATGGTAAGACACATCAATTTGCAATATCAGGCAGCAAAACTAGGTGTTTTGTACAGCTAAAAATAGCTGGACATGTATGGGACCTGAAGCCAGACCCATAAAATTGATGCCCACTTTTACATGAAGAAAAAGGTGGATATGAATTTTTGTCTTCTGCCAAACACAAAATATATTTTGAAGAGTGTGGGTAACTAAACAACTGTTTGTAGCCATTAACTTCTACAGTATGGAAAAAATACTGTGGTAGTCAATGGCTACCTTCAACTGTTTGGTTGAGTTTTCATTTTTGGGTGAACTATCCCTTTAAGGCTGAAATACACTACACGACTTTTGCACAGATTTCTGCCCCAATTTCTAGTCCGTAAGAGTCAATGTTATTTGCCAGAAGTCAGAGCCAGTCTACAGATTTTGGTTAATCTGAGATTTAACAGAATAAAAATAGTTTATATTTTAGTTGCAGACTATGAATCTATCTAGTCACAAATGTATGATCAACCAATTTTAGAACACATGGTTTTCAGTTGTCATGTTTCTAGGGTTAGGAGCACATGTTTCTGCATGAGTTTTTGGTTTTTAGAAAGTCTATGTATGATCCTAAGTTGTTTAGTGTACAATGTCCAGTTTTTCCTCTGTAGCCATTTATGAAGTTGGCAAATACCTGATGCCTACAGTCAAACCAAAATTTATTCAGACACCTTCAACATTTTTTTACATTATCACAGTTTATTCGCTATTGTTTAGAAAATGGTAATAAAATATGACAAGAACTCAGTTAAACTGTGTCAGAACAAATTAATCTTGATAATGTTAATTCAGAAAACTCTTAGTATGACTATTTACAGTATGTGATGTAAAAAGGTCGCGTTAGCAATTAAAGAAAAAACCCTTAAGCAAAACATAGTCAATGTCTGAATAATTTTTGGTCCCAAATTTAGTGGTAGTCCACTACATGAAGAATTTTTGGGTATAATCAGTGGTCGAATTGTAAAAAAATAAAAATAAAAAAAAAATCAGGCGGATGGTCAGGTGGGGGGTCCTGTGTTTACAAAAGATTACAAAGTGTCTAATTTTTAAACGTTTTTATTTAACAAAAAATAAGCTTTATGAAATGTACTATGGTTTATGGGGGTCTTCCCAATGGTTAAACCAATGCACACACACTTGCATGCACACAATCTGTGTGACCTAAATGATGTCCCTTATTTAGAGGTGTGCAATATTGACAAAAATGATACCATAATTTTGGGGGGATTTTTGTCCATAACTATAATTAATATTTTGCTGAGTGTGTTTGTGTGTTTGTTAAGGCTTGTCATAGACAAATAAATATATGATATGATATGATGAAGTTCATTTAACATTGGTGATCTCACACACTCATTCTTTGTGTGATATTACTTAACTATATCATATAAAGATAATAAAAGCACACAGGGATAGGCTATTTTCCTTTCATTATTTGAATTATAGAGGCATTCTAATAGACTTCATCATGCAACGATTGCTTATAGACTCTTAAGACATGTTTTTTTTTTTTGCCAAGTCACTGACATGCTACTTGTGTCAGCTAGTGTGAATTAGAACAGGGTGATCATTTCTGGATGGAACGCATCCCTCGTCTCTCTTTTTTATCGTCCCTCGTCCTCATAGTAGGCCTACAGCACAATAAAGTTATCTCAGAATGTCCTTAAAGTCTAATCAATAAAATACCATACCTTATTAATGATTTTTAAAGAATGTCAGAAGTTGCGTATAAAACATTTTGCACTAAAAATGCCATCCCCCGCATCCCCCCCCAATTCGAGCTCTGGGTATAATATGTCACAGTATCCTCACTTACATAAATAAACTGTAGTGTCCTGTACCCACTAGTAAAAAAAATAATAAACATTACATCTGGTGTATGAATAATATTTGGTTTGACTGTATGTTCCAATTTTAAAAGTGGTGTAGTGTATTCCAGTCATTAGGGATTGTGCACATGAAAAAATCCTAGAATTACATTGCAAATTTGATTATTGTTTTATTGTTAATATATTTTGATAAATGTGTCTGATATATTGATAGTTACTGATATTTTGAGCTTTATATTTTGACTTCAGCACACATTGTTTTCATTTATCATATTTCTCATAATAACAAGGAGCATGTTCCTGTTCGGATTTGTGTTTGGAGCAGCTTTTAAAGGGATAATTACCCCAAAAATGATACTTCTGTCATTAATTACTCACCTTCATGTCGTTTCAAACCTGAAAGACAATTGTTCATCTTCAGAACACAAAAAATAGTCCATGTGACATCAGTGGTTCAACAGTAATTTAATGAAGCTATGAGAATACTTTTTGTGCACAAAGAAAACAAAAATAATGATTTTATTCAACAATTTCTTCTCTTCCGTGTCTTGCGTTGTTGTACTATCATGAACACGTGTCAAAGACTGACATGGAAGAGTAGAAATTGTTGAAAAAAAGTCGTTATTTTTATTTTCTTTGTGCACAAATGTATTCCAGTAGCTTCATAACATTACAGTTAAACCACAAATGTCACTATTTTAACAGTTTCCTTACTATCTTTCTGGGCCTTGAACATGTCAGTTGTGTTGCTGTCTATGCAGGGTCAGAAAGCTTTTGGGTTTCATAAAAATATCTTAATTTGTGTTTTTGTGGGTTTGGAACATCATGTAGGTGTTTAATTATTTACAGAATTTTCATTTTTGGGGTGAACTATCCCTTTAAGTCTGGTACTGGGTGATCCTTGGTCTTTTAGTGTATGGTCCCAGGTTTTCTCTGTAAGCATTTACAAAGTCGGCAAGTGTATGATGCCTAGTGTTTTTAAAACTCTTTGATTTTAAAAGTGCTGTAGTGTAGGCTTTATCCTTTTGAAAGTAAGTACACAATATAGGGATGTTATCTCACCAGACTGAACCTTCTGTGTGTTTTACAGATACAGAGATTGGCACCGCATCTTTACTGGCTAAGACTTCACTACACTCTGAAAACTCAACTTATACACAGCTCTAACATGAAATGAGATGCTAAATCTGCTGATTTACAAAGAACTTTTGTAGAAGCATTTTACAGAGGGAGAAACTCTGATTTGGAATGGCATATGAATAAACTCAGTAATGTTGTAATATTGTCATCTACATTTTTATTTGGACTTTAAACAGTAGTCAGTATTTCCAATAGAGATAAGCATTTATGTTAAAAAACTCAATGTGTCAGAATTAAAAACCTAAAGGTATGCCAAATGTTCAGTCTATTTCAGTTTATTGAAGAATAAACCATTTCTTTTTTGACAAGTTGTTTCTGTAGTGTTTACTAACTGCAAATAAAACATCAGGTAAACTAATTTAAATTGTGAAGTGAGTTCATCTTATTTTGAAATTTTACATGATTTTCAAAATAATTCCTGAGGAGGGATGTTTCTTTAAGTATTTAATAGTCTATACAGTGTTTATAAATTGTATAATTTAATTTAATTTTGTATATTGTATTTAAATATATATGAATAGAAAGAAAGGCTTTCAGAACTATACGAAAGAAAGTGACAGAAAAATTTGCGTATAATATACAGTAAAGGGTGGAGTAACTAATTATTTGCATAGTGTATAAGCAAATAAATAAAGTATATGAAAGATGTGGAAGAGACACACAGTTACACGAAAGCCATTCTGCTTTTATTTTAAAAACTGTCAGTGTCGCGGCCATTTGTTCAAACTCTTCAGTTTCTCCCTTCACACTCCATCAGATGTGTAACAGCGAGGATGCACATTCAATCTACTTCAACGCTTTTGTAAATAGACTAAACAACCGGAACATAGGCAACAATGGAGAACATGGTAATAAGACTTTCCTGACACTGCCAGATAGACAATAGTGAGAAATATGCATGGTTTTATCATTAAAGCCTTTATATTGAAAGACGCGAGGCCAACGTTTCTCTGAAGATGGTCAGGATGCTAACTTAGCCAGCTAGTCCTTCTTGCGAGGCTTAAAGCAGGAAACACGCTGAATTACATCAGTGTTTTATGTAAATTTATGTCGTGACATAGATATGCTTATGGAAACCACTATGTCCTTTTAGAAACCTCAGCATTTGGCTTATAGGACATATGGACTCTTGAGTTCCAGCACTCACTAGCTGTCCAGCTAGCCCGGACCTATCTCAAAACCTAGTGAACTGCCTACATAGACAGCAGTTTGGGCGCCCTAGGAGCGCGCGAACGTTCGAACGCTTCCAGGATCAAACATGCTGTCTAGGTAGGGTGCTCACCAGGGTTTGAGACAGTCATCAGTAGAAAATTCTTCCATTTCAGGGTTGGACGAATGAGCAGTTTTGGCTTTGTATATTAAAGCAAAGCTTAGATTCTGAATATTGAGTGATGGAATATTGAATCTGCTGTGTGCATCTGTACAGCTTTTATTTGACCGGGAACTAAAAGTGTGAAATGAAATTTTTTTGAAATGTCTTAAAAGTTAATTGAACAACATCTGACGAATTTGAACAAATAAATACCTTAGATGTCTGTCAGTACTGAATGAGAACTGATTCAGTAACAGTTCCTTATCTATGCAACATTCCAGAGAGTGTTATGCACTGTAGACTGATCTATCTATCTGTCTGTCTATATATTTATCTGTCTATCCATCCATCCGTCCATCTCTCTCTCTCTCTCTATCGTCCATCTGTCTGTCTGTCGGTCTATATCTATATATTTATCTATCTATTCATCCATCTGTCCATCGCTCTCTCTCTCTCTCTGTCTCTCTGTTTATTTGACAGACTGCATAGCTTTAAAACAACATAAAGTACATAAAAAACTTTTTTATCATCTAATTATTTTTGACATGCACTGCTTGTGTATTTGTGTATTATGCAGTCCCTGTAAAAATGCTTTAGGTACAGATAGGATGCAAACTCAGTCAACATTGGCAAGGAACATATTAACCACTGAGCTAATGCATACAAGCCTATCAGTCATTTTGTTTCCATACCAAGAAAAGCTGTAAACAGTAAACCATCACGCACACATTGAATGTCACAGAACTGTGAATTTCCGTCTCTAGCTGTCAGAGAGCTGGTTGATTTGAAAAGTTGGTTGATTTCTCACAGATATAAGCTGTAGATATAACAGCAGTGTTGAGAAGCTGGACAAGAGTATTTTTAGTCTCACTCTGAGTTATACATGTCACTCACTGATGAAGTATTGCATTTTTTTCCCATTTCAGCAGTACTACTGTTGTAGGACTCATGTTGAGAATAGAGAAGACTGACAGATGACTGCTGCTTTCCTCTTATTTCAGTGCACTGTGCAGGTGAAACTGGAGCTGGGACACAGAGCCCAGTTAAGGAAGAAAGCCACTACCGAGGGCTTCACACATGACTGGATGGTGTTTGTTCGGGGCCCAGAGGCGTGTGACATCCAGCACTTTGTGGAGAGAGTTGTCTTCCACCTTCACGACAGCTTCCCAAAACCCAAGAGAGGCAGGTTTTAATTTGAGTCAGCGTCCTAACACTGTAACTTTACACAGCCGTGTAGGTTATAGTTCATTAGGTTATAGTTTAGCTCACGCTGTTACACAAACTAATATATGCCGGAACTTTGTGTAGTTCCGGCATATGACTGTAAATTTGTCTCTATTATAGATCAGTGACTTAGAGCCTAATTAAAGATTGCATATAAAATCCCCATCTATTTGGATTACAGAGCTTTAACATGAGCTTAATGTGATGCATATTTGTCAGTCATACGCAAATGAAACAGGTAAGATTTCTATTCTTATTATGACATATTTGCCTCCACACTGCCATTCAAAAGTTTTGAGTGGGATTTTTTAATGATTTTTAAAGAAGTCTTTTCTGCTTATCAAGGCTGCATTTATTCAATTTAATTTGAAATTGTGGTTTTCTATTTTAATATACTTTAAAATAGAATTTATTCCTGTGATGCAAAGCTGAAGTGTCAGCATCATTTACTCCAGTCTTCAGTGTCATATGATCCTCCAGAAATCATTCTAATATTCCTGATTTATTATCAATGTTGGAAACTGGCGAGCTGCTTAATATTTTTTGGAACGTGTGTTGATGAGTAAAAAGTTAAAAAGAACAGCATTTATTAAAAATAGAATTATTTTGTAACAATATGCACTTGGTCAGTCAATTTATTCTTTATTTCTTTGTTTGAAAGAAATAAATACTTTTATTCAGCAATGATGTGTTCAATTGATAAAATATGATAGAAAAGAAAGGATTTCTATTATGAATAAATGCTGTTCTTTTTAACTTTTTTGTTCATCATAGAATCCTGAAAAATAATTAAAACAAAAAATATTAACAGCCAAACTGTTTCCAACATTGCTAAAAAAAATCAGCATATTAGAATGAATTCTGAAGGATCATGTGACATTGAAGACTGAAGTAATGGCTGATGAAAATTCAGCTTTGCATCATGATTAAAAAAAATGTTATTTTAAATTGCAATAATATTTTAAAATATTACTTTTTTTTCTTTATTTTTGATCAAATAAATGGAACTTTCATAAGCATAACCGACTTCTTCAAAAAACATTAAAACTCTTACTGAACCCAAACTTTTAAACAGCATTGAGTATTTGATTGTGTAATTTAGTAATATTTTCAAAATTAAATTATCATAAATCTGTTCTTTGTGAAAACATATTTCTTTCAGTTAAACATATAAACATGATTAAAATATGGCTAGCTGTGGAACAAGCAATATTCAGCTAAAATGTATGATACTGAATAAATTATAATTATAAATATATATATAAACCTGGTTATTGTGTTTTTAAAACACATTCAGTGTATTAGTATTACATATTAGAAATCTTACCGGTTTCATTTTTGTTTCACAAACTATGTCATCATTTATTCAACCTAATGACATTCCAATCCCAGGCTTTGGTTAATAATTATTTTTTTTAATGCAACCCTACTTGAAAGGTTTCTATCCCTCTATTGAAGTCCAGGTAACCAAAACTTAAAGGTTATAAAGACGTCATCAAATTAATCCTAATGAACTGAGTCATTTAATTCAAGTCTTGTAAAGAGATATGATTGTTTCATATGACAAACATAATTAATTTAGGCTATTATTTCCATCTAAACAATGGTGAACTATCCCTTAATTTTTTTAGGTACATTCATAAATGAATGATCAGCTATTAAACCATTTTTTGTCATATCTGTGATTTGTTTCTTTGCCACAAAGTAAAAAAGCTGGTTAAACACCCTCTAAGTGCAGCGATTTATTCGTTTTTGCCAAATGTGTTTGTGCATTTGTAGGTGAAGTGTGCCATTTTTATGTTACTTTCTCCTATTCCAGTTAAATGTGCAGATACTTTCCAAAATGTGTAAACACTATGCCTCTGGGGTGCTTTCAAAATATCTCCGTTCGTTTGAGTGGTCTGATAGATCAGCCTCTGGCTGAACCAGTGGTGCGATTTGGGGGTGGGGCTACCAGATTATAGGAGTGTTGCGGAAACCTGTTTGGAAAAAATGGTTATTTTTGCAATTCCATTGTGTCAGGACACTTCACCATATTGTAGTTTGTACATGTTGATACTGCATATTCTGTTTTACTGTTGATATAAATATTTGTGTAGATGTTAATGTTTAACTATACATTTTTCACAATAATTTGTCTTTATTTGTTTCACAGTTTGTAAAGAACCCCCATATAAAGTGGAAGAGTCAGGCTATGCTGGTTTTCTCATGCCCATAGAAGTCTATTTCAAAAACAAGGTGAGCACATTGCATATATACAGCAGTATCTGCATTTCTTTATCTTTGACATGAATAACTGGTATTTCAGGCAAAAAAGAGAAGTTCAGCCCAATCTTTTTAGATGTGTGAGGCAGTTTGTGGCCAGTATTGGAAAAATGTTGTAGAAGAGAGTTTTGCAATTCAGTAAAGGTAAAGGTCACACAACTAGGTGAACTCAGTATTTGCACTGAGAGCTAACAGATTTTACAGACACGCTAACTGAGAATTGCCTTGAAGCTATTGAACTAGACAACTTGAAGGAGGGGGGTATAAATGGTAAGAATATCTGAATTTGTATTTCAGTTTAAGACTTACTTCCGTTTGATATCATTATCATTTTGTATATTTACTTTTCCAGGGTCCGTAGTGGAATATTTATAGGGGTTTTCCATTTTGTCTCTTATTTCCTGTAGCGTAATCTACCAAAGAACTTACTTTGACCTAGCTTTACTGTAAATGTTTCACACATTGCTAGACTGAGGGTCAAGTTTGATACTGATGTTCATACTTTTTAAGTTTATAAAGCTTGAACATGCTTTTCTCTTCTATTACAGGAGGAGCCTAAAAAGGTGTGCTTTAATTATGATCTTTTCTTGAACCTGGAGGGCAACCCACCTGTCAACCACCTGCGCTGTGAGAAGCTCACATTTAACAACCCCACACACGAGTTTAGACGCAAGTTGGTCAAGGCCGGTGGGGTGAGTGGGACTGTTTGTCTTTGCTTTTCCTGTACCTCTATAATCAGCTCTTTTCAGCAGATTCTCACTCTCTCTTACTGTTGGGGTGTTATTCTTTTCCCAGGCTGTAGTTATTCCTGAGGGAGCCGAGATGATGCCAAGGCCCAGTCCAGATTATCCAATGCTGCCTACTATTCCACTCTCTGCCTTTTCAGACCCCAAGAAGATCAAGTCCTCTCATGCAGTAAAGGTAAGTAATAAAGTCATTCTTTGGTCAATAAGGGCCAGATTTACTAACAACTTGCACCAGCGAAAACCTTTTTGGACTTAAAATAGTACTGTCAGGATTTACTAAAGACACACAGTGAAGAATCAGTGCTGAAAAGGCGTGGACACAGTTATTTTTGCACCTGAATTTATAGAATAAACATTTGTAGGAGTTTCTCTTTCAGACACAAAATATATGGGAGGAGAGTATTAAAATGAATAACGTTTGCGTTTGTCAAATTACTGGTGTTTGCGCCATTATTTAATTCCCAAAAAAAATATGGCTTAAAGCAGGCGGTAATTTGCACTGCTCTTGGTAGATTGCGCAGTTCATTATGGAAATTATCTGGCTGCGTCTGTGTTCTTTAATATGCGCATTGTCATTAAATCACATACAAAATGTTCCCTTTCCATCTGCGCTTTTATGGAATTGCGTTCACTATTGCGCAACACTGATTTGCCCTGTTTAGTAACTATATAAAGTGTTTAAAAGTGTTAAGGTTTATTTAATATCCTGTATGTTTTTGCTTAAAGGAAAAAATACAAATTATATTATCATTTACTTGTTTATATTGTTCTAAAGCCATATGACTTTCCTTTATATTTGAAACACATGAAGATATTTTTAAAGAAACTTGAGAGATTCATGACCCTGCATTGAAATTTTCAAAAAAGTTAAAGGGATAGTTCAACTAAAAATGAAAATTCTGCCCATGTGACATCAGTGGTTCACATTAATTTTATGAAGCTGCGAGGTGTCAGTTCCGTTGCTGTCTATGCAGGGTCAGAAAGCTCTCGGGTTTCATCAAAAATATCTTAATTTGTTTTCTAAAGATGAACAAAGGTCATACGGGTTTGGAACGACATAAGGTTGAGTAATTAGTGACAGAATTTTTTCATTTTTTGGGTGAAATATGCATTTAATTTAGGCTTTTAATCACACATAACATTGAACAGCGCACACACATAGAGCACGTCAAATGTGGTTTCTTGCCGTGTGAAAACCAAAGAGGTTTCTTCTTGAGTGTCACACAAACACATTTGAGGTTTAAATTTTTCAGTCCTGCTCCTGTAACACTCTGACCCTAAAATAAGTTATACTTCTTCAAGCTCTCGCACTGAACTATTACATTTTGTCCCACTCCTGCCTTCAAAATCCTGTAGTTAGATTTTAACGCTATGCAGATTTTTCAGTCCCATTCTAGTATGATTCTATACCACTATGCTGCTATATTTTCCAATTTCAACAGAAATGACACAATAGGCAGAGGAACGTGCTTTCTCTTGCTGTCACTTACAAACTGAAAACATTGAGAATATCCAACGCTTCAGCTGTGAACTGTTTTCTTTTTAACATAGTAGGCAAATAACATACTGTACTTTAAAACAAAATAAATTTGATTAACCTTTCATTTATTTCTAGAGACTTATTTGGCTGCAGTCCTAAGAGTCATTTCTGTCACCCGCTTCCCACACACAAAATATTTTCCTTCCCACACTCACACACAGCAATTAAAAAATGTCCCATGCCAAATTTAGCTGCATTGGATCCCGCAAAAATGCAGACTTTAAATTTGAGCTTCAGTCGACCATATTTTATTTACAGTGTCTTTATCAATTTTTTTGAAGTGTCATAGTTGTCGTGGGACTTTCAATGAAGGGAGATTGCAGTTTTTTGTGTTTTTTTTTTACAATTTCTTCAACTGTGTTTTAGAGATGTCAGAGTTTAAACTTGAAAGTAAGTAAATGATGACAAAATTAAATTTTTGGGGGTAAATATCACTTGAAGTTTCAGTGAACAAAGTGTTCAATGTGCTTTCTTCTAAGCATGTATTCAAAAATTTAAAAACCTTTTTTTAAAAACCTTTATTGTAGGAGTCGAGTAAAGATGGAGGAAGTGGGAGCAGCAAAGGCCTCAAAGTCCATAAGGCAACCAAAGAGCACCGAGAGCGCACACGAAAGGATTCAGAGAGCAAGGCCACGTCCAGAGAGAGCGACCGTGAGAGTAGCAAGTCTTCACGAGACCAATCGTCATCCTCTTTTTCAAAGAAAGTGCCAGATGGGAGAGGAAAAGATGAGGGGAAAACTGTCCCCAAAGCAGCCTTCAAAGAGCCCAAACTTACAGTCAGAGAGTCTAAGATGGATGGCATGTCTCCGAAAGGTGGAGGAGCAGTGGCAGCCGGAGGGGGACAGCTGGACGCTCGTATCCCGAGCAAGAGGCCCTCTTCTGCCACGGAGTCTCCAAAGCTGAGCACCAAGAAACAGAAGAAGATGGGCTCTGAAGGCATGAGGGGCCCTGTGAGCGGAGGCTACAGCAGCAACTCTCCCCGCATTACCTCAACAACACCCTCCACGTACCCCGAGAAGAAAACCCCTAAAGATAAAGGCAATTGGGTAAAGATGAAACCTGAAGTGCAGGAAGTAAAAAGACAGCCAGACTCAGATGCATCCAACTCTGAGGATGAAGCCTCTTCCAAATCGGAGGTTTGCTTTGGTCTTTCCTTCAACAAAACAAGGATTTGAATAGATTTGCATGTAGTGAAGCTCAGCGATTTGTTTATTGTTTATTTAGCAGTCTGCTCCATCCAGTCCATCTAGTTCGAGCTCCAGCTCCAGCTCTGATTCTGACTTTGAGCCATCGCAGAAGCAAGGCCAAGGTAGTGAGTTTGATCATGAATTGTATGATCGGTAGTGTGTCATGTCATTGGGTTTGATTGAATGTGATGATTGTGTCCAGGGACGCTCCGTTCTATGGTAGAGGATATGCGCTCTGAAGGCTCCGATGATGACAGCAGTTCTGAGGTTGAGACGCCCATGAAGGCGACTCCACCCAACCAGGACTCTCGGTTCGTGCCAAGGACTTTGTATATGGTCCAATTTGGTCTTGTTTGAATTTCAATTAAATTTTATTTAAAAAGAAACTAAAAATCTAATGTCCAAATAATAATGTAACATAGTCATGTTGCAAACGAAATCCAATTTGTATTCCTTTTCAGTTTAAGCATGGACAGTGAGAGTGATGGCAATGAGGAGTCTCGTCCTCCAAGCCAGGAAGCCCCATCACCTCTACCCAAACTTAGCTCAGCAAACCTCAAGGTAAGAATGGCATTGCATTGCAATGAAACTTTGGTTCTGGTTTATGCACTGAAAATAAATTAGTGCAGGATTTACTTTAAAACTATTTTCACTCAAATTGCTAGTAAATTTCACAAGAAATTGCATGTAACACATTTTATTAAAGGGTTAGTTTACTCAAAGAATGAAAATTCTGTCGTTAATTACTCACCCTCATGTCGTTCCAAACCTGTAAGACCTTCGTTCATCTTCAGAACGCAAATTAAGATATTTTTGATGAAATCCAAGAACTTTCTGACCCAGCATAAACAGTCCATGTGACATCTGTGGTTCAGCTGTAATTTTATGAAGCTACAAGAATACTTTTTGTGTGCAAAGAATGCAGTGCAGAAATTGTTGAATAAAGTTTTTGTTTTCTTTACACACAAAAAGTATTCTTGTAGCTTATTAAATTACTGATTAACCACTGATGTCACATGGACTATTTTAACAATGTCCTTACTACCTTTCTGGTAGGCCTTGAATGGACAAAGCTCCCGGATTTCATCAAAAATATCTTAATTTGTGTTCTCACGAGTTTGGTACGACATGAGAATTTTCATTTTTGGGTAAACTATTCCTTTAAACGTGAAATTTTAAAGTGGAAAGTTTTTCTTGTAAAATATACTCCAGTAATCATTGTTTTATTTACAGTTTACAGAAGAATTATTATTTTTATAGTGGATCAGGTTTATATTTGAAATAAATTGTTTGTATCCTTTGTCAGATGTTAGGAAAAAAGAGCCCAGATTCTTGTACCCGTGAGAAGGTACTCAAGAGGGGATACGACAAGGTAGGAAGGGTAAATAACTGAATTATACTTATTAACGGCTAAAATACATATTTTTATTGCACATTAAACTACAATAGAGGTTTTAAATGAGTGATCTGATTACAGGCTTATACAGAGGAGCTTGTGGACCTCCATCGTAGGCTGATGGCTTTGAGAGAGAGAAATATTTTACAGCAGGTAACATCTCTTTTTTATTATTTGTGTATATTTTAGGTGATCCTCCAGTTTGGGAAATGTTTCTGTTCCTAGCATGATTTTTGCTCAATAAAATGTTCAAACATTGCTCCTTTAATTAATTAGTAAAACATATTCTCTAATAAGTTAATGTAATATAGAAAGTGTCCTTTAATAAATGTACATAATAACAACTGTCTTTTTTAATTGACTACTAAATTGGCTTAATTTTTTATTGACTTTTCTAAACAAATCTTATGTTCACTAAGGCTACATTTATATGGTCTAAAATACAGTAAAAACAGTAATGTTCTGAAATACTATTACAATTTAAAATAAATGTTTTCTATTTGAATATATTTTAAAATTTGATTTATTCTTAGGATGGTGAATCTGAATTTTCAGCAGCCATTACTCCAGTCTTCAGTGTCACATGATCCTACAGAAATCATTCTAACATGCTGATTTGTTAAGAAACATTTCTTATTATTGTCCATGTTGTAAACAGTTGTGCTGTTTAATACTTTTTGTTACTTTTAATAAATTTAAAAGGAAGCCTGGGTTATTAAAGGAACACTCCACCTTTTTTGAAAATAGGCTCATTTTCCAACTGTTAAACAGTTAAACAGATGAGTTGAATCCATTCAGGCGATCTCCGGGTCTGACGGTAGCACTTTTAGCATAGCTTAGCATAAATCATTGAATCTGATTAGACCATTAGCATCTCGTTCAAAAATGACCACATTTTTTCGATATTTTTCCTATTTAAAACTTGACTCCTCTGTAGTTACATTGTGTACTAAGACCGACAGAAAATGAAAAGTTGCAATTTTCCAAGCTGATATGGATAGGAACTATACTCTTATTCTGGCATAATAATCAGGGAACTTTGCTGCCGTACCATGGGTGCAGCAAGCGCAATGTTATTACGCAACGCCTGAAAATAGTGGGAGTTGGAAAATGAGCCTATTTTCAAAAAAAGTGGAGTTTTCCTTTAAGACTCATATGGCTTAATATAATGTAAATTGTATATCTTACTGAAATATGTAGTAGAAAACCCATGAAAGATTGACAGTATTTATACATATATTGGACTATGGGGGCGCCATTGTTTTAATGACATCAAATGGTTGCATTTGTGAGCTACTGGTGCTACCTGTTGCTATTTTTACAGCAACACAACTCGGAATACAAGGAAGTAACTCAGGAAATAAAATACTGATACGATCCCACATTAGAGACAAAGCTTGTCATGACGCCGCAGCCACTGAATGTGTTTCTCAGCAGGGATTTCACTCTATATCCAGGGGCGTTTAGACTCTAAAGTCTACATTTATATCCATCACCACATTGCAAGCTCTTTCAGTAGCTGTGGTCTACTAAAAGCCTCAAAGGCATCAGGGCTAAAGTGGAGAGAACAAAGACGCAGGTCTTTAGGAAGTTTTATTTGTCCACAGACATCTTCCCATTCTTCTCTTCTTCTTATCGCTAAGAAAGTAGTGAAGACTTACATCACTTCTCTTGTTGCCCTTCGACTTAAAATTACAACTAAAGCCGCACAATGTGGCATCATATCAGTACTTCAGAAGTTGTGTTGTAGTGAAATAGCAACAGGTAGCGGCAGTAGCTCACAGAGTGCAGCCATGTAACCATCAATGCAATGGCGCATAGTCCAAAATATGTATAAAATGGTGTTTTTTTTTTAAATAACGTAAATCTTTCTACTACATATTTTAGTAAGAGACATCATTTACATTATATTAAGCCATATAAGTCTTAACTTTAGGTAGCCAATAGTGCCTCTCATTAAAGAACAGCTGATTTATGTGTGATTCATGACACTTCTGTCACTTTTCAGGAGTGACGTTTGCTGCTTTTCAGCTGATTGTATGCATTTGTGTCTTTCAGATCGTAAACCTCATAGAGAAGACTGGCCATTTCAACATCACCAATACAACCTTTGACTTTGACCTGTTCTCCTTGGATGAGTCAACTGTACGTAAACTCCAGAGCTACCTGGAAGCCACATCCACATGACACAAGGAAGCCGCTCGGCTGTGATTTTCAAGAGAGCGTGAGAAAGGCCTCCAAACTGACTGGGGGCAGAGGGAAAGGTATTGAAAGCAACATAAAAATGCACAGGAACAAAGAAAAACAAAACGAGCAAAGAAAAAAAACTTTATACTGTAATACAAATAAGCAAACAAAAGGACCAGAGGCATAAAGGGGCGGTATTCAGGGTTTATCTAATAACAGCACTGCGCATTGCACTAAGAAACAAACTGTTGGCACAATACTGTCCGAAATGGACAAGATCTCGCATAGGCACCGCGGATGAGATGCCGTATTACAAGTAGGTACATTTCAAGACTGGTTTTGCACCAAAGCTGTAACACTGGCGGAAAGGATCCTTTATGCAGGGGCGATGACTGAAAGACTGTGTCCCCTCTCTACCCTGTCACTCTTCTGCTCCACGCACGTCAACCACTCAGCACAGCGTGGTGGCGTGGAAAGAGCCCAACTAGATCAAACCTTATCTGCATACTGTTCGTGTCTGCATCGCTTTGTAGCCCCATGTGTTGGATAAAGTACATACTCTCAAGCTTTGGTGATAGATGCTCCCTCAGATCAGCTAAAGGGGAAAAACTATCTGCCTTTGTAGTGCCTTTTTAAAATATCATGTTTTTAATTATAATTGTTTGTGAGTCTCTCATTGGTCATTGGATGACCGAGAATATCTGTCAACATTAAAATGCCTGAAATTGACATTCAAAGCCCTTTTGAAACCTGTCCGGAGAGAACACGTTACGAGAGAACCGTTCTGCATGTGTGATCTAAGAAGGTCTTGTGCATTATTCTATGTTTCTTGATGGTCAGCAACATGAAGTCAATTTGTTACGCATTTGAAGTTCTTTTTGTAGTTTATTTAAGTAACTGTGCACTTTTTCTGGTCACTTCAGTGCTTTGTAATTATCTGATAACTATATTTATGATTATTTCCTTTTTTTCTTTTTTCTTTCTTTTTTTTTTTTACATAATATTGACTTGCAAAAATGTACAGATTTTTGTCAATGTTTTTAAATGCATCTATTGAAGTCATATTATTGATTATTCAATCACTTGAGAGAATATGCACACAGATTGAAGGGGGATGTTTTGTCTGTATTCCAATGGTGAGATTGGAAAAAGAGTCTTCTGTTCACCTGAAGTATTATACAAGTGAAAATGTATTTGTGTCAGATACGTATTGTCTGATGACATTGCTTTTTAAAAAGCATACCTGCTTGACATGTTATTCTTCATTGTCGATTGCCAGTTACCCTTTTTGATTCTCAATAATGTATGGTTATAAAGTAAACATTGTTTTCAGTGAAACATTTGTGGCAGATGTATGTTACATCAAGGGAAGATTTGTGCATGATTATGAATAATCACTTGCAGGAATATGCCTACAACACTCACAACCCTATACGTTTATTAACTATCCTCAGGACTATTGCAAATATAGAAGATGCTCATAATAAATCAACATATTACAAAACCTATAACTTGAGGCTCAAAAGTAGCATATTCATATCAAGTGGAATGGGATCATTTACAGTATTTATGTGAATGTGTAACCATGTGTATTCTATAGGCTACGATACACTGAAGACTGAAACTGTGGAACCATTAAACTCATTCTCCATTTAGTTTACATCAGTATGTGTGTTTATAAATGTACTTTTTATGTCATGCCTTTTTGGATGAATTTATAGCAACGTTTTAAACATGACTGACAAATTGTCAACATTTGAAGTGGATCAAAACCTTTCATCGAAGTTGTCCTACAACCAAAACAATACCCGTTCTTGATTCCGAACTTTGATTAACCTTTTTAATCCACTTCAAATGTTGACTACTATAGACGTATCTATTAGACTTCAGTATTAACTTTTGCTTTTATAATCAAAATATAGTATGTCCCTTATTGTATCCAGCCAATTAAAATTGCATTCGGTTGAAATTTAACAATATAAATGTCATAACTTGTACTGGAGATTTAAAAGGCACCAAATTATTGGAATGACCTGTATGTGTTCCTAAAACCTATAACATAAGCTGGAGGAGTGTGCAGTGAAAATATTTAGGGTCGTTATAAATAGTGTGAGACGATATGTAGTTTATGAAGACCGTGTGTGCAGGTTCACAGACTGCATTGAAGTGGAATCCGGATTCTGTGACTTTTATTTTGAAATTCGATACAGGAAGTAACTTGCTGCAGCTAGATTCCCATTGATGCCAATGGTCGATTTGCCGGGATACGAAACGGATGGAGAGTGCAGGCTTCGTGTTTACGGTAAATCTCTCATTTTGCATTTGTAAACACAGAAGTGCAGTTAGGACAACGTTTTCATCGCATTCACGTTCGTACAGTTGCAGAATTAGGACCGTTAATGTCTATCTGAGGGGAATGAACATGTCTCGTTGAAATGACTCATAAGATCTTTGGGCTACTAGCAGCCGCGACTGTTCAGATTTCTACAACTCATTCTTGCTCATATAAAAGACAGAATATATGGGTATATACTAATCTGTATTTTAATTTAGACTATGTATGTGTTTTAACATCTACATGATGAGTAGTAAACTCATGAGCCCATCCAAGAACAAAAGCTGGTCGTTTTGGTGTCTTGACAATCGTCAATGTTACACACACCAGCATTCAGACAGATTAAATGCGTTTACTTTGCTATTTGTCGTTAAATTAAAGGTTATCGTATACTAAATTCACTAAGATGATACACTACGGTTGCGAGAAGACCATTGCTGCTTGATGTTTATGAAATACACTTGAGGTTTTGTGGTTCATATAACTTAATAGTTTTTTTGTTTTGTTTTGGGGGTTATAACATACTGCATAAAAGGTAACCGTCTGAACACAAATATTTACTGGTTTGCTCAGCATATGGTATATTCACCCCTTCTTTAATGAGTATTTCAGATGTCTATCTAGTAATATCCTGCATCCAATGTGATGTAGTCCTTTGTTTAAATGAAAGACATTTATTTTCTCTGTTGCACGCTGCATTGTGTCCTTTTTACTCTCTGCTTTTTCAGGAAGAACGTGAGAGGTCGTGAAAATGAATTCTCAGCAGTATCCACGTCCAGGACTCCCATCTGGCCTGGGACAAGGACAAACACCAGGCAGCAACACTACAGGACTTCCAGGAAGTCAGAAGAACACAGGTTTCAGACACATTGACTAATACAGGCTAATATAAAGAACTAGACCTCTTTAATGTTAGTGAATGTTTAAAGGGATAGTTCACCCAAAAATGACATTTCTGTCATTAATTACTCACCCTCATGTCGTTCCAAACTCTTAGGACCTTTGTTCATCTTCAGAACATAAATTAAGATATTTTTGATACTCTTTTAAATCCAAGAGGTTTCTGACCCTGCATAGACAGCAATGCAAGTAGCACATTCAAGAACCAGAAAGGTACTAAAGTACTACTATTAAAACAGTCCATGTGATGACAGTGGTTCTATCGTAATGTTATAAAGCTACGAGAATACTTTTTGTGTGCAAAGAAAACAAAAATAATGACTTTATTCCACAATTTTGTCTCTTCTGTGTCAGTCTTCGATATGCATTTACAAGATTACCATGATGCATACGTGTCAAAAAAATAGTTTAATTAAAGTCATTTTTTGTTTTCTTTGCGCACAAAAAGTATCCATGTAGCTTTATAATATTAAGGTTGAACCACTGATGTCAAATGGACTATTTCAGAGATGTCTTTACTACCTTTGTAGGCACTAAATGTGTCAGTTGCTTTGCTGTCTATGCAGGGTCCGAAAGGTCTTGGATTTCATTAGAAATATCTTAATTTGTGGTCTGAAGACAAACAAAGGTCTTACAGGTTTGGAACGACATGAGGGTGAGTCATTAATGACAGATGTTTCATTTTTGGGTGAACAATCCCTTTGATAGTTCTTCAGTAAATTCTAAATGTTTAGTTTTATACACTGTTGTTTAAAAGTTTAGTGTTGATAGGATGTTTAAGTGTTTTTGAAAGAAGTATCTTATGCTTACCAAGGTTGCATTTAAGTGATCAAAAATACAGTTAAAAAATGTAAATACTATGAAAAATTTTAATGTAAAATTGGGTAAAATTTTTATATATTTTAACATTTAATTTATTCATGAGATGGAATTGACATTATTTTAAACAGTCTTGAATTTATCTTCCATACACTACCAGTCAAAAGTTTTGAACAGTAAGATTTTACATTTTTTAAAGAAGTCTCTTCTGCTCATTAAGCCTGCATTTATTTGATCCAAAGTACAGCAAAACAGTAATATTTTGAATTTATTCCTGTGATTTCAAAGCTGAATTTTTAGCATCATTACTCCAATCACATGATCTTTCAGAAATCATTCTAATATTCTGTTTTGCTGCTCAAAAACTATTATTATTATTATTATTATTATTATTATTATTATTATTATGTTGAAAACAGCTGAGTAGAACTTTTTTGATGTTGTAGAGTAGAGGTAGAGTTTCTTTGAATAGAAAGTTCAGAAGAAGTTAGCATTTATCTGAAATAGAAATCTTTTGTAACATTATAAATGTCTTTATCATCACTTTTGGTCAGTTTAAAGCATCCTTTCTAAATAAAAGTAGACATTTTTATAATTTATTTCCCCCCAAAAAAAGCATACTGACTTAACTGTTTTAAATATTGATAATAATGTTTCTTGAACAGCAAATCAGCATATTAGAATAATTTCTGAAGGAATATGTGACACTAAAGAATGGAGAATGGAAATGCTGAAAATTTAGCTTTGATCACAAGAATAATTACATTTTAAAATACAGTGGGTACGGAAAGTATTCAGACCCCCTTAAATTGTTCACTCTTTGTTATATTGCAGCCATTTGCTAAAATCATTTAAGTTCATTTTTTTTTCCTCATTAATGTACACACAGCACCCCATATTGACAGAAAAACACAGAATTGTTTACATTTTTGCAGATTTATTAAAAAAGAAAAACTGAAATATCACATGGTCCTAAGTATTCAGTCCCTTTGCTCAGTATTTAGTAGAAGCACCCTTTTGATCTAATACAGCCGTGAGTCTTTTTGGGAAAGATGCAACAAGTTTTTCACACGTGGATTTGGGGATCCTCTGCCATTCCTCCTTGCAGATCCTATCCAATTCTGTCAGGTTGGATGGTAAACGTTGGTGGACAGCCATTTTCAGGTCTCTCCAGAGATGCTCAATTGAGTTTAAGTCAGGGCTCTTGCTGGGCCATTCAAGAACAGTCACGGAGTTGTTGTGAAGCCACTCCTTCGTTATTTTAGCTGTGTGCTTAGGGTCCTTGTCTTGTTGGAAGGTGAACCTTCGACCCAGTCTGAGGTCCTGAGCACTCTGGAGAAGGTTTTCGTCCAGGATATCCCTGTACTTGGCCGCATTCATCTTTCTCTCGATTGCAACCAGTCGTCCTGTCCCTGCAGCTGAAAAACACCCCCACAGCATGATGCTGCCACCACCATGCTTCACTGTTGGGACTGTATTGGACAGGTGATGAGCAGCGCCTGGTTTTCTCCACACATACCGCTTAGAATTAAGGCCAGAAAGTTCTATCTTGGTCTCATCAGACCAGAGAATCTTATTTCTCACCATCTTGGAGTCCTTCATGCGGGCTTTCATGTGTCTTGCACTGAGGAGAGGCTTCCGTCGGGCCACTCTGCCATAAAGCCCCGACTGGTGGAGGGCTGCAGTGATAGTTGACTTTCTACAACTTTCTCCCATCTCCCGACTGCATCTCTGGAGATCTTTGGGTTCTTCTTTACCTCTCTCACCAAGGCTCTTCTCTCCCGATAGCTCAGTTTGGCCGGACGGCCAGCTCTAGGAAGGGTTCTGGTCGTCCCAAACGTCTTCCATTTAAGGATTATGGAGGCCACTGTGCTCTTAAGAACCTTAAGTGCAGCAGAAATTTTTTTGTAACCTTGGCCAGATCTGTGCCTTGCCACAATTCTGTCTCTGAGCTCTTCAGGCAGTTCCTTTGACCTCATGATTCTCATTTGCTCTGACATGCACTGTGAGCTGTAAGGTCTTAAATAGACCGGTGTGTGGCTTTCCTAATCAAGTCCGATCAGTATAATCAAACACAGCTGGACTCAAATGAAGGTGTAGAACCATCTCAAGGATGATCAGAAGAAATGGACAGCACCTGAGTTAAATATATGAGTGTCACAGCAAAGGGTCTGAATACTTAGGACCATGTGATATTTGAGTTTTTCTTTTTTAATAAATCTGCAAAAATGTCAACAATTGTGTTTTTCTGTCAATATGGGGTGCTGTGTGTACGTTAATGAGGAAAAAAATGAACTTAAATTAATTTAGCAAATGGCTGCAATATAACAAAGAGTGAAAAATTTAAGGGGGTCTGAATACTTTCTGTACCCACTGTATATTCAAATAGAAAGCAGTTATTTTAAATAGTTATATTTCAGAATATTACTGCTCTTGCTCTATATTTTGGATTAAATAAATGTATGCTTGGTAAGCAGAAGAGACTCCTTAAAAAAAACATAAAAAAATCTTACTGTTCAAAAACTGAAAAACTTCACAACATATTACACCATCAACTAACTTAATCTGGTTTCTTCAAGGAGGACATGATGACTCTAATCATGCTCCACGTGAGCTGATGTCCAGTGGAGCTACAGCATTCAGAGATGACAAGCAGGAGACGGTAGTGGTGCGACCCTACCCCCAACCCCAGACTCAGCCCCTGCCCCACGGAACAGCTCAGTCTCTGCCCCCTCCTCTCCCTCAGCACCTCCCCATCCAGCCAGGCACGCCTGTCTCTGTGTCAGCAGCACCATCCCACCTCCCTCAGGGTCTTTCCCTAGCCTTCACTGAGGGTCCTCTGAAGGTACACTGGTTGTTTACAACTAAGTACCTTCAGTTTACAAAGCTGATCCCTCTTGTCGTCTCCTGAAAAGTCAAAAGTAAGAAAATGTAAAAAGGGATTTCCATGTTTTGCTAATCTGTCTTCTCTTTACTCCAGTCTGCTCTGAAGCCGCCCATGCCAAGCCGTGTAATAGCTCCAGCACCTGTGTCAACATCGGGCCACCTCACTCTCCCGCCTAAGGTGTCTGGTCACATCACCGCTACCATGGAGTCTACACAGGCCTCTGGTATTCCTGTGGCGACCATTAGTGGTCAGCAGGTTAGTGATAATTTTAAATGAGATAAATGTGTATCTATTTTGCTGCATTAGAAGTTTTTTGTTTTAGAATTTAATAATATTTGTCTGTAATTAATTATCATGTATTACATCAAAATTTGAAATCATTAATAGTTTTTTTTAAAAAAAGAAATCATTAATAGTTAATACACTAACAGTCAAAAGTTTTTGAACATCAAGATTTAAAGAAGTCTCTTCTGCTCACCAAGCCTGCATTTATTTGATCCAAAATATAGAAAAATCTGTAATATTGTGAAATATTTTTATTCAGCTGCTATTTGCACTAAGTGTAAATAGCGATAGAGGCTAATTGGATGCTATTTACACTAAGTGAAAATAGCATATTTTCTTAGTGAGAGATGCTATTTACACTAAGTGCAAATAACGTTAGATGCTATTTACACTTAAGGATTTTCTGCTATTTATAATACTATATAATTAATTTATAATACTTATTGCAGATTGCAGATGCAATTATTACTATTGTATTATATTAAAACAGTATTCAGTAATTATGCATTGTGTAAATTATCATTTTAATTCAATTTATTAAATGGATGCAGCTGTCTTAGTGGGACAAGCCCTCCCTACACACCTACCCTAATCCTAATCTTAACCGATACTTTATTTTACAATTTTCCATTATTTCCTTAATTTTTATTGAAAATCAATGCTTTTGATATTATCATATGACATTTAAAAAGGATGAAAAAAAAGCTTTAAGATTTAACTGCACACTTTAACCTCTTTGCCACTGGATCTGATGACTAACGGCCATCTTTTGTAGTGTTGACTAGCCCCATTACACATTGATGGGTGGAGTTAGTGTAAAGCCACTGCCAACAAGGCAGTGTTTTATTATTACCAATATTAAAACGGGTGAGCACTGAGTAATTTTTTTTTTCTTAGGATTCTTTGATGAATAGAAAGATCCAAAGATCAGCATTTATCTGAAATTTGTTTTTAACATCATCATACACTATTCCTTGGAGAAATTAACACTTTTATTTAGCAAGGATGCTTTAAATTGATCAAAATGATGATAAAGACATTTATAATGTAAAAAAAAAATCTATTTCAGATAAATGCTGTTCTTCTGAACTTTCTATTCATCAAAGAAACCTGAAAAAATTCTTCATTGTATCATTTTTTTGAGAAATCAGAATATAAGAATGATTTCTGAAGGATCATAAGACTAGAGTAATAATGCTAAAAAAGCTTTGAAATCACAGGAATAAATTACATTTAAAAAGATATTCAAATAAAAGTTATTTTAAATAGTAAAAATCTTTGTGAGCAGAAGAGACTTCTTTAAAAAAAAAACTGTTCAAAAACTTTTGACTGGTAGTGTATATATTCACAGTGAATCTCCAAATTACTGTATAAACAAGCAAATTAATTGCAGAAAAAAGTTACAAAATTATATATATATATTGCGTGGGGGTTATAAATTTTTTTTTTAAGGTGATGTCATTCTGATCTTGTTTTACTCAGCGGATAATGGTGATCTGTGAATTTATTTTATATTGGATCTGTTGGACACATTCATTTAGATCTTTGCGTAAAGTTAAAATTAGATCTTTTGGGTAAGATGATAATATATTTTATGTATTTTAAAAATAATTTGATTAATAATAGGATTCACCCCACTGGCTTCTTGTCGAAGGTAGGGGGGTCATATTAGTAGGTCATGCTTTGACCTTTTTGTGTTTTTTTTTTTTTTTTTTTGTGGTCACAATAAGGGTCACACGGGTAACCTGCATCATCTGATGACCAACGTGCAGATAATCCGCAGCGGAGCGCCTGCGCTGCAAATCGGCTCCTCCGCTGCCCCTCAGCATCCCTTCACCTCTCATGTACCCAGAGGTGACTTACAGATTTCAACCAGTTTTCCATTTCAACCAATTGTAATGTTGGCACGCCGATTGATTTTGTTCTGTCATCACAGGAGCGGCTGCTGCAGCAGTGATATCAAGTTCCAAAGGAACCACAGTGCTTAGACCAGCAGCCTGTCCGAGCTCCGCCACGGGGCAGCCTACAGTCCAGCACATCATCCACCAACCAATTCAGGTTAATACACATAGCACATGTTGTGAGTTATACTGAACACAGATTTATTTACAAATCCAGATGCGTTTCACACATATCTGTTTGTATTACAGTCTAGGCCTATAGTCACTACCTCTACGGCAGTGCTGCCTACAGTAGTGGCTCCAGTGACAGCCACCAGACCTCAGTCTCCAGTTATCACCACAGTGGCTGCCCACTCTGGAGACATGGTACACGGGTAAGACACATCTGCTTTTGATAAAGCACATACACTAAATTTATTAGCGGTGCACCTAGATTTTATCAACCGAAACACTTTTGGAGGGCTGAAATCAGTCTATTTCGTGGATAAGCTACCAGGGCTGTCATGATTCCTCGATTCAATTCAAGTACTCAGTTTAAAACTCGATTCGACTGCAATTTGCCCGTGTCGAGTATAGGGATGTGCGGTATACCAGTAATGGAAAAATACCGGTATATAATATATTTAAAACGGTTCGATATCATCATTTTGCCCAGTTCGGTATTTCATAAACTGCAGTTCCGATGTTCACCTGTAGGCGGCAGTACTGCCCAAATTGCTGCTAAACCGGTAAATGTGACAAAAGAAAAATGCATGGAACGTCAAACAGAACGTCAAACTCCATCAACGTTCTCAAAACTAGTAAATAAAGACCGTAGAAGTGAAATATGTCTATATTTTGAATACAAAACTGATGATAAAGGTGAACAAACTGACCTTACTTCACCTGTGTGCAAGCATTGCTATAAATCACCAAGCAATTGTCACTTGCTCATCCTGATCGACAGATGAGTGCATCAATCAAAAATTCAGATTTTAATAACTTTTATTCACAAATGATAGTGGACAGTAGTGAAGTATTTTTACTTTACTCAAGTAAATTTCAAAAAGAATCTGTAGTTTATCAGTGTTTTTCTTTGGAAAATTTTTACTCCATTCCAAAGCATAATGTCATACTTTTTTCTGAACTACATTTTATAAATAAAAGTTGTTGTCTGTTTTACCTTTGATAATAATTTGAATATTAACAGTGTAGTATTTTCTTGTACTCAAGTAAATTTTAGAATTACTTTTATATGAGTAATAGTAAGAATGTAATATAATTCTATGTAATAAAGTATTAAATATTTAATATGAAAAAGTGAATTAAAATGTACAATATTATGCTTTGGAATGTTGTGAAGCAAAGTTTTCTAAAGAAAACACTAATACAGACAGAAAGTACAGACACTTGAAAAGTATTTTCAAAGCAGAGTAAAAACTTTCTGAGTCTGAAATCTAAAAACAATCAGAGACAGAGACTTAATAACGTGATTCTGAATATTTTGACTGTTAGAATAACACTTTACAGTAAAGAAACCTTGACCTGAGCTGACCTAACAGTATTACAGCACTTATTAATCTAGGTCAATACTTATTTATAAATTATAAATAAACGAATACATTTTTAGTTTATTAACATTACTTACTACAGTATCGATTTAGTATCTATACAGATGTATTACATTCTGGTATCGTACCGAAGTCAAAATTATGGTATCGAGCCATCCCTAGTCGAGTAACTGGCAAAATACCAGAAGCTGCATTATTAGACCGTTTTCCAAAGCTGCACAAAATATTAAACCCATTTAAAGCTATGATTCAATTAAATAAATATATATGAGGCAGGTTTAATAGATTATATGCACTTGAATTATTTACAGTAAATGCTGCTCAACACAAACTGTTATCATGTGTGGAGCACCTCAAACTCCATCTCTGCATATTGTTGTGAGTTTGGGTTTGTTATAACATTCATTTTACAATACAGCCTATGCCATTTTATCAGATTTGTAAGGCAAATCATTTATAAACCTATGCAAACACTGGAGAATACAGTATATTCTCAATAATGCTAACTGCTCATTGCAATTTTGAAATAAAAGCTCAAACACTCACACATTCTTATGTCCACATATTCAATAAATTAAAGTGTCTGTAGCATTTCTGTCATGAAGAAATGGACAAATATTAAATATTATTGGACATTTTAATTAAATTGAATTAAGTTTGTAAACATTAAACAAGGAGTAAAAACAATTGCCAGGCTGTTGGTGCCCTCTGTAGGCATTTAATATAATACATAATGTACATTAGTTATAATAAGTTATGTACTTTAACAGTTTTGTTCAGTAAAACCATATGATTGCTTTTGATATTTTATTTGAACAAATTATTATTGCCTTTTTGCTATTATGTATGTATTTTAAGTCAGTTTAAAGGCTATTGTTCACTTAGGTCTATTTTTATTGCCACCCAAAATGAATTCTAATGACCTGATTATTCGATTAACGGTCAGAATAATCAACTGATTACTTGGTTACCAAAATAATTGTTAGTGACAGTTTTTGATTTGTTAAATTTGAACATTTCTACAGTCCTCGATGTTTACTGTCCTTTGAACACAAACTGACAGAGATGCTTGATTATGAGATTATCTGTAAAGCCCTGTTGTCTCAAACTTTGTAATGCTTTACAATAAACTTTCTTTAACAATGAGCAATACATTTGTTACAGTATGTATTATATTTGTTAATATTATGTAATAAAAATACAACTGTTTAGGTACAAATGTTAACAGACATGACTTAATTTTAAAAATGTATTTGTAAATGTTAAAATGTATTTATTATTTGGTGCTTCGAAAGTATTGTATATTGAACCTTTGTACTTTATTTTCTGTTGGCAATGTGATATGCAGTTTTCACTTTGCCACCTAGTTTTATGTAGGCCCACCCACTTAAAGATTTCTGGACTCAGCCCTGCATCGTGTCATCGCTTAATCATTGTTTCAACAAAAGACATCAATTAATCAGCTTGTAAAACTGTTACGTAAACATAAGTTTATGTAAGCCATTTATTGTCCATAGTTTATTAAGCAGCTACACGAAATAACTCTAGGGAGGAGCATTTTATGCACACTATATATGTATGTGTGTCTATACAGTACTGTGGAACGGTTTTAGCTCTCTAGTATTTCACCAACAACAAAAAAAATGGTTTTAAATCAGTTATTTCTATCTTTTGCTGTAGTGTGTCAGTACGAAATATCAGTTTGCATTTCTTAACATTAATTTTGCCATTAATTATAATAGCTGATCTCATCATCATCCAGACAGACTGGATGATGATGAGATCAGATCTCTGTGTGGAGCACTGGCTGTTGTCAGACTCCTTGTGCAAACAAATATCTCACTGGATTATTACAAAATAATCAAAATGAATTTGGAAATGTAAACTGATAAGCTGACACTCTACAGCAAAAGACATAACTGATTTAAAACCATTTTTGTTGGTGGAAATACTAGTGGTCTAAAACTTTTGCACAGTACTGTGTATATATAAAATGTAATAATGTTATTATTTTTGTCATTTAATTGCTTATTTGGTGTTTCAACTGTGGAAAGACATCAATGAATCAGCTTGTAAACTTGTTACATAAACATATGTTTATGTAAGCCATTTATTGTCCATAGTTTATTAAGCAGCTAGAAGTCATAATGCTAAGGAGGAGAATTTTATGCACAGTATGTATGAACATTGTTTTTCTGGATTCTAGTCGCTCAGCGGTGACGATCCACCCACCCCAAGCGACCCTGAGTATACAGCGCCCTCCTCCCTCACGGGACACACCCACGCGGATCACCCTGCCCTCCCACCCTGCTATTGCTGCTCAGAAAGCCCTTTCTCACCCTGTACAGGTTGAAAACATTCTGCATTGTCCTTTTGGAAATATATATATATATATATATATATATATATATAATAGAAGGAAAAACAGGAAGTTATACCTCTCTTTTACTCTATCGTAGAAGCCCATTTTCAGCACTGTGACACCTGTTGCTGCTGCAACAGTGGCTCCAATTCAGGCCACCAATACTGCACCATCACCCACTACAACAGGTGAGTGATAAATCTATTCTACACACCAGTGATTCAAAGGCATCTATTCAAATTGTAAAAACTATTGTGATTACAGATGTATTGCAGTACTAAAGACCTGCTATGTTATTTTAACACATTTTTTTAAGGCTCAACCCCCCACACTCAAATATCCAGTAGCAACATTGTCACTATGACGGTGGCCTCCCACTCTTCTCATGCCACAGCAGTGACCACATCCAACATCCCTGTGGGTAAGTTACCTTTAGCTCATCTGCACTGGGATTGTTTTTATTTCTACCAGCACAAAAGTATACGTATATTGTCTAATATTATAAATATATCAAATATTGCTAGTGATATTTGGTATTTTAAACATCTTGTATTAGTCAGGTTTTTTAACCTTTGTGACATTCAGGCCTGGTTTCACAGACAGGGCTTAGACTAAGCCAGGATTAGGCCATAGTTCAATTAGGACATTTAAGTCATTTTTATAAATGTACTTTAGAAAAAAACATTACTGGTGTGCATTTTGAGATACAACAAAGGCACTGATATATTTTAAGATCAGTCATTGCAAGTTTCCTTGAGTTGAAACAGCTCAGACTTGCATTTTAGTCTGGGAGTAGGTTTGACTAGGCCTTGTCTTTGAAGCCAGGGGTCAGTGTGTAGTATGATGTAGTATACAACTTTTTGGGGGGAAACGTCATAGTAACAGTTTGAGCAGATTATTTGCTTGTTACTAACTTTTTGCACTCAACAAGAAATTTACTAATCAAACGTGATCGGTATCATTTCCTAAGAGTAGACACAGAGACTGTATAAGGCAGATACAGTCTTAATCATACATAAATCACAATATCGCACAATGAATCAGCTGTTTGTTTAATCTCAAATACATACACTACAGTGCCAAAGTTTACAGTCAGAATGAAACGATTAATACTTTTATTCAGCAAGGAATAAACATTCTTACAAGAAAACAATTTCAAATAGATGTTTTTGGAATGTATTTTTGACCATGAAGGGCACCATTATTTCGATGGCATCAAATGGTTGCACTTTGTGAACTACTGTCGCTACCTGTTGCTATTTTTACCACAACACAACTCTAAATACAAAACTCTGAAAATCTTCACTGCTTTCTTAGCGATAAGGCCGACAAATAAAACTTCCTAAAGACCCATGTCTTTGTTCTCTTCACTTTAGCCCTGATGCCTTTGAGGCTTTTAGTAGACCACAGCTACTGAAAGAGCTTACAAACGGCAGAGACAAGAAACGCTAGATGCCATCCTGACGGGATATAAACATGCCGATGCTTGTCATGACACCGCAGATACTGAAGGAGTTTTTAGCATGGATTTCACTCGATATTCTAGGGAGTTAAACTCCTTGTGGGGAAAATCGATGGTACGGCATTTGGTTTTAGCCTACGCTTATATCCATCACCATCTGTAAGCTCTTTCCACAGCTGTGCTCATTGTATCAGTATTTTATTTTCCGAGTTGTGTTGCGGTAAAAATAGTGACAGATAGCGACCATTTAACGTAATTAAAATAATAGCACCTCCATAGTCCAAAATATGTATAAAACAATGTGGATTTTTTTTTAAATAACTTAACTCTTTCATGGATTTTCTACTACATATTTCAGTAAGAGACATAATTTGTGACCCTGGACCACAAAACCAGTCATAAGGGTCAATTTTCGAAATTGACATTTATACTTTATCCGAATGCTAAATAAATAAACTTTCCATTGATATATGGTTTGTTATAATAGGATATTTGGCTGAGATAGAACTATATGAAAATCTGGAATCTAAGGGTGCAAAAAATAAAAACATTGAGAAAATTGACCTTTAAAGTTGTCCAAATTAAGTTCTTGGTAAAGCATATTACTTTTCAAAAATTAAGGTTTGATATATTTACGGTAGTGAATTTACAAAATATCTTCATGGAACATGATCTTTACTTAATATCCTAATGATTTTTGGTATAAAAGAAAAATCAATAATTTTGACCCATACAATGTATTTTTAGCTATTGCTACAAATATACCCCAGCGACTTATGACTGGTCATAACATTATCAAAGTTGACATCACTTCTTTTGTTCCATTTATTTTAGCTAAAGTGGTCCCTCAGCCCATCACGCACACATCGCCACGTATCCAGTCTGAATACACAGGAGAAAGGGGCAACCTCATCCCTATCTCTGGTCACAGATCCTCTCCCAACCCCATCACCATGGAGAACCGCACTGACAACAGGTATAAATCCTGTCCGTTCAATATGTTAAAGAACATAAGCTTTTTTCCACCTACTTTACATTTAAAATGTAAATATGCTGTGTCACGTGTCTGTTTGCTCTGCTTTTAATGGGATGTTTTATGGCTTTCCTCAGGCAACCTGTTCCAGTGCAGTTTCAGTACTTTCTGCCCACCTACCCATCAGCACCGTACCCCCTGACCCACACGTACACCCCAATCACCAGCTCTGTGTCATCCATACGCCCTTATCCAGGTACTATGGTATTTAATTAAAATGATTTCCTTCCACTGCAAGCTTGATTCAATATGGCTTTAGATTAGTAACCTGTATTTGTCATGTGGACACAGTAACTGCTCAAGCGCCCAATGCAGCCATGCCCACCCAAGCCGGTGTAGGAGTCGCGTCTGCAGTTCATCTGAACTCTATGCAGCTGATGACAGTCGACCGCATTACCCAGATCAACACTCAGAACATCCAACCGGCTGCCATGGCAGCGCAGGGCATCCAACCCACGCCCATCCCAGCCCAAGGCCTCCATACATCTGCCCAGATCACTACCCCAAGCATTCAGCCTGCACCAGTTAACCAACAACAGCCCCCAACAGAGTCTAAAGCTTCAGGTAGGTGCCTCAGAGCAGCTCTGAATCTTACATTAAAGGGTTAATTCACCCAAAAATGAAAATTCTGTGATTAATTACTCACCCTCATGTCGTTCCAAACCTGTAAGACCTTCGTTCATCTTCAGAACACAAATTAGGATATTTTTGGGTCAGAGAGCTCTTGGATTTCATCAAAAATATCTTATTTTGTGTTCTGAAGATGAACGAAGGTCTTACCGGTATGGAACGACATGAGGATTAGTAATTAATGACAGATTTTCAGTTTTTAAGTGAACTATCCCTTCATGATTCACCTACAGTTCTCCAATTGTGTTTATAGCATGCATACCTTCTTAAAGGTAAAAACAATAGATGACATTTCTGAATTTCTGTGGTGTTTTTTTTTTTTTTTTTTTATTTAGTTGTACTGGCTGATGGTTCTACACTAGTGGCTAACTCTATTAGCAATGCATTCAACAACAGTCAGCCTGCCACCACTGTGGCCCAGACACACAATCAGAGTGCCAACGCTGGAACCCCCTCACTTGTGACATCCCCTCGACCTAGCATTTTGCGTAAGAAACCTACCAATGAAGGGTAAGCATGAAAACCAGAGTCTTTTAAATGTAAATTTTACTATGAGATGTTCATGTCATATCTTACCAGCAAAAAATACAGTCCAGCGGCAATTTATACATTTACAAATACTTCCTGTGTGTAGATTAAATTCTTTTTAATTAAAGGATTTCTTGCTTTTTACCACATCATCACCCCAAAATGACAAACAAAAATTAAGAAATGAAATCAAAGAAATTAAAAATACTATTTTGTTTGCATTGTGAAATTATTCTCATCTCATATTATACCTACTAATTCAAAATGAAAATCATCTTGTCCAGAAACAATGATTTAAAAATAAATGAAATAATGACTGCTACTATGATTCTACCATTACTACTTAACAATTTAAACAAATGTTTTCACTCATATTACAAAAGGCTATCACTAATTAGTTCATTTTCATCAAACCTCTGTCATATTGCAAACTATTTTACTAAATTTTGGTACTAAAATGTGTTTTTTAGGTGTCAAAAAAATAAATACAAAAAATATATATATATATGCAATTTTATTTTTATGAGAATCTGTTATTTTAGTATTGTTCATGTAGTTATTAATGTTTTTAATTTATTAGAATTTTATTTTTATTTATATTGAACTTGTTTTTTTTCTTACTTTTGTTTTAATTTTAGCTTTAATAATTGTGCTTTAATCATCGTAGTATTTTTAGTACTTTAACAAACTTTAGTTAGTTATTTGACTGAGGATTGTATTTTATTTCAGGCTTTTTTTTTTTTTTTTTTTTTTTTTTTTTTAGTTTTTGTTTTAATTAACAATTACATCACTGATGAAAGTCTACCATAAATAGTTTCCAGTAGGGGTGCGGCACTAATCCGATTTTTCAAATTGATTCTGAGCTTAGTTCTTAGTCAGATAGTGCTCTAGGCTAGTTTTTAAATACACACTTAAATGCTCACTAAGAAGAGTGCTTGTATATCGGCTGAGTAACGTAAGTTGTTATATGTACTTGCAATCTCGCCTTTTATTACGTGAGATTAATGTAAACAGCCCATGGTAAACACTCTTGTAATTCGCTTCAACCTTTTCAAACTTTATGAATGATTATTTTAGGTTCAAGTATGTGTAAGGAATTGAAAGCAAGCAGAGTACAGCTGTTTCTAAATCACGCAGTGCCATCTGCTGTTCAAAACTAAACTCAGAATCCATTCAAGAGAGAATCAGGATGTATTTGTGTAAATCACAGAATCGATCCACTAAACGATTTATCGTTGCGCGCCTACAATCTAGTATTTTTTTTAGTGTTTGTATGTTCTTTGTGAAAAAATGTGTTGATGTTTTTAAGACTGTTGCTAATCTGTCTATTAAGTGCTGCTGTTAGAAAGAACCTGATCCCAGGTCAGCTCAGCGACTCCACAGCGCCCAGAATCGATGGACCCATCAGGAGTGCATCAGGATCACCTCGTCCAGCAGGGTATGAAGTGTTCAAACTGATCTTATGAGATCTCTAGTCTTATTTAATACATTTATCCTTCTTGTTGTAATGTTACTTAGTCTGTAATTGCAGCTCAGCTTTATAATCACCACATCTTCAAACTCTTTGGCAGAGTGAAGCCCAAACCTGACATCCACATGAGTCTCGCTTCATCAGTAACCGCAGCAATAGAGGCTATTCCTAGCCAGGGAACTGAACAGCAACCTCAACACGTGGGACAACCTTCCTCTCAGATGGCTTCTCAACCTCTCCCCTCCCTCCTGACATCAGCAACACCCCCCTCTCAGCCCACTTCTGCTCTTTCAGTCATACCTGCTGCCATGGCAGTCACCCCGCCAATCCCCTCCATGGCCAATGTAGTGGCCCCGCCCACTCAGCCAGCAGCCAGCACTAATTCAGCATGTGCCATCAGCTCCACCCTCCCAGAAATTAATATTAAACAGGAGGCGGAGCCTATGGATAGTACAAAACCAGGTGGGATCTTCCTGCAATGGTTTTTAACACTAATAGTCAACCTATAAATTAGCTGAAAATGAATAATTTTGTATTTGACACTCGTTCAACCAATGTTTTATATATTGAAAAGATGATGATGTAAATGATGTTATATTTTCAGAGACACACATATAAGTAGGCAGGAGTATCAGCCAGCTCATAGTTTACCTGATGAACCATTTTTTCCCCCTCAGTGGCATCAGGGCCAAACAGTGGTGCACAGATGTTGGCAGTGCCTCCTATAGACATGACCCCTGGAGCCTCACCCAGAAAGAAGCCCCGCAAGCAACAGCACGTCATCTCCACTGAGGAGAGTGAGATGATGGAGACCAACAGCACAGATGAGGAAAAGTTCCCACCCGAACCCCTCAGCCAACGTGCAGAGAAACGCAAGTCCCCTCCTAAAGAATACATAGGTAAACTTAATTACTATGAAGCTGTTGCTTCAACATTTTTTTGAAGATCCTGGAGGGTTCTTCGATCTTCGATCAATTTTTTTTTACTTTATAGGATAATGGTGATTTTTAATATTAAATTTAAAGGTCCACTGAAGTGCCTTGAAACACGCAGCATTATTCTATGTGGTGACGTGATTTCGACTGAAACAGTAAAACAGGGCGAGCTACATCGAGCAGCCCCTCCCACTTTTTAAAATGGCCAATAGCATTCGATTTACATCTGTTTGGGCTGGAGCCGTTGTGCTTGGATGAGCCGCATTTGACAGCTTAGGACAGCCACAGTCTAATAGATTACTTTATAGATTAAATATGAAACTCTTACTAACAAAATAGTGATCATAATCATGCTGAGGCTGAGTAATTTAATACATGCCGACTTGCGCATATGATCTGCTCTGCTAGAAAGTACTAACTCTATGAACAAGTGACGATCTCAGCCGCAGCTTCAGCATGTATTTATAGTGTAGGGGGCGGGACGCTACAGATTCTAGAGAGCATTTGATTGGACAGAAGGTTTGATGAGAATCCTGAAGTCCAGCGTGATGTCATAAAAATCATTCATTCATATTGGCGGAAGTGACGAGACTAAGTTTTGAATGCTCATATCTTGCAAATGTGAATTTTGTCGTTGTTTTGGGGCACACTAGCTTATAGATCACGTTAAGACTAACATATTCATACCAAAAGCTAAAAAACTTTAATTTTGATTTCATGAGCACTTTAAATACAAAAATACTACTAAAGAATTTCAAATTTCACTTTTATACTTTATATATTTAAAATTATAATTTTTTTTTTTTTTAGTGTTTTGTGTTTAAAGGGTTAGTTCACCCAAAAATGAAAATTAGCTCATTATTTACTCATCCTCCAGGCATCCTAGGTGTATATGACATCCTTCTTTCAGATGAATCCAATCAGAGTTATATTAAAAATTATCATGGCACTTCCAAGCTCTGTTATGGCAATGAGCGGGTGTTCCTTGTCAACAGTCCAAAACAAGTACAATAAAGTGCATCAATCCATAATAAAAAAGTGCCTCACATGGCTCCGGGGGAGAATAAAGGTCTCCTGTAGCGAATTGATGCCTTTTTGCAAGAATAATATCCATATTTAAAATGTAATAATCACATTAACCTAACTTGTGCTAACAGTCATACACGGAAGCCTTCCCGGGCAAATTAACTGGGATTTTGGTGGGTTCTTTGCTCATGTTAACTAACGTTGGTTCTGCCCTGAGCTGCTTATGTGTATAACAATTAGTGCAAGCTAGAGAAAATTGATTATTACCTTTTAAATATGGATATTTTTCATACAAAAGACACACTGATTTGCTACAGGGGACCATTATTCACTCTTCGGAGCCATGTGAGGCACTTTTTTTATTATGGATGATGCATTTTATTTTATTTGTTTTGGACTGTTGACAATACACACCTGCCAGTTGCCATAACGCGGCTTGGAAGTGCCAGGATCATTTTTAATATGACTCAGATTAAATTCGTCTGAAAATAAATAATATGTATAATGCTTACACCTAGGATGCCTTGAGGGTGAGTAAATAATGGGTTCATTTTAATTTTTGGGTGAACTAACCCTTTAATGGCATCTTTTTCTTAATACAAATACTGCTACTGGTAATAAATGCATTTTCCCTCAGTTTTAGCTATAAAATGTGCTTTTATTATTTTTTGACTGTACTAAAGCATACAAATACCATAATATATTTGCATATATTTAGGACATATGCTAAGTTCACATACTTATTTCTCTTAAAACAATACTACAGCCAGTTATTCTGCTTTAAAAAGTGCGTTCTGTGTCAGAATGTCTGTTTTTGTTTTGGTCTGTGAAACTGGGTCAGAGATTGCAAATTCTGCTTTAAGAGCAGAGAAATATTAAACATGGATAAAACTCATTACCATACACTGTAATGCTCGTTGGCTAACATTGTCAGATTCCCTTGTTCCTTGTTGCATCTGGCAACCCACATAAGCGTTGAGTCTGAGGAGGAGGGGGTAGGAGAAACAACGCTCTGAAATATTTCAAATTTTGACTGTGGTACCCTTTTCAACTGTTAGCTATCAATATTGCATACTGCACCTTTAATTATAGCCATTTAACATTACAATATAACTGTAATTTTAACTTTTAATAAGCTTTGAAAATATATAAACAACTTTTAATTTTAATAAGTGGACTTATACAATTTATAGTTTGTGACAGTTGTTTTATGCATAAACTATACCTTGAATATAGTTCATGTTTATTCAAGCTACAAAATTGATGAGCAAAGAGCTGATTAAAAGTGATTTCTCTTTCTTTTTTTTTTTTTTTTAGTTCTTTGATTTACATCAATGACAGACTGCAGCAGGTTCACCTTAAAAGCAGTGCTGTCTCTTTAAAACCTGATGCATCTGACACGTATCTAATTTTCACCCAACTCTTGCAGGTCATTTAGGACTTCATGACTCATTTTATAACTGTGTTTACAAGGTCACTCGCCAAAAATTTTGACATACCCCTTTGACATAATTTTGGGCGTTTTGGTATCGAATTTAAGGAACTCCACAGTATCAAATTAAAGGAGTAGTTCACTTCCAGAATAAAAAAAAATAATTGTACTCATCCCCATGTCATCCAAGATGTTCATGTCTTTCTTTCTTCAGTCACATAGAATTTTTTTTTGTGAAAAACATTCATTTTTTTTTTCCATATAGTGGACTTTTATGGTTCCAAATAGTTTAAACTTCCAAATTGCAGTTTCAGTACTTCTTTAAAGGGCTTTACACATTACTTTTCTAACCACGAATGCGCTTCTTGCACCAGCGTAACCTTGAGTTTTATGTAGTCACGTTGAAAAGGTCACACGTGATGTAGGCAGAAGTGTTTACAAAGTAAATGTGCAAAGAAAGTCAAACGTCCTTTACAAAAAAACAACAACAAAGTTGGTGGAGAAAATAAGATGGCATTTTTTGCCCTACACTACCTTTTTAAAAGTACACAGACAAAGAGCTAACCACACAGGATTTTTCCAACTTGATTATCACAAAGCTAGTGTAAGACAAGGGAATTTTTTTTTTTTGGTAAGGATATGACTGATCGTTCACTAGATAAGGCCGTTATTACTCGGCTGGGATCGTGTAGAGCCCTTTTAAAGCTGCATTGAAACTGCGTTTCGGACCTTCAACCCATTTGCCCATCATGAAAGACATGAACGTCTTGGATGACATAGGGGGGATTATCAGTTTTTTTTTATTCTAGTACTGAACTAATCCTTTAAGCTCTCTTTTGTGTCTTATCATGCTTGATGGTGTTTTATAGTCTACTGTAACACTAGACAAAAGATGCCAGGAAAAAATGCTGTGTTAAATGTGTAAATAAAAAAAAAACACTGTTTTTTACTTAAATTAAAATAAAATAAAATCAAAAAAACTAGTATAACAAACACCTACAATAATACTAGTTACTTTTTGTATGTCCTATATCTGAAAAAAATGTTTGCCTAACTTTGAAAGTCCACCAACCTTTGTTCTAAAAAGTAGACTATAAAATGGCAGCAGTGGTGGTGTTGTAACATGACTGAGCAGAGGCCAAACTGGAATTGCTGGATTAAGATAAACCAAAATAGAGATAAAGATCAGAATTATCTTTCCAATCAGTAATCTGTCCTGGAAATGACTTATCACCGGTTACGTAATATGGTTTTTGATTTTGAAGTTTACATTTTAAGAAACCCAGTTTCATTACTTCGCAGTACTTCATAGTGGCCTCTAATGCCTATATTAAGTAGATGTGCTTTCCCTTGTGCAGATGAAGAGGGAGTTCGGTATGTTCCTACCCGAGTTCGGCCTCCCATCACTCTACTGCGCCACTACCGCAACCCCTGGAAGGCGGCATACCACCACTTTCAGAGATACAGCGACATCCGTGTCAAGGGTTTGTTTAGGCTCATCATATAGTATGATATTGTCCATTTAGCGTTAATACAATTATGTAGTCTGTCATCATTCATTAATACCAGCTTGTGTTATCCAATCAGAGGACAAGAAAGGCACCCTGCAGGATGTGGCCAGTCAGAAAGGAGTGGTGTGCAGAGCCCAGGGCTGGAAAATACATCTCTGTGCAGCTCAGCTTATGCAGCTGGTGAGACTTTCTCTTTAATTCATTACCAAAAAGTGGTGATGTCAAGCTTATAAAATAGTAAAACAAACTGACACCTTTTTTAGGTGCATGATGTCAGGCAAATGTCAAATGATTGTGTGTTGTCACCTGTCTGCAGACAAATCTGGAACATGATGTTTACAGTCGCCTGACGACTCTCCAGGAAGGTCTCATCCCGAAGAAGAAGGCCGGAGCCAATGATGATCTTCACCGTATAAATGAGCTCATACAGGTGAGAGCCACTGATTACTTTTACACACGTGATCACTTTCATTTTGGGTTATCTGGTGTTTGTTTGTTTGTAACTCATCAGTTTCGATCAATGTTTCTGTTTAGATTACCTTTGCCATTATTGCAATGCTCACTTTAATTGATCTTTAAAACACCAGTAAATTATTTAAAGAGAGAGTTCACCCAAAAGTGAAAATTACCCCATGATTTACTCACCCTCAAGCCATCCTAGCCATCCCAGGTGTATATGGCTTTCTTCTTTTAGACAAATACAATAATAAAGTTGTATTAAAAAATGTCCTGGCTCTTCCAAGCTTTATAATGGCACTGAATGGGTGTTGGTATTCAGTAGTCCAATAGAAGTCCAATAAAGCCAGTCAATCCATCTTAAAGTCCTCCACATGGCTCTGGGGGGTTAATAAAGGCCTTTTGAAATGAATCGTGTATTTATGTTTATGTTATACTGAATATTTAGATTGAAAACTTTAGAAACCATAATCTGTAGCTAACTATTGTACACATGTTCACAAAGGAGTGGCGTTCTAGCAGATGAAGTAGGATTTGGTAGGAAACAAGGATTTGTAATGAAAAATGTCAGAGGATTTCGATATAAGCCAAGAGGAGACTGGTTTTCCTTTGCTGTGAACAAAATTAGTTTTTTGCAAGACTAGCATATTCTCACCAGAGCTTATGCTATGTTATACGTCATCCACTGGAATGCCACTTTCTCGCGTACTGTGTGTTGCAGTTAGTAAAATCTAGAGATTAGAGTTTATAAAGTTTTAAATATGGATATTTTTTAACGCATTGATTCATTTCAGAAAGCCTTTATTAACCCCATGGAGCTGTTTGGAGCACTTTTAGAATTTTTTTTTGATGGATGGATGCACTTTATTTGACTTCCAAATCTCAATGCCCATTCATTGCCATTATAAAGCTTGGAAGAGCCAGGATATGTTTTAATATAACTCCACTTGTATTCGTCTGAAAGAAGAAAGTTACTGAGGCTTGAGGATGAATAAATCATGGGCTAATTTTCATTTTTTGGGTAAACTATCCCTTTAATTAAATTATTTAATAATAATAATAATAATAATTTAATGTAATAACCCTGTTAAGTATAATCTTTAATAGATCTCTAAATACATTTCTATTTTTCATACTGTACATTATAATGTTGTGATGCCTATATTCACTTTCACAGCTTTCAAAAATTAATTTTAGATTTTTGTTTTATTTTTGTTTAGACAGAATAGTGTATACTTTTAAAAATGGCTATTTATTGGTCGTTTTTTCCACTTCTGGTGCCAGCCACAATTTTATCCATGCATCCTTCCTATCTATATATATATATATATATATATATATATATATATATAATGTAATATCGCATTAATGTGAATTAATGGTGTCAATCGATAAAAAAAAATGTAACTAATTAATTGCACATTTTTCCTGAAATTAATCCTACCTGACATTTAAAGTTTTTAATTATACTTTTATATAGGCGCTTTAATATAGGCCTAATACAGCGCATGGCACATTTAAATAAACATCTAAATAAAAAAAAGTTGTGAGTGCCTAGCCCCACCCATGCATTAAATATTTTTAACGCATTAAAATAAAAAAATGAATCGCCTGCATTAACGCAATATTAAAATGTACACTTCCATTCTAAAGCTTGGGGTTAGTGAGAGTTTTTGAAAGAAGTCTGTGCTCAAGGCTGCATTTATTTGATCAAAAATACAAATACTATTTTTACCATTTAAAATAACTGTTTTCTATTTAGAAACATTTCTTATCAGTGTTTTACTGCTTATACTGCTGACATCATGATAGATTTTATTCTGGATTCTTTGCTGAATAGAAATATCAAATCTTCTGTAATCTTCTGTAACATTATTAATGTTTTACTGTCACTTTATTTATAATTTGTGTTCTTGCCAAATATAAATGTAATAATAATAATACTGTTTCACTGCATAGGGCAACATGCAGCGCTGCAAGCTGGTGATGGACCAGATCACAGAAGCCCGTGACTCCATGTTAAAGGTGTTGGATCACAAGGAACGTGTCATGAAGCTGCTCAACAAGAACAGCAGCGCAAAGAAGCTCAATAAGCTCAAGCGAAAGGACCGAGCGTGAGACACTGAACAGATATGGGACAGAGTTCAGCACGACCACAGACCCTCCATCTCTACCAGAAGACAGTCCTGAACTATCTTCATCTGACAAACCCTTCCTTTCCCAGAAGCTGTAGGGAACAACAAACAAAGTTAAATTAACCACAACATGCATCTTTAACTGTATCTTCACTGAAATGTGATCGTCTAAATGTTTCATTTCAATCAAGACGTCTTAACTCGGTCACAAAGAGGTTACTTGAGAGTAATTGTTGGATGTTGATTCCATTTTATTCCAAGTTATATGTAATCATCCATGGATGAACCACAGATATCAGTAAAAGCAATGCTGTACATCTTCAAGTCTATAGATTATATTCACCACTTTTTCATTTGGGTGCCTTGAATGACCTGGTATTAACAGTCTGCACTGTATCAAACACCAAATGGCAGTATTACGTAATGGCCGTTCTTCGTACGGAAAGGTTTCCATTTCGTATTGTAGCGTTCGAAACAATAAGAATTGAGAAGCCATAACAACACCATCCTCTCTGTCCTGGGTGAACAAAGACTGAAGTAATTTGCCACATGTGTATTGTGGGAAATGTTAAAGGTGCTTTGGTGAAATGGAGTATTGTGCCTTTCCGTGTGCCTCATATGACATGGGTTTGGTGTGATGGAAGCAGTTCTTCTGTGAAGGTTTAATGGAGTCTGAATGTCTGCATCATTTTACGTTCTCACATTACTGCCTGTCAATTTGTGAGGAATGTTTATGTATCATCAGTCTTGCAAGTGCTGCTCCAGCTATGAATTTCTGGATTGGATCTTTGGTCGGGATGGGGGTGGGGGGGATTTCATTCAAGCATTAAAGGTGGTGAGAATCATGTTCAGATATGACAGGTCAATCAGAATTTAAAGGAGAGATTTGGTTGTGCATATGCGCACAGTTGTGTATCTAAGTTAAACCTAAGTATATATAAAATAGGCCCTCTTCCATTTTTTTTTCTCGTAAATGAACAATATTATGTTTATTTTTCCAGTTAAGTTGCTTGAAGCAGTGTCATTTGTGGCAAAGATAAAGCGTTGTTTACCGTTTGATCACTCAGTTTCATTTTGAATGACATTTCATGTTGCACTCCGCTGCTGAAGTAAAGACACTTTGTACATGAATCTGTGGATGTTTGTTTTTCTACAAAGTATTATTTAATCTAAACACTGATATTGGTGTATTCCCTCCCATAACAGCAGCAAAATCATGAACTACATTAACACTGTATTTACACTACCATTTTTTAAAATAATACTGTCAGATCGATTAATCGGGTCCAAAAGAAATGTCATGTGTTTGCATAACATAAACTTGATGTCAAAAGTTTACATACACCTTGCAGAATCTGCAAAATGTTAATTATTTTAGCAAAATAAGAGGGATCATACATAATGCATGTTATTTTTTATTTAGTACTGACCTGAATAAGACATTTCACATAAAATACATTTACATATAGTCCACTAAAGAAAATAATAGCTGAATTTATAAAAATGACTGATGTGCAAAAGTTTACATACCCTTGATTCTTAATACTGTGTTGTTACTTGAAAGATCAACAGCTGTTTAGTGATAGTTGTTCATAAGTTCCATGTTTGTCCTGAACAGTTAAACTGCCTGCTGTTCCTCAGAAAAATCCTTCAGGTCCCACTTTTGTGTATTTGAACCCTTTCCAACAATGACTGAGTCAATTGAGGGACTCATATGCAACTATATGCTAACTACAGAAGGTTCAAATGCTCACTGATGCTTCAGAAGGAAATGCTATGTATTAAGAGCCAGGATCAGGGTAAATGTAAATTATTTTGTCTTCTGTGAGACTTATAAGTATTATCAGTAACTTCTTAAAAGCAGTACTAAATGAAAAAAATATATACAGAGTTCTGGCATGAAACTCTAGAATGCAGTCCGATGGGTCTAACTCAATTTGACAACATGACATCATAATCACATGGCACAGCCTATTGGTTCTCTCCTGTATCAGTAGCCAATGAGCTCACTGCTCAACATTCAAATACATGACTAGTGCTAGATGTAGCAGTTTGCAGCCTGCTTCAGAAACCCTCCACCTTCCCCAGCTCCACCTGTATAGATCTGCTACGAGGTGATTCATATATGCTATGGCGGTTATTCATTTGTTATATGTGCAGCAGCAGGATTTTTTACATGCTGACAGCAGAATGTTGTGGATGTATCAGCAGTAGCAAGTCTCAGTACTTGCTCTGCAGTAGCAGCAGCGTAGCAGATCTATTCTGCCAAGACATTAATAAAATACATTAATATTGTCATGTACATTACCATGCCAATCCCTCCGAGAGTTGTCTTGACAGAAATATATTTATGCAAAATAAGAAAAATGTACACATCTTCATTCTGTTCAAAAGTTTACACCCCTGGCTCTTAATGCATTGTGTTTCCTTCTGGAGCATAGTGAGCATTTCAGCCTTCTTTAATAGTTAAACATGAGTCCCTCAGCTGTCCTCAGTATGAAAAGATGGATCTCAAAATCATACAGTCATTGTTGGAAAGGGTTCAAATACACAAAATGCTGAAAAACCAAAGAATTTGTGAGACCTTAAGGATTTTTCTGAAGAACAGCAGGCAGTTTAACTGTTCAGGACAAACAAGGGACTCATGAACAACTATCACTAAACAAAACAAACACAGCTGTGGATCATTTTTATAAATTCAACTATTATTTTCTTATGTAAACGTCTGTTATGTGAAATATCTTATACAGTTCAGTACTAAATAAAAAATAACATGCACAGGACAATAAAGTTTGATGAGGTTACTTTGGCAATCATTTTGTTTAGTTTATGATTTACTGAGTGGCCCAAACATAAAGTTTTGTTTGTTTGTTTTTTCACAAAACTGTAAAATGTTATTGTAATTTAAAATAATTTTCGACTGTAATATGTTAAAATTTAATTTATTCTTGTGATGACAAAGCTGATTTTTCAGCGGCCATTACTCCAGTCCAATTTGCTGAACTTACTGTCCCAATTTTTTTCAAAGATAGTCTATGTAGTTTAAATACATGTTATTTAATTCCTTAAATTAAACAAGTGGGTCTTTAGGTTTAGATTTTTTTTCAGAAAAACAAGTGTTGTTTATAGTGTTTTCCACTTTCTGACCTTATAGACATGTTTTATTTACATAAGGAAGCCATTGTCTTGAATATTTTACAGGATTTGTTTTTTCCCTTGAGAAAATTTGCCATGTACTGTACAAAATGATTGAAATGGAATCAAATCAAACAGAAATCTGTTAATACCCAGCCTTAACATAGAAAACAGCTATTTAAAATTGTAAGAATATTTCATGATATTACCATGATTACTGTATTTTTGATAGATAAAAAAATGCAGCCTTTGTGAGAATAAGAAACTTTAAAAAAAACATTTAACAAACTTTTGATGACAGCACCTGGCTTGGTCAATAAAGTTTGATGAGGTTAGGTTACGTTGACAATCATTTTGTTTAGTTGATTTACTGAGTGGCCCAAACATAAAGGGGAAAAAAGTTTAGTTTTTTTTTTTTTCTTCACAAAATTGTAAAATGTTACTGTAATTTCTAATAATTTTCTATTGTAATATGTTAAAATGTAATTTATTCCTGTGATGACAAAGCTGATTTTTCAGCGGCCATTACTCTTAGTCTAATTTGCTGAACTTACTGACCCCAACATTTTTCAAAGATAGTCTATGTAGTTTAAATACATGTTATTTAAATCATTTAAACAAGTGGGTCTTTAGGTTAAGTATTTTCTTCTGAAAAACGTATTGCGTTTTAACCTTTCTAACTTTATAGACATTTTATATGCATAATCAAGCCACTGTCTAAATCAAGATCCTTGTCTGCTTATTATAGGGCTGGATTAGAATGTGTTTAGATAAGTAAAAGTTATCAGTTTATAGGGTGTGACTAATGTTTGGAGTTTTCTGAGTACTTCAATAATTGTTCCCTCCTGTCTTTAGTAATTTATTGTTCGGTAGATTCAACCAGTTAGTTTGGTTTCAGCCTTATCTCCATAGAAATTAATAACACAACACTTCACATCCTTATTCCTTAAACATAATCATTAATTATGCTTATCTAAGTAGGAGCTGCAATAATAATAAGTGTAAAAAAATTATAAAAAATGATGCAGTGGTATTGACCTTAACTGTGTACTTTGAAACCTGCTGGCTGCTCCTATATGTTGTCATCATCAATGCGTTCAGTATCTTCGTCATTTCTGAAAACCACTGCTTGTGTGACGCCCAAGTGTTTCCAGTATCTGTACACCAAGACTATGTGAATGAATGTATCTTCTAGAATCTCACAGTTTTACTGCTTAACAGCCGCTCTGACTCAAATAATAAAGGTGTCCTCTGGTACCATCTTCTACTTGCGTGAAAAGTCCAAAAGGCACATGTCGTGTGTACTTAATAAATAGGGTTTTTTTTTTTAATAAAATGCACAGAATTTCAGATTTTACATGCCACTAAGAAACACTTGATTTTGAAGACCCTGTCTGGCTCATGATTCTTTTCTGACTTTGTTTGCAGTGGAAATTTTAAGTTTCAACCTGTCAGACTGCTAATGACACACAGCCCACTGTGGTTAATGGTAATAATCAGCCCATGATGGAGCAAAGTCTAGGGGTCATAAAGAGATGAACACCAGGGACATTTCCTTGTTGCTGCCACACAAACGAGAGGAAAAATTACGCTTGGACACGTATGTTGTTAATTTGTCCTTGGAATTAGGTAGTTAAGGGTGTGTTGTCCACAGTTACCGAAAAGATCATCATTCACACAAGTCATTTCAGCTATACACGCTTCAATGTGTGTTCAGTTACATTTCCGAGTGACTAATGTATTTATTTAATTGTCTTTTTGGGGTTTTTAATTTCAATTAGATGCCTGTGGTACAAAAGGGATCGTCCAAATGGTGATGTTAAAAAAGGTCTGTATTCGTTTATTTATTTGTCATTTTATTTGTTAACCCTGAGCAATGTTTTTGTTGTGAAATTGTGATATTTGAGTTGGTTGTGAGTAGTGTTTGATTTTAAAATGTGGTTAATGTGAATGTGAATCTAGGGGGATTACTTCTGGATTGACTCCAGTATTGGGGTCCCTATTGGAGGGTATGTGAAGGCCTCAGGCAGTGGACAGTGTTGCCTGATTGATGATGAAGGGAAGGTAAAAACCATGAATTGGCAATGACTTACACAGTAGGAGAGACCAGCGCTAACTGTCACAAGCGCTTTTATTTGTAAGGTTTTGAGTCTAACATCTATTTACGCAAAACGTGTTTTCTCTAGCTATATACTGTACAGTAGTTCAAGAATTTGAGAATTCGGAACTGTTTTCTCTATAATCATACGTTTTGTGGTTATTGGGTATATTTTAAAACAAAGGCTGATTTGTGTTCTCAAAGAATATTTTTCATAAGTGCCAGATGGAGTACATTTTCACTTGAGTTTTAAAATGACACACATTTTCTAAATTCAATTTATCTGTGCAGATTTTTTAAATTCTATGTTGAACACATTTTTTCGCACTGCCATTTTAAATAGGGCAATGCTGAGTAGTGGAGATGTTTGTTCTCTATTTGACTGGATTTTAAGATTTTTGCTCATTTTTAAATAATTAAATAGTTAATGTTTAAATAATGTAATAATAATATTAAATGTTAATCATAGTATTAGTTTTTTAACAGACAAACACATATAGGCCCTTTAATGGCAATTTCCACTGTGGCAACACCCTTTTTTGCCAAGGATCTAAAGGGATAGTTCACCTCATAGTTCAAGAGCTTTGTTCATCTTCAGAACACAAATTAAGATATTTTTGATGAAATCCGAAAGCTTTCTGACCCTGCATAGACAGCAACGCAACTGGCACGTTCAAGACTGGACAACGATAAAATAGTCATTGTGACATCAGTGGTTCAACTTTAATTTTATGAAGCTACAAGAATATTTTTGTGCACAAAGAAAACAAAAATAACAACTTTATTCAATTTCTAACAGCTATACTCAAGTTCTTCTCTTCCGTGTCAGTTTTTGGTGCTGACACAGAAGCAGACGTTCTGATTTAGAACCCGGATGCACTGCACTTTGTTTACAGGCAAAAGAAAACGCTCGCTGTACAAATTTGTTTTCTTTTCACACAAAAAGTATTCTCGTAGTTTCATAGCATTACAGTTGAATCACTGATGTCACATGGACTATTTAAATGGTTTCCTTACTACCTTTCTGGGCAGTAGAACATGTCAGTTGTGTTGCTGTCTAAGCAGTGTAAGAAAGCTCTTGGATTTCATCAAAATTATCTTAATTTGTGTTCCAAAGAAGAACAAAGGCCATAGTAATCAAGGAACCTTGCTGCCGTACCATGGGTGCAGCAGGCGCAATGATATTACGCAGCGCATGAAAATAGTCCCCAGCACCAACATGACCAGCACTAAGCCAGAATGAGAGTATAGTTCCTATCAATATCAGCCTAGAAAATCACAACTTTTGATTTTCTGTCGGTCTTAGTACACAATGTAACTACAGAAGAGTCAAGTTTTAAATAGGAAAAATATCGAAAATCTTTGGTCATTTTTAAACGAAATGCTAATAGTCTAATCAGATTCAATTATGCTAAGCTATGCTAAAAGTGCTAACGGCAGACCCGGAGATTGGCTGAATGGATTAAAAAAAAAAACATTAAAACTCATCTGTTTAACTCTAGGAGTGTTGGAAAATGAGCCAATTTTCAAAAAAGTGAAGTGTTCCTTTAAAGTATTTAATTCTGCAGCAATAGTCTCATCACTGCTCTATGAGGTCTTACTTTAATCAGCGTATTTGTGATATTTGCCTTAAATTGATCTCTAGGACACTTAACTTTATGAGGGGCAATATTTTTCTAAATGTTCCTAAACGTAGGCCTATGTGTTATCATTTACTTCAAATTCTTACATTTTATCAATACATTCAGTTAAAATAATTAGACTTGATATGGTTGTTACCATTCAAATTAAATCATTATTAACAAACTCCACTGCAGAGGAAACACTGAAGTTGCATCGAAAGTGCCATTTAGATGTGTTTACTCAGACTGTTTAATGAAGATAAGAGGCTCCATAAATGCATTTACACAGTAAAATTGCAAAAGCAAAAATAATGTTATAAGATTAATGTTTTACTTTTTTTAACATATACATCTGAAATGTTGGAAAAAGGCAATGATACTTTTAAATATGAAACTACACCTCCACTCGATGACCCGATTCATTCAAAAATGCTGAATCATTCAGTAATGAAACACTGCTGTGTGTTGCTCGCAGTGTTGCCAAGCCCGCGGTTTTCTCGTGGAATTGGGCTACTTTACCACTGTTGCCGCGGGATAATATTTTACCAGAGGAACTCCGACAAAAAAAACATGTATTTTACCCCCCACCCCAGAACATTTTTAATGGGGGACCCCCTCAAAACAGGCTAGTTTTGGGCTAGTTTTGAGTTGCAATTGATCGGGTTTTGTTGTGAAAACCTGGCAACCCTGTCACTAATGTGTCTAAAATGTAAGTCAGTTAATATTAGCTGTATAATATCAATATCACATTTGCAATCATGCTGGCTTGGTCATGTGATGTTGCTTACCTATATCATATGTTATATACAATTTTTATCTTTTTTTTTCTACCGCAGTACGTTCATGTTTATTTCATTGTGTGTTGCTGTTGCTCCTATTAGTTTTGATTTTCCGTAAATCAGATAGGGCTGCAGGAGCCTCAGCTGACCCAACCTTGATACTGTACGTTATCAGTCACCATTTACATTGAGAGTAATAAAATCAGAATCAAAATTTCCGTACTGCCCTATTTATTGTTTGTTATTGATGTTTTAATCAGGTTACTTGTCTGGTTGGGGAAGTAAAATTTTCTTTCACTTGCCCCTTCACAAAATCCACTTGTTTTGGACAAGCGTTAATGTCGAGCCCTGAAAGGTCGGGTTTGGAAGCACATGAGGGTGACTACTTAAGCATAGAATTTTCATTTTTGGGTGGACTGTGTCTTTACAGAAAATGCCTTACAAATATTCACTGGAGAAAAAATGTGACAACTAGCCCTGCTCTCTCCTCATTTTTTACAGTAATTGATATTGTGACACTTTATATATTATTCTAGTGATTCTAATGAATTTACACTTGTGTAGTTAGATGATTCTTATTTATTGTGATGGTTTTCCAGGAGCACTATATTCCGGAGGGGGAGAAGGCCAGTCTTAAGCCTATGCACCCCACCTCAGTGGAGGGCGTTGATGACATGATCCGACTGGGGGATCTCAGCGAAGCCGGTTTACTTAGAAACCTGCTGGTGCGCCACAAACGCGGCATAATATATGTGAGTTTATTTAGCTTATTATATAAAATGCATTGGCTTGTGGATTTGTAGTCAGCCTCTGTAGTCATCAGATTCAATATATTGTTTTTCCTTATTAGCTTTTGAGTTGTTTTTAATAATGATAATGATGATAATTGGATAAATGGAAGACTAAACATTACCCTTACTCTGTAACACTTTACAATAATGGTACATACCTGAATTAAAAATTAGTCAACATGAACTCATCCAATGTGTTTCGGGGAGCAAAACACAGCAAACTCAGTCATCTGATGAGTTCACAATTCTCATGTGACCAACATCGCACTATAGCATTAAATATTCATAAAAACAGCTAAATTCCATTCTCAAGAGATACCACTTAAAAAAATAATAACATAAAATAAATAAAATGGGACATTTGTGTTCAGCCAATCTATTCAGTAATCATCTTTTTGTTCCCCCAATATAAAACTCTATAAAACTCACTGAGGACATTCTAGTCTAGAAATAACTTGAGCAGTTTAAAAATTCATAAAATGTTTAATAGAATAGATCTTATTTTCATCTAAGAATGTTTTACCTTGCACAACATTATTGCAACAGCAACAATAAGGCTTATTAGTAAACATTTGTTAACATGAACAAAAAAATTAGCAATACTTCTACAGCATTATATATTCATCTTAGTTAATGTTACCATCGCAACGCAATTACAGTGATGACATTTAAAGCAGCCCATAGATTTATTTCCTTTTTCAATCTATTAAATGATGACTAATTTGGTACATAAGTTAATAATTAATGACATATCTAGATGTGTGCTATATATATTTTCAGGAAGTTATGTACAGTAACTACTTGTATTTTTTGCTGTCTAAATGTATATGTGACCCTGGACCACAAAACCAATCTTAAGTGGCACGGGTATATTTACAGCAATAGCCAACAATACATTCTATGGGTCATGATTGATGATTGAAGAAATGATTGGTTTTTCTTTTATGCCAACAATCATTATGATATTAAGTAAAGATCATGTTCCATGAAGATATTTAGTAAATTTTGTACCATAAATATATCAAAATATAATTTTTGATTAGTAATATGCATTGCATTGCATTGCAAGAACTTCATTTGGACAGCTTTCTCAATATTTAGATTTTTTTTGCACCTTCAAATTCCTGATTTTCAGATAGTTGTACCTATACACAGTCTCAATAAAAAAAAAACTGGTTTTGTGGTGCTTCAATTAACATTAGCTTATGGAAGATCATTTATTGTTGTATTTTCTACATTTGATAATTAGGATCCTTTAAAATAATGCTAAAGTAATTATTAATTCAGGTATTAGTACCATGTACAGTTTTGGGAAGTAAAAATTTAAAAATCATCATAATTTACAGTGAAAAAACTCTGCCTGACAGCTCACATTTATAATAGACCTATATTTGGCAAGCGGTGAATTTTTTTTAAGAGGTATGCTGAGTGCTGATTTTATTATTTCCTATTTTTTCCCTGATGTTATTATTTTACAAATTTTATATAAATTTTTATATACTTTTTTATTTTAATTTACCATTTTGACAATAACGTATATCTTCAACACTGTCTATGATATGTTTTCAGTGGACTTTTGTAATTTGCTTTGCTATAAAGAATACGATTTGATTTCATTTGATCTGATTTGTGCCACCTCTGATTCAATTTGACCCACTACAGCCCCCCAAAACTTGTCTATTTTAACTATTCGATTCGGACGATCACCACCAGTGCATTTAAACTTTCACTGCTAAGTTTAAACGTGCTTTTGCATTAACAGTTTGAGTGAAAGGGTAAATGGAAATAGTAAATGGAAAATTATTTTTCCCATAAGAGCAGACACGGCCATTTTTACATTTAATGTGTCTGGCTTCCAGTTTCATCTGCGACCAGTTGTTTTTAGCTGTACAAAACGGTTCATTTTGCTGCTTGATATTTTAAAGTGGTGTGTCTTACCATATTATTTTAATGTAGTATCTCAAATATGAACACAATAGTTTGTAGTGCAAACAGTTTTATTGTTTACTGCACTTCGTTATTTCCCTACAAAGACTTAATTCCAGATTCAAAAATAAGGTGGATAGTTCTTTTGCCTTAATGACAGCAACACTTGAACTGCATGAATAGCTTTGTGTAAAATGTTTTGTGAACACTTATCATTTGTATATTTGTCATTTGGTTTGATTAGTAACCTGCAGAATCTAAAATATGTATTATTAATTTTACATCATAATGTTTCTTTATTGTAAATCCTTAAACTTAATTCTAAATTCAATTTAATCCCAGATTTTCAGATCTCGTCTATGAAGTTCTCATCTGTTTGGATCCCTCCGTGATATATGTCGTTTTCTCTTTGTTTGCTGTTTAGACCTATATTGGATCGGTCCTGGTGGCCATGAATCCCTACCAGATGCTGCCCATCTACACGGCGGATCAGGTGGACCAGTATCACGGGCATAAGCTGGGAGAGCTCCCACCGCACATCTTTGCTATCGCTGACAGCTGTTACTACAACATGCGCCGCAACAATCGCAACCAGTGCTGCATTATTAGGTACATCTTATATCTTTTTCTTCTGAATATTGAGAATCTAATCTAATTGTGTTGGCTACCACAAGCTATAAATAAAGACAAGACACTGCAGTCAAAGGTCAATCATAAATGCGAAAATGAGGAGGTTATCTGCTGTTATGTCCCCACCAAAAGCAAACCTACGCCCTTAACCCTTGCACACACTCTTCAGGGGTATCTTCCATTCCAAGCTTCAAGAGTGCAAATAAAGACACACTGTTATTATTATGAATATAGCAAACTAATGTTAGCTAGAAAGCAAAGAAAACTTAAGCGTCAGAGATAATATTAACGTCTTAGGGCATTTTACACGAAATGTGGCACAGTGAGCTCTGTTCATTTTTAATGAGAGATGCGATGAATTGCATACATTTCATTGTGTGATACACTACAGTGTCAATCACGGGCGTCGTTAGGCCTATTTTAGTGGGGCTGAAGCCTCTCTAAAATATTCTTAAGCCCCCCTAAAATAGGTGGGGGTTTATTTAAGTTTTTTTTTTTAACTTATTCTACTTTTTTCTACAAAAATTGCAGACAAATTCAATATAAAGACGGACTAATATGAGTTTAAATAAATAAATAATAACTATTTCTCACTATTTCTGATCATAAATCTGTTAAGGTAGCGTCAGCGCTTCGTTATTGAATCCGTTCCAGTTGTTCATAGGGAACACCCACATTACTTAAAATCCAGTCCACGTTTTCACTGCTACTTTACGCTCCGCTGCATCTACTCCTGCTGACACACATACGTACATACTACACACAGCGAGAGAACATGGATATACGAAAGTTTTTCAAGAAAGTAAGTCTTCATCACTGCTGGTACCAGTTGGGGGCTAAGCCCCCCCTGTCCTTAAAACCTAGTGACGCCTCTGGTGTCAATGATTAATTAAAAGCAATTGAATGCACAATAAATCTATAAAAAGAACCATAAAGCTTGCCAAAATTAGTTCCCACTGCCAAAATCGCACAGAGCTCACACCACAGTTTTATGGCTTCTGTGTATATATTTAAAATGACCCTCGACTTTGATCACAAAAGACATTTTATAAGCTTCTAATGCTAAATACAAACATTTTCCTTACCTCCACACTTTGAAGAGATCCCCGATAATGAAAAGCTGAAGTGCAAGGAAATTTTCTTGTTAGACGAATAACGGCTTGTGAAGTGACGCAAGCTGATCTGGCTGATCTTTTTTTTTTTTTTTTTGCTTTTTTGTTTTTAACACACAGTTAACACAAAATGTGTTAGAGATGAATACATTCTTTTTGAGAGTGATTGTTAGTAATATGTATTAAGGTAAAAGTTGGCTACACAGATGCTGCTTTGATTTATACTGTATACATATAGTCACCCATCATAAAATGTTGGTCATTGTACAGTTAGATGGAAGTTTTGCTTGGTCTAATGCCAGAAAAGAGCAATGAAAACAGCGAACCCAAACCCAATGTGCAGAATGACTTTGATTTATTATATTATATTATAGTGTCAGTGGATTTGAACTCATTTATATTAACTGATTTACTTTTATCCTTACAAATATTGGCAAACAATAAATAATAAATGCTTCTGGTTTGTGTGTCAGTGGAGAATCTGGTGCAGGAAAGACAGAAAGCACTAAACTGATCCTTCAGTTCCTGGCTGCTGTGAGCGGGCAGCACTCCTGGATTGAACAGCAGATCATACAGGCCAACCCTGTCCTAGAGGGTAAGCGCTGAAAAGGCTTGTTTGGTGAGCTATTTCAGTCATTTCCATAGAAAGCTGTCTTATTCATGCATGTCTTACAGCCTTTGGGAACGCCAAAACCATTCGGAATGATAATTCCAGCCGCTTTGGGAAATATGTGGAGGTCTTCTTCAATAAACAGGGCGTTATAGAGGGAGCTCACATGGAGCAGTACCTGTTGGAGAAGTCTCGTGTCTGTCATCAGGTGAGACTATATTTTACTGAAGAAAAGGTACATAGTTCTTACTGCCCTTTCAAATGGTACTAATATGTACATTTAAATGGATAGTTCACCCATCAAAAATATCTTAATTTGTGTTCCTAAGATGAAAGAATGTCTTACAGGTTTGGAACGACATGAGGGTGAGTAATTAAAGATGGCATTTTAATTTTTGGGTGAACTATCCCTTTAAGGTACTAATACAGTTGAGGTCAAAAGTTTTTATACACCTTGCAGAATCTGCTAAATAAGCAGTTTAATACAAAATGCATGTTATTTTTTTATTTAGCACTGACCTGTATAAGATATTTCACATAAAAGATGTTTACATATAGTCCATTTTTTGTGACTGTTTTTCATGAGTTCCTTGTTTGTCCTGAACAGTTAAACTGTCCGCTGTTCTTCAGAAAAATACTTCAGGTCCCACAAATTCTTTGGTTGTTCAGCATTTTTGTGCATTTAAACCTTCTGTAATAGTTATTCTGTATTAATTCTGAAAAACCAAAGTTTTTGTGGGACCTGAAGGATTTTTCTAGAGAACAGCAGGCAGTTTAACTGTTCAAGACAAACAAGGGAGTCATGAACAACTATCACAAAACAAAACAAAACAAAACAAAACAAAAAAAAACAGCTGTGGATCATTCAGGCAACAACACAGTATTAAGAATCAAGTGTATGTAAACTTTTGAATGGGCTCATTTTTATGAATTCAGTTATTATTTTCTCTTGTGGACTTTTTTTCAATGTCTTTTATGTGAAATATCTTATTCAGGTCAGTACTAAATAAAAAATAACATGCATTATGTATGATCCCTCTTATTTTGGTAAATATGCAACTATTATTTAATGAAATCTATAAATTAAATAAAATGAAATATTTATAAAATAAATAAATATTTCCTTTTATTAATTTAATGTAATGTTAAGGTTATTTAATCATTAATTAATTTATTTTCATTTTTAGGCACCACAGGAAAGGAACTACCACATATTTTATTGTATGTTATCTGGCATGCAAAGTGACCGTAAGAAGATACTCTCTCTTGGTGATGCATCACAGTTCAAGTACCTGACTGAGGTGAGCACTTCAATTCAGTTTTAGAGAGTTTGTTACGCTTTTGTTTTTGCTCAAGTATTCAATGTTTAACCCTAAGTTTTGAAGTTTAAATTTAAATGCATACCTTAATTGACTCAAATACAGCTAAATCATAACTACATCTTAACATTATTGGTGTTATATCCATTGAGTTTTAAAAGGGTCATGAACTGCCTTTTTTATTATTTTGTACTGTTCTCTGAGGTCCACTTATAATGTTATCTAGGTTTTTACAACAAAAAACGTAAAAGTAATAGGCTATTACTATTACCATTTGAACGCTGTTTGAATAGGTGTGGCGTAACAGTTGTGTATGTTTGACAACCTACATCCTTCACAAATGGACACTCGATTGTTCCACTCTTTCCTAATGTTGGGATCAGAAGGCAGGCAATGCAAAGACTTTTTCTACAACTTAGCACTATCTTTATCGTTTGGTTTCTGCGTAGACCTGCATTTGCCTCTCTTGTTATTTACACTACATGCATAAATTGGTGGGCGGGGCTAACCAGGCAGTGATGTAGAAACCGGCATTGATCTTCTCCTGGGGAGGCTGTGTTTAGCCACACTATTATGTCATAAAGTGGCACATTTCATAACCTGTTGTTTTGGCAGCTTGGCTTCAATATAAGCTGTTTTTAAACTAACGAGAAAGTTATGAGAGAGTTATCGTAAGTTATGAAACTTACAGAATGTTGTTTTAGCACAGTGACCTCTTATATGTTAAAAGATCAATTCATGACCCGTTTAAAATCACTTCTCCTCCATAAGTCAGATTACTTTATCAGATTTTGATGCTGATAATCACTGACTCAGGCACAAGTGCAGTAAGTGACTCTTCTGATTGTTATCTAGGGTAACTGTTTGACATGTGATGGTCGCAACGATACTGATGAGTTCGGACGAATTAGTGCTGCTCTAAAGATCCTCACTTTCTCAGATAAGGACTGCTGGGAAATCTTCAAATTACTCGCTGCCATTCTCCACATGGGCAATATCGACTTTCAGAGTTAGTGTCTATAACCTTTCCGTGACAGTAATAACATTTTAACTGTCTTCCCATAAACAAAAGTTATTGTAGCTAAGAATATCATAAAGTTGACTGATGTGCTCCTGATCTTTTTCAGGCACTATAATGAATAACATGGACACCTGTGACGTCTTGTCATCGAATCACTTTTCTGTCACTGCCAAGTTGTTGGAGGTACAGAGAAATGTTTAGCATTTTATCTTCAATTCATTTTTTAACATTTGATTGCTGAATATATTTGACGACAGCACTTCTGTCATGTTGCAGGTGGATGGTGCTACTCTTGATAAGAGTCTGACCCATCGCTCCTTCATGACGAACAGAGAGAAAGTCACAAAATCACTCAGCTCAGAGCAGGCCACAGACACCAGAGATGCTTTTGCAAAGGTACTCAAATGCTCACACATACTCATCCAAATTTTTTTTCCAAATGTCTCTTAGTCCATAGAGCCTTTCACACATAGAGTCTTTACTTGTAAATGACCTGTAAATTACCATTAAGAGGTCATGGCCAATTGGCCAATCATAGCATTCTTATGGAGATGATGTGATTACTCTGAGATGTTTACAAATCTCTGCTACCTTTAAATGTATTTTTCTATGTAAATACATACTAGACAGGCATCTTTGACCATTGTGCCTTGTCTCGCAGCTTTTTCAACATGTTGCGCTCGAGAACCAGCCTTCTTTTCCATTCTTTTCCATTCACCAGCACAGCTTTTAAAGATAGTTTTCCAATGACTGATATTACAGAATTTACCAGCATTTTGGTTCTGATGTGTGAATGGTTTCTTACTGGTAAAAAGCCAGAACAGCATATTTGTGTATTTACTGGTAAAGTCATACTGGTAATTTTACAGCAATTTACTGGGATTGCTGTCTGAAAGGGCTATATGTTTGTTAATGTCTGTTAATGTTTGTTCTACTCCCTAACAGGCAATGTACGGAAGGCTGTTTGTTTGGATATTCACAAAAATTAACAGTGCCATTTACAAACCCCAGACTGATGAGCCCTCTTACATCCGCAAGTCCATCGGTCTGCTTGACATTTTTGGCTTTGAGAATTTCCCTCGGAATAGGTAAATATACTGATTAAACTAAAAATTATTTTAAATTATACTACAGCGCTGTTGAGTGCTTAAATCTGATTGGCTGACGAAGTTCTAAGGTGTGCAATTATTTTCAGGGAAACGCACGGCTAAAGTAGTTCTAGGAAGGTCTTGACTTTTCACCGCATTACATGTCAATATAATTTTGCCAAATGATTTCAAAGGTCCTTACAGCCTACAAAAGCAAAAGAACCAAACCTCAAAACGACACTGAACAGGCAAATAAATATAGTAAACAGTAGGATAAAAAGACAATGTTCATCCATGTTTTTGCCACAAAATATTTTTTTTTACGGAAAAAATTAATGTACGGAAAGGACATACTCTTTCTTTTTCCCACTCTCTCACCTTTACAAACGGACACACATACAGCGTGGACATGCACAAAAACATGTTCTGCACTGCTCTGACTATTTTCTCAGTAACATATAATTTCATTAGTAAAATATCATTTTATCAGTAAAATTACATTTCTTACAAATGAGGTGCTGTAAGGCACTGTTCTTGAAACAGATAAACTTACAGTTTTGCCAAACACTGTTGAGAGACGCACAGACTCATACTAATTCATACACACTTAGGGCCAGATTTAGTAACAGTTTGCACCAATACAAACGTCTTTTGGCTTTAAAATAGTACTGTCAAGATTTACTAAAGACGCGGAGTGAAGAATTAGTGCTGAAAAGGCATGGACAAAGCTTTTTTTTTGCGCCTGACCTAATTGAATATGCATTTCAGACGCAAAATTTATGGAGGGAGACTATTAAAATGAATCACGAATGAGATTTACTAGCATTTGCACTCGTCAAATTACTGCGGCATTATTTAATGCCCAAAAAAAGCATGTCTTAAAGCAGGCAGTAATTTGCCCTGTTTAGTATATCTGTCCTATAATCTCTCTCTTTCTCTCAATTACTTGACAACTTGAAAATGACATTTTGGAATTAGCAACGGATGCGCTGCATGAGAGGTTAGGGTTAAGGTTTAAGGACAAAAACCTGACCAATGTCTAGAAACACAACATCTGAACGTCTTGAGGTGTGGTAATTCTAGTATAAATGGAATAATTGACTCTGGTCAATTGAATTAATTGAAATAATGCACACCCAAGGTGTGATGGCCACTCCGCATCGTGTTGCGTGATAAATTAAAGTACTTAAGACTGGACTTGAGAAAAGACACTTACTACATTTAAGTAAAATTTCAGGGATGGATGGATAGATTTGTAATTTTGACACAGTACCTATACTTGAGTCATAAATATAATTTCTCTATACTTCTGCCCTCTTTTTGTTTAGTTTTGAGCAGCTGTGCATTAATTTTGCCAATGAGCACCTGCAGCAGTTTTTTGTGAGCCACGTCTTTAAGCTGGAGCAGGATGAATACAATAAAGAAGGAATCTCATGGAAGCGCATTGCTTTCAGTGACAATCAGAAAACCCTGGACCTGCTGGCTATTAAACCTCTTAACATACTGGCTCTGATTGATGAGGAGAGCACCTTTCCTAAGGTGAGCTTCATAAGCTGTATGAGTGGTTTATATGCTTACGATATGTAATATTCTGTCTGTGCTCACCTTCTGTTGTCCTGTTTTCAATGCAGGGAACAGATGCCACCATGTTAAACAAAATGAACACAGAACACAGTGGAAACAAGCTGTACATATCATCCAAGGGCAACCATGGCATGAGTTTTGGGATCAAGCACTTTGCTGGGACAGTTTATTATGACTGTGAAGGTGCAATTCATTACTTAAAGACTTGGTTAGGCATTGCCTAATAGTTATTTTAAAATGCAAATGGGTTTTGATCCTAAAGTGCCGTATTTTGTCAGGTTTTTTGGAGAAGAACAGAGACACCCTGAGCATGGACATGTTGGAGGTCGTTCAGAAATCTTCCAACAAGTTGCTCAAACTGATCTTTGAAAAGGAGACAAGTACCAACTCAGCCAAGAACAACAACAAAAGCAACAAAATCATCATTACGCCGAAGAACTCATTACGAGTATGGGACATTAATACGGTGGACTTGACAGTATTGACTGGACAGTGGCAACAGCTTTGTAATACATTGTGTCTCTTTTGTGTCCCACAGCAAGTAAATGATTCAAGGCGGCAGATATCTACTCTGAGTGGCCAGTTCCGTCATTCTCTGGACTCTCTAATGAAGGCCCTGTTTTTCTGTCAGCCCTTCTTCATACGTTGCTTCAAACCAAATGACAAAAAGATGTCCATGGTGCCAATTCACATCTTTTGAGTTACAAATTTTATTTTGTGTAGCCATCAGAACGCTAATCAAATTGTGCTTTTTCTTTTTTTTTTTCGCTTGTCAGGTTTTTGATAGAAACCTCTGCATGCAGCAACTACGCTACTCTGGAATGCTGGAGACCATTAGGATACGCAAGTCAGGATATCCCATCCGGCACACCTTCAAAGACTTCCTGTATCGCTATCGTGTGCTCCTGAAGACCGTGGACTGCGATCCCAACACTGTATGGGCCTAATGTGATGTGATGCTCTGAATTTGAGAATTATTGTAAAGCGATAGTTGATTAATATAGCTGAATTAGGTGTATAGGAACGTACTAGATGAATACATACATGGCGAATGTACTAGATTGGAACTATTTGATAAATGGAAATATTTGTTATTTTATATTTGTTTATCAGGAGCCTGCTGCCAACTGCTGTGCAGCCATCTGCAGGGCTTTGATCAAAGATGAAGAGGACTGGAAGATCGGCAAAAGCAAAATCTTTCTCAGGGTACCTTAGACTTGATATTTCACTAATATTACATCTATATCAGTGTACATCTCTGTCATATTACCGTAAAGTTGATTTCTAACGGCATTGATGTCATTTTTGTGATTATATTAAATATACCATTCAAAAGTTTGGGGTCAGTAAAATTTTTCTTTGAAGAAATGAATGCTTTTATTCAGCAAGAATGCATTAAAGTTTAGACATTCATAATGTTACAAAATTACATGCTGTTCTTTTGGACTTTCTATTCATCAAAGAATCTTGAAATATACGTATCAGTTTCCACAAAAATATTAAGGCACACAACTGTTTTCAAGATTTCTGAAGGATCAAATCTCAGAAATAAATAAAATATTTTAAACATTAAAATGGAGAACAGTTATTTTAATTTGTGAGGATTTTCTCAATATTATTGTTTTACCATATTTTTGATTCAGTTAAAGTTTTAGCTTTCAAAACATTGAAAAATCCTATTGACTCAAACTTTTAAACCGTAGTGCATTTATGGAAGCCTATTTCAGTCACTGAATAAAAAAAAATATATATATATTTCTTTTTAATCAGATTTGTGTCAAACAAACTCACAATTCAGATTTTTTTCTCAGAATTGTGAGATATAAATTCGCAGTTGTGAATTATAAAGTCTGAATTGCAAACCATAAACTCACAATTTAGACTTTTTTTCCTGCAAATACAATTTGTATTGCAATTTGGACTTTTTTTTATCTCTCACAATTCTGACTTTTTTCAATTCTGATATAAACACGCAATTCTGACTTTTTCCATGCAATTCTGACTTTTTTCTCAGAATTGTAAGATACAAACTCGCAACTGCAAGTTATAAAGTCCAGTTTTGAGGGATAAAAAGACTGATATGTTCTCAGAATTGCGAGTTTATGTCTCACAATTCTGACTTTTTTCTCAGAATTGCGTTTATATCACATAATTCTGACTTTTTTCTCAGAATTGTAAGATACAAACTCGCAATTGTATGTTGTAAAGTCCAGTTTTAAGGGGAAAAAAAGACTGATATGTTCTTACAATTGCGAGTTTATATCTCACTATTCAGACTTTTTCTCACAATTGAGAGATTATATTTTGCAATTCAGACTTTTTTTTGCGCAATTCAGATTTTTTTCAAAATTGTAAGATATAAACTCGCAATTACGAGTTATGAAGTCCAATTTTGAGGGTAAAAAAAGATTGATATGTTATCACAATTGATATGTTCTCACAATTCTGACTTTTTTCTCAGAATTGCAAGTTTATATCACGCAATTCTGACTTTTTCCATACAATTCTGACTTTTGTCTCAGAATTGTAAGATATAAACTCACAATTGCAAGTCATAAAGTCCAGTTTTGAGGGGAAAAAAAGACATATGTTCTTAGAATTGCGAGTTTATATCTAACTGTTCTGACTTTTTTCTCACAATTGAGAGATATACCTCATTATTCTGACTTTTCTCAGAATTGTAAGAAATAAACTCAATTGCGAGTTATAAAGTCACATTTTTTGGGGGGGGGAAGTCTGATATTGTATCAGAATTGCAAGTTTATATCTAACTATTCAGATTTTAGAACTCGAAATTATGGAACAAAAATCACAATTACCTTTTTTATTCAGTGGTGGAAACGGGCTTCCATATGTATCTGTCATATTTTTTCACATAAGAACTTGTTTTTGCACTGTGTGTTTCCTTCTTTCTCACTATTGCAGGATCATCATGATTCCTTCCTAGAACTGGAGAGAGAGCAAGAGCTTTACAGGAAGGCACTTATCATCCAAAGAGTGATGCTCGGCCATAAAGACAGGTTCGTTCCCCATTGCCTCTTGTCTACATAGATTTTTGTGTGTGTTTGTGTGTAATTGTACAGCAATTTTAAACTAAGTCACTCTTCAATCACATGCAGAGCAAATTTTATAAAAAAGAAGAGGGCAGCTCTGGTTTTGCAGAAAAACTGGCGTGGCCACAAAGAAAGAAGCAACTTTTTCAAAGTAAGTATTTGGAAAAGCTCTAAAAATTAGTGTAATGAAATAATGAAACATGCCTCACTTTGTTTCTGTTTTCCCTGTTAGATCAAGCAAGGATTTGCTCGGCTACAGGCAATAGCACGCAGTCAGCATCTCCATAAGGAGTATAAACGCAGACGGGCTGCTGCCATCACTCTGCAAACACAGACCCGTGGCTACCTCGCCAGGAAAGACCTGAAATGCAAAAAAGATGCGGTGATACTGTTGCAGGCACAGACCAGAGGCCTGCTGGCTAGAAAAACCCTCAAGAGAATGAAAACAGAGGTGAATTTCTGTGGCTGTATATATATGGTGAAAAATTAAATATTATTGAAATTGAAGAGCTTTTTTGTTCTATTGTTCTATTTTTGTTGGGGTTTTTTTGGTTCTAAACTGAATTTTCAGCACCATTACTCCAGTATTCAGTGTCACATGATCCTTCATAAATCATTCTAATATTCTGATTTGCTGCTCAAGAGACATTTCTTACTACTATCAATGTTTAAAACAGTTGTGTTGCGTAATATTTTACAAATTTTGAAACATTATCAAAAGTTTAGAGTAAGTTAGAAAAAAAACTTTTATTCAGCAAGGATGCATAAAATTAATCAAAAGAAACTTGGTAAAAAGATTTCAAAATAAATGCTTTTCTTTTGAACTTTCTGTTCATCAAAGAACCCTAAAAATGTGTCATGGTTTCCACAAAACATTTTTAAGCATTTATTATTCAAAACTTTATTCTGTCTTAGGCGTTTTTGACTGCACAAGAAAAAGAAGCTCAGGAACGTACGGCATTGGAGCTTCAGCAACGCCTAGAAGAGCTGCTCCGAAAAAACGAGGAAGCTGCCAAATCCCAGAATAAGGAAGATGAAGAGATGTTGGAGAATATCTTTGGCTTCCTTCCGAGTGCAATAGGAGGACAAGAGGGCCCAGCTCCAAAAGGTTTTGAGGTTAGAGTCATCTTGACAGCATAATAAGAAAGCATGACACCTAGTTGAAGGCAACAAACACTTCCTGATCCAAATTAATTTCTCAAAATAATAAGGCCATATCAGCTAAAACTTTTATTGTCGCTACTGAATCAATTAATGCATACTGGATTTGCTATCATAAATAATACATTATGTCTATACATGTAGGGAATGTAAAATGTTACCACTGTTAGGTTAATATTAACTTTGTGTCATTTGTTTCTGTTGTTCTTCTAGGATTTGGAGGAAGAGGCTGTGAAGTTAAAAGAGGTGGAAATAGTAGAAAGCCCTGTAAGGGAGAGGAAGGTGATCCCATTACGAGACAGCAACGAACACAGTCAAGATGAAGAAGATGATGATGAAAAGGAGAAAGAGATGGAGAGGGCGAGGGAGAAGGAGTGGGAGAGAGAGAGGGAGAAGGAGAAGGAGGAGAGGGAGAAGGAGAAGGAGAAGGAGAGGGAGAGGGAGAGGGAAAGGGAAAGGGAAAGGGAGAAGGAGTTGGAGAGGGAAAGGGAGAGGGAGAGGGAGAGGGAGAAGGAAAACGATGAGTACTCCTTCTCTAAATTCGCATCTCTAAACTTCCAAGGATCTTCTACCCACTCATATATTCAACAAAGATTACGACAACCCCTCCTCTACCATGAAGATGAAGGGGATACCCTGGCAAGTGCTGTTCTCATTAGCATCATGTTCCTGTTAAAAGTGAGGCTTGATGATCAACTGTCTTGTATTGGTTCTTTTTCCCTCCTCCTCCAGGCTTGTTTGACAGTATGGTGGATCATACTGAGATTTATGGGAGATCTTTCAGAACCAAGACAAGAGCGTGTTTCTGCTATAGCTGACCCCATTCAGATGAACCTTGGTCAGAGACAAGCAAGGCGACTCAGTAGCATTGTTGGATTAGATCAGGTAAACAAACAGACGCTATAAAACACTATACCTACTAGATGTTCAGCCTATAGCTTAACTGCCTACCTGACTGAAAATACCTGCCTTAATCAACATGCATTTTCGTCCTGGTTTCATATTAGTATATATTAAATATTTTATGTGTCAACACATTTTTAATATATAGACCAGCCAGTCAGAAAATGTTTCAGTTGTATTACAGCCAGTGGCATACAAGGTGAAAAACACACAAACAGCAAGATGTGAGGAACTGGTAAAATGCCTTCTGTTGAAAAAATCAGAAAAGATTTGGATAGTACTTTATTTTACATTCCTGTTCCTCATGTACATACTAAGTACTTATTATAGTATTAATTACTAGGTAATAACTAGGTACTAACCCTGAACCTATAGTCATTTTAGACACTTTCAAAAACTGAAGCAACAGAGATGGTAATACAATTTTTAAATACATGAATTACGCTTCCATCTTTGTTGCTACAGTTTTGGAAGTGCTTTTTTCTGTTCTAAAGAAGGGGGTGTCCCAATAGTTTTGTCCATATAGTGTATGTACAAGTCATTGGTGTTTGGTGATGAGTTTTTGGCTCAAGGTCTGCATTTAAAGTCACACCACAGGTGTTCAGCTGGGATTAGGACTTGGCTTTATGCAGACCAGTGAAGTTCTTCCACACTGACTGAATCAAACATTTCTCAGTGAACCTTTCCTTATACACAGAGGAATTGTCATGTTAGAAAAAAAAGGGTCCTGTAAATTTTTTTCATCATTTTTTCAGCTGAATAAATAAGCTTTCTGCTGATGTATGGTATTTGTTAGGATAGGACAATATTTGGTTGAGATGCAACTATTTGAAAATCTGGAATCGGAGGGTGCAAAAAAATTATATTGAAAAATATTGAGAAAACTTTCACTTTTAAAGTTGTCCAAATGAGTTTATTAGCAATGCATATTACTAATCAAAACATGTTGTTTTGATATAATTACAGTAGGAAATGTACAAAATATGTTCATGTAACATGATATGTATTTAATATCCTAATGATTTTTGGCATAAAAGAAAAATTGATCATAAAAATTGGTCCATACAATGTATTGTTGCCAGTTGCTACAAATATACCCATGCTACCTAGGACTGGTTTTGTGGTCCAGGGTCACATATCATGTCAAACAAATGTTTGTGGGTTTATTCATTTGTTGGTCTTGTAATTGCAGAAATTTTTGAGAAAGAAAATGAAGCAGGGAAAAGCAACAGGGAGAAGAAAACACTCAACCATTATTGAAGAAGAGGTGAAATATGCATATATACTAAAACACTGTTCATTACTCAGCTAACAACTAACTGTATCACAGCAGATTTCTATTAATTATTCTGATGAAATTTGCAGCCAGAAGAAGAAACGAAACCTAAACTGCAGGCTGTTCAGGAGGAAGAGGAAGTACTGTTTGGAGAGAGAGCAACTTATGATCGCCCAATGACACCTTTGGAGAAATTGCATATTATTGTAGGATATGCTATTGTGCGACAAGATATAAGGTGAATGTAATGTGCCACTGTTCATTTACAATCTCTACAATTTGATATGTATTTATTATGCAGAGAGATAAGAGTTAGCTAATCTTTATGACTTTATTTGTTTGTCAGAGATGAAATCTACTGTCAGATCCTTAAGCAGTTAACAGGCAATAAGAACCACAAAAGTGCAAACAGAGGCTGGATTCTTCTCTCCATCTGTCTGGGTATTTTCCCCCCTACGGACCGCCTCACAAAGGTATGAAATACTATAAAATTTCTGTTGTTATTTAAGAGCTAATGTGAATTTATCCAATAATGTCATACTGTTTTGTGTTGTTTTTTTGTCATGTCATGTTTTATATTTTATGTGTTGTTATACATTATGTTGTGTTATGTCTGATTTCAGCTATGTTTTACATTTTGGTATGTTGTTACTTAAAGGAGAAGTTCACTTCCAGAATAAAAATGTCCTGATATTAGGGATGTGACGAGATCGCGTGGAGATCTCACAAGCTCTTATGTGTCTCATGAAATCCGACTAGTCTCGCGAGAACGTCACCATATCCTTGCAAAACATTTTTTTACATTAGAACTGCAAGATTAATGATCTTTAAAAGATTGCGATCTCTGTTCAAACACCTAAGGGATCTTATTCCTGAATTACGACGATTCAGCGGTGTCTATTACGACTGTTTCACATCACGCTGCTCCTGCTATATATACGATGTAAAACAGGTGTTAAAGAGATTCAAAATTTGCATTCATGTTGCTGCTGATTCAGATAGAGCATTACAAACAGTCTTTTCAACCGCATAATGATCATCATTTCTGTGTTACAGACGTTTAAACAACAGCAGTACTGAGATAAAAGTTTATAGTTTGGGTTTAAACACTTATTGTCTACAGTAGCGATCAAAACGAAAGTATCTAACGTTTAAAAACGTATTAATCATTGAATCATTCATTCAGGACATTCCAATAGTGAAACAAGTCTTTATTATTTGAGACACTGACTTCATTTCTTTTGTGAAGATTTTGATCAAAAATATTTTTTAAAAGACTTAAGCAATGAAAAATGTGTCAGAACCACTAGTAAATTACATTATTTTGTTTAGAATTCTAATATTTTTTTCCTTCAGAATCGTGAGAGAATCGTGATCTCCAATTTATTAAAAATTGTGATGTTTAATTTATCCAGAATCATGCAGCTTTAGTTTACATGTACTGTACTGTATATAATTAATTAAAATAGAACTTTAATTTAAGTTTTTAAGTTCATATCAAAATGCACCTATATATATTTTTTTTTTGTTTGTTTGTTTGTTTTGTTTTTTTTTTTTTTTTTGCATTTTTTGTTTTTCAGTTGAATAAAATGCTAATTTCCCCTATATATTCCATAATTGAGGATTTCTTTTAAAAAATTGTAAAAATCAATTTTCTCGTGGGTGTCTCGTCACACCCCTACCAAAGTATTCATGTCTTTCTTTCTTCAGTCGCAAAAAATTGACGAAAACATACCAGGATTTTTGTCTATATAGTGGACTTCAATGGTAGCCAATGGTTTGAAGGTCAAAAATGCAGTTTCAATGTAGCTTCACAAGCTTCTACACAATCCCAGCCATCGGTCATTGGTAATGTTCTTAAAACAATTATTATTTATACACTTTTAACCACAAATGCTCAACTTGCTCTAGCCCTGCGATGCACATGCGCATCTTCACACATTATGTAATAGTTAGTCTTTGTCTGTGTACTTTGGTTAAAAAAGGGTGTGTACGGCAAAAAACTCGATCTCATTTTCTCCTCCAACTTCAAAATCATCGGACAATATTGTTGTACCTATTTTTGTAAAGGGCATTTGACATTCTTTGCATGTTCACTTTATAAACTCTGGGTTAGTACTTCCACCAACATCACATAATGAAGATGTGCATCGCAAAGCTAATGCTAGCTGAGCATTTGTGATTAAAAAGTGTATAAATAGATTTTTTTTTTAAAGAAAATTACTGATCGTTTCTCTAGATAAGATCCTTATTCCTCGGCTAGGATCATGTAGATCCCTTTAAGGCTGCATTGAAACAGCAATTTGGACCTTCAAACCACTGGCCACCATTGAAGTCCACTATATGGAGAAAAATCCTGGAATGTTTTCCTCAAAAAACATACTTTCATTTTGACTGAAGAAAGAAAGACATGAACATCTTGGATGACATATTCTGAAAGTGAACTTCGCCTTTAAGTTATGTTACATAGCGTTGTGTTGCGTCGCATAACCTTAAGATTGTTCTGTTCACAACCTCTTGACGACAGTACCTGCGGAGCTTCATACACTTTGGGCCAAATGAATACTCCTCATACTGTGAAGAGCGACTGCAGAGGACTTTAGACAATGGAGAAAGAAGTGAGCCACCATGCTGGGTTGAACTACAGGTAGGCAATACCTCTGACTGAAACAAAGAAGCATACTCCCCTTAACCAAAACATGACCAGGTCTTCTTTCCTGCAAGTCTGTAGAGAACAAGAAGCCAATTTCAGTAGTTGTGGGTCTGATGGATGGCAGAAACATCAGCCTGACTCTGGATTCAGCCAGCACTTCTGCAGAGGTGTGCAATGCGATTATCCAGAAAGTAAAGCTACAGGACACTTTCGGCTTCTCCCTATACGCTGCAATGTATGAGAAGGTTTGTAACATCTGAATGCCTCAAGATGCACCTTGATATAAGTCACATGAACAATAGTAATAAAGTCTTGATGTTTGCATCTTTTGCTGTAGATGTGGTCTCTTGGCAGTGGCAGTCAGCACGTCTTGGATGCCGTTTCTATGTGTGAGCAGGAAGAAAAGAGGCAGGGGAAAGAGGAACAACATGCTCCTTGGCGTCTCTACTTCCGCAAAGAGATCTTCAGTCCATGGCATGACTGTTCATCTGATCAAGTCAGCACAGAACTCATCTACAGGCAGATCATCCACGGACTCAAAAGTGGTGATTATCAGTCTGATAAGGTCAGTCAACGCTATTTGTTTGAACTGTTTATGTAGCATATATTTAAATAGGTATTAGATATGTGACTTATGCTCTGTTGTTGTCCTATAATCTTGATCTAGGAGGATGATTATGTGCAGCTCGCAGCCAAACATTACTATGTACTGCATGGCTCTGAAAGCAGTAAGGAAACCACAGAGAAGATTGTTCGTGAGTGCATGAGCATGACTATAATTGAGAACAAGTCTTTTGTCAAACTAGTGCAGTTGGTCCATTCTGCGCACACACAGGTATGCTGTATATAGAAGTATATACTGAAAAAAAAAAAAAAAAAAAAACTATCATTGTTACTGTACTATCATTGTTCACAACAGTAATTTGATTTGGTTAGTCAGTGCTTAGAGAATAATGCAAGCAGTAATCCTTTGTAATTTCTTAGGGTCCTTACATAAACTCAACTGTAAATGTCTATGAAGTGAAAATGGAGACTGTCAGACATGCACAGGAGAAGTGGCCACTCTATTTCTCCAAGTTCTTTGAGGCTCAAATAGTTTCAGGTAAAAAAAAAAGGTTATTCTTAGTTCTTATAAGAGTAGTTCATCCAAAAATTAACATTTTGTCATTACTTACACTGCTGTTCAAAAGTTTGGGATCAGTAAGATTTTTAGAAGGTTCTTAGGCTCATTAAGGCTGCATTTATTTGAGCAAAAAACAGTTTTATTGTGAAATATTATTTCACTGTAAAATAACCATTTTCTATGTGAATATATTTTCAAATTTAAATTCCTGTGATTCAAAACTGAATTTTCAGCATCATTACTCCTGTCTTCAGTGTCACACGTTCCCTAAAAATCCCTAAAAACACCAATTAATAATTTTTTGCAACTTGTGATATTTCCAAAACTGATAATAAATGTAATAAATCAGCATATTAGGATGATTTCTGAAGAATCATGTGACACTGAAGATTGTAGTAATGGCTGATGAAAATTTAGCTTTGTATTACAGGATTAAATTATATTTTGAAGTATATTAAAATAGAAAACCATTATTTTAAACTGTAATAATATATAAGTAAATGCAGTCTTGATGAGCATAAGAGAATTCTTCAAAAAACATTAAAAATCATACTGATCCCAAACTAAAACAGCAGTGTATGTTGTAGTCAGTCTAAGTAAATAATGACAGAATTATAATTTTATAATTTTTCAGTGCATTGAATTTGTGAATTAATTGATGTTTTTTATTAGTTACAGTGATTTTTTTTTTTACAGGTCCCATGGTGCCTCAAGACCAGTTTGTAGTTGTTGTGAACTGGAAGGGGGTCTTCTTTCAGGATAGGACAGAGGCCGCATTTATGCAGTTGTCTTATCCTGAGGTGTCAAGTATCGAAATGAGGTAAAACATCCCTCTTTTTAATAAACCTCCATTGGATGAGCACAAAAATTACACCTGAGTGTTGATAAAGTACTTGCCCTTTAATCACTATTTATGCAGACTCAGTCTAATTTGTGGTATCAACCAGATGACTTTTCTTTTTTTGTTTCTGTCATTCCTCCCCTTCTTAACTTTTCTCCTACAGTAATGACAGGTCTGGTGGGATTGTGTGCTTGACGACTCCAAAGGGGATGTACGAGCTGGACATTGGGAAGGGAAGAGAATTAGTGGAGCTGGTCAACTTGTTCATCTCAGGGCTTAAGAAGAGATCCGAGTACGCTGTGGCAATACAGGACCTTAGCAGACAAGGTGCTTCTTTTATAATTTTACTTGTAGTTTATACATTTGAGGGTTATTTTTTTTTAATTTAGAAACACTTTTGACCATTTATAATGTTGACAAATAATATGTGATGTATAATAGTAATACATTTGTTCACTTCTTTGGTGAAAAATGTGAAAAAAAGCCTTTGATTTAACAATCAGAAGCTGAATATATGAATTCTTATAAGGAAGTGTAAATGTACACTGTAAAAAAAAATTTCAAAGTTGTAAATACATTTATTAGAGTATGTTTTCAGTCTTTCTATTTCAAAATGTCAATGTTATTGACACTTCTTTGTAATTATTTATTAAACCGACTAGCAATTCTGAGTGAAGAAAATTCTAAAGCTAATGTTTAAGTCTACATACAGACATTCTGGTAACTTAAGTAAAAAAAAAAAAGAAAAGAACTGAAAATAACTCAACATACAGCCATTAAAATATCTGGCAACAAAAGTGAGTACACCAGTGATAACATCAGTATGTTGTTTAACTGTGCAAAGCCACATGTCCTATTCATCATGTTTTTGTTTTTGTCTGCTTGACAGGACAATACAAAGTTGTGTATCTTGTATTAGAGCAATTAAAAGTTGGTGCTTTGAGTACAATTATCTCATACTGACCACTGGATGTTTAACATGGCACCTCATGGCAAACTCTTTGAGGATTTGAGAATTAGAATTGTTGCTCTCCACAAAGATAGCCAATACTATTAGAGGTTCAGTAAGACCCTGAAATTGAGTTAAACTGCAGTGGTCAGGGTCATACAGAGGTTTTCCAAGATGTGTTCCATTCAGAACAGGCCGAAGTTGAGTACTCGTTCTGTGCGTCAGGTGCAGAACCTGGCTTAAAAAACTGATGCATGAGTGCTGCCAGCATTGCTTTAAAATTTGCAGAAGTAGAAAGTCAGCTTGTCAGTGCTCAGACCAGATACCACACACTGCAACAAGTTGGTTTGCATGGGCGCCATCCCAGAAAGAAGCCTCTTCTGAAGCTGGCTCACAAGAAAGCCTGCAAACGGTTTGCTGAAGACAACATGTCCAAGAGCATGAATTACTGGAATTATGTACTGTGGTCTGATGAGATAAAGATAAACTTGTTTGGCTCAGATGGTGTCCAGCATGTGTGGTGATGCCCTGGTGAGGAGTACCAAGAAAATTGTACATTGCATGAGTGCTGCTGGTACTGTGGAGCTGCAGTTCATTGAGGGAAACATGGATTCCATTATGTACTATACATTCTGAAGCAGAACATGATGCCTTCCCTCCAGAAACAAGGCCGAACGGCAGTTTTCCAACATGATAACAACCCTAAACACACCACCAAGATAACAACTGCCTTGCTGAGGAAGGTGATGGGGTGGCCAAGTATGTCTCCAGACCTGAACCCTATTAAACATCTGTGGGGCATCATCAAGTGAAGATGGAGAAGCACCATATTTCTAACATCCAGCAGCTCTGTGATGTCATTATAGAGGGGTGGAAGAGGATCCCAGCAACAACCTGTGCAACTCTGGTCAATTCCATGCCCAGGATGATTAAGGCAGTGCTAGATAACAATGGTGCTAACACAAAATACTGACACTTTGGACACAGTTTTGACAAGTTCACTTAGGGTGTACTCACTTTTGTTGCCAGCTATTTTGACAATAATGGCTGTATGTTGAGTTATTTTCTGCACATTGACTAAACTAAAATATATACAAGTTTTATTTCTATAGTATTGTCCCTTGAGAAGACATACTAAAATGGTTGCTGAAATGTGAGGGGTGTACTCACTTTTGTGAGGTACTGTATATATATAAGATACAATAAAAAAGGTTTTAAACTAGTAAAGTATCTCCTAAGAATTACTCTTACATTAATTTGGGGTGATGGCATCTTCTAACATTTAAAATGGTTCTTGAACAGACCGAAATTGCTTGAATATTCATCTTTCTGTTTTTTTTTCTTCCCTTCAGAGGATCCCACATTGCTGAGCTACAGAAGGGGTGATCTACTGTATATCATAAAGGATGGGGAGTATTCTTCTGAAGAAGGCTGGATGAAAGCGAGGAATGAGAGGACAAGTCAAACTGGAGCAATTTCCTTAGATGCTATACGGATTTTGCCAATGCTGTCCAGGCCTACAGAAGAAACACTGGTAAACATTATTCTTTTGTTTCACACTAAATTGTGTAGGAAATGACTTTTCAACACTGGCCATTATTATATTAATTGTTATATATACATTTTTAAATGCCTTTAAAGGGGACATCAGATGCCCATGATTCTTTAGGGTCTTCATAAAATGTCTGAAAAATACTTCAAATTCCTAAATGGTCTTGTAAAACAACAACCTTTTTACCTTGTCAAAAACAGCTCTGTTCACAGCGACCCATTTCAGTGCATGTCTCTTTAAATGATAATGAGCTACTGCTCATCCTGCCCCTCTCTACTGTTTATTGTGTATTCGGTAGTGTGTTACCATCAAAAGCAAAACTTTGTAAACCAGTTTAAGCTTAAATAGAATTGTAAAGAATAACTTCTATCCTTTAGAATTTGCTGAATTTGACCCCAGCACGGAGAAAATCAGTGATGCCAGTGTTTCCAAAGGTGGAGGAGCTCAACATAGAGAAAGTTGCCGTTGCGACGCTCAAGGAGTTCTCTTTTGATTATTTCAGGTAACACTTGTGCAATTTGCAATTTCTCACCTGAGATAAATGATAACTGCTTCAAAAAAAAGTTCCAGAGCTTTTTAAATGCTCATGCTATCTTGTACCTCTTTCAACGGGTCATAGGGAGTCACAGGGAGGTGGCCGTGGCAAAGGGATCAGAGAGAAACTGTGGGCCAACAGCAAAGAGCATCTTAAACAGCCGCTGCTCAGGAGCCTGCAGGGCAACTCAGAGCTCTCCCACCTCGCATGTGACTGCTTCATAGATATCCTTCCTATTGATTGGTCAAATGAAGAGGAAAATGAAAACTGAATAATTTGTTACAAATCTAATATAGTTCCTTATGAAGGACATTGTATTTTGTGTATTACGGTATAAGCGATAAAGACTTACAGTTTAAGTCAAAAGGTTACACACGTTGCAGAATCTGCATATAATAAGAGGGATCATAAAAAAATCCTGTGTTTTTTTGTTTAGTGATAGTTGTTCATGAGTCCCTTGCTTGTCCTGAACAGCTAAACTGCCCACTGTTCTTCTGAAAAATCCTTCAGGTCCCACAAATTATTTGGTTTTTCAGCATTTTTGTGTATTTGAACCCTTTATAACAATAACTGTATGATTTTGAGATCCATCTTTTCACACTGATTACAATTGAGGGACTCATATGCAACTATTACAGAAGGTTCAACTGCTCACTGACTTTCAAAAGTTTTCAATGCATCGTTTTTCCTTTTCAAGCGTCAGTGAGTGTTTGAACCTTCTGTAATACTTGCAAATGAGTCCCTCAGTGTGAAAATAAACAAAAATGCTAAAAAAACAAAAAAATGTATGGGACCTGAAAGATTTTTCTGAAGAACAGCGGGTAGTTTAACTGTTTAGGACAAACAAGGGACTCATGAACAACTATCACTAAATAAAACAAAAAGCATTGTGGATCATCCAGGTAACAACAGTATTAAGAATCAAGTGTATGTAAACTTCTGAACAGGGTAATTGTTATAAACTCAACTATCTTATGTGTCTTTTATGTGAAATATCTTATTCAGTTCAGAACTAAATAAAAAAAATAACGTGCATTTAGCATGATCCCTCTTATTTTGGTAAAATCATTAACATTTTGCAGATTCTGCAAGGTGTATGTAAACTTTTGACTTCAACTGCAAGTACATGTGACCTGAGAGAATTTTAATGAATGATGCTTAGCATTTTCTTTAACATTGTCTCTACCTATCCTTAAATATATGGGAGATTATCCAGTCAAGCATGTGCGGACACCCATAGATCTAACAAACCAGATCTTTGGGCCAGCAACAGCACACGTGGAACTAAGAGATGAGATCTACTGCCAAATAATGAAGCAAATGACTAATAACACCTATGGGTATGTCAGTTTTCACTCATTTGCTTTTGGTACCTAAATATTATCTAATGTTGCTTTGTTTGTTTTATCTGGTTACTTTTTAATTACAGTCTAGTTTGTTTCTCTTTGTTTCTCTCTCAGGTTGAGTATGGAGCGAGGATGGCAGCTTATGTGGTTGTGTTGTGGTCTTTTTCCTCCAAGTCAGTTGCTACTGAGATATGCTCAACGTTTTCTGGAGTCCAGACCAAGGGAGCCTCTGGCCTCCGCCAGCCTACAGAGAATGCAAGCTATGCTCAGGTAGAACTCTACATACTTAAACAGTTTGCCTAATTCTAATTCACACTGCAAAAACCGGCACATGACCAGACACCATATTATATTACAGCTACATTCACATTGATTGACAACAGCATTAACTAACAAATGTTAGATGTTGGTCTATTGGTATAGTGTGAATTGGTCATTAGATGCCAAAGTCGGTCTAAAAATCAATGTTTATTGTCCCATACAGTATTGAGGGAAGGAAGTTGCCTCCTCACCAGGTAGAAGTGGACGCTATTCAGAATAACAGCACTCAGATCTTCCACAAAGTTCATTTTCCCAACGATACATCTGAAGTAAGAAGTGATGTTACAGTTTTAACAATTTCACTCATTCTTTTTTCCATCCATGCTAAAAAATGCTCTCTTTTTTCATTTTAGATATTTGAGGTTACCACCACCACAAGGATAAAAGACTTATGTCGCAACATTGCCAAAGACCTCCACCTCTCTTCAGCAGATGGATACAGTCTATTTGTTAAAACATCCACCAAGGTATCAGACATGATTTCTTTCAGTCATTTTGATTTTTTTTTAGGTTGTTTTAGGTCCATGTTAATCCTCATGGGTCATATCTGATTCTTTCAGGTAGTAAGTATGGATTCAAAAGAGTACTTTTTTGACAACCTCAGGCAGCTCACAGATGTCGTCAGTAAAAAAGGAAAGAAAGTCAAGGAGGGTGAGCTGTATAACATACTACTGTACTACTGTAATTAACTCAACATTTATTCAGTAGGTGTGTTATAATCTCTCACTATGATAAATATTATTGATCCTGAATACAGTTACTCCAACTATTGGCCCTTACCTGGTACTCTTCATGAGAAAGCTCTGGTTTAATGTGATCCCAGGAAAAGACCTAATCGCTGACCTAACCTTCCACTTTCCCCAGGTATGTTGTCTACCTGATCTGACAGCAGAATTCAATAACAGCATTATTTTAACCTGCCTTACACTCTTAAAAGAATTAAGGTTCCAAAGGGTTGTTTTTGCAGTGATGCCATAAAAGAACCATTTTTCGTTATTAAAAGAACCACACTTTAAAAACTTGAAAAAAAGATTTTTTTTTTACTATAAAGAGTCTTTTCTGCATTTGAAAGTTTGCATTATGTTGTATAACTGAATAGAGTGCTGCAGGGATAACAAGTTAGCATCACCCTGGTTCCCTCCACAAAAACCCAATTGGATTTTTCCATTGCCTTTTGGATTACTGCAGAAAAAAAAGTTTTGAGACCAACCAAAGTTATGATTCATACACATTTTTCAAGATATTTTTCACAAATGAAGAGTTGCAGGTGTAAAAAGCAAAAGTTAAAGTATGCTGTGCAAATTTGCCAAACTGTCTTCTTTTTATTTTCCCAGGAATTGCCGAAGTACTTGAAGGGCTACCATGATGTATCTAAAGAGACAATGTTGAGTATGGCAGGCCTGCTGCTCCGTATTCAGGTTGACACGGATAAATCACAATTTGTCATGATCCCTAGAATGCTGAAAGATCTGGTGCCTGCTGATCAGCACAATCTCATGGCTCCTGATGACTGGAAAAAGGTGATCCTCTTATTTACGATATTGCTCTGTATGTTTTATACTTTGTTCCAAACCTGCCTACAAAGCAATGGCGTTTTCTCTAAGAAGGCAAGGGAGGCAGTGTTTCCTCAAAATATTGACAAAAAAAAAACTGTACAAAAATGAAACAATGCCAGTATTACAAAAAATAACGTTAAAAAGTCTTAATCACTCTTTTTTTTTTAAAGAAACATTGTACAACAGCGACACCAGCAGGTAAAGTTACAACAGGAGTAACTTCATAGCGTTACGACTGTAGTAGCCTTCATAGCGTTATGACTAGTTATGCTCAACGTGATTGGCTCATGCGTTAAATTTTTTTTAGTTTTTAGTAAGTAAACAAATTAGTGAAATATAAAGGATTCATTCTCTTTAAGAACAAAAAATTACAGATAATGTACTCACCCCCTTGTCATCCAAGATGTTCATGTCTTTCTTTCTGCAGTCATAGAGAAATTATGTTTTTGAGGAAAACATTTTAGGATTTCTTTCTATATGGACTTCTAATGTGCCCCAAAGTTTGAACTTCCAAAATGCAGTTTAAATCCAGCTTCAAATTGCTCTAAACGATCCCAGCTGATGAAGAAGGGTCTTAATTAGCGAAACGATCGAATATTTTCTAAACAAATTGACCATTTATATATTTTTTTAACCTCAAATGCTAGCCTCGTCTCTGTGATGCGCATGTGTAGTCTGTGTAATTCGGGTCAATACAGTTAGGGTATATCAAAAAACTCCCATCTAGTTTTCGTTTTCAACATCAAAATCGTACTACAATGCTGTTTCACCTTTTTTTGTTAACTGTATTCACCTGGATTACACAGAATACACATGCGCATCGCAGAGACGAGACAAGACGAGCGTTTGAGGTTAAAAAGTATATACATTTGTTTTGAAAATAAATGATCGTTTCACTAGATAAGACCCTTCTTCCTCGGCTGGGATTGTTTAGAGCCCTTTAAAGCTTCATTTAAACTGCATTTTAGAAAGTTCAAACTTGGGGGCACCATGGAAGTCCACTATATGGAAAGAAATCCTGAGATGTTTTCCTCAGAAAAACATAATTGCTTTACAACTGAAGAAAAAAACATGAACATTTTGGATGACAAGGGGGTGAGCAGATTATCTGTGAATTTTTGTTTTGAAAGTGAAGTAATGCTTTAAATGAACTCTCTGTGTCTGTGACCAATATTTACTGAGCTTTGACGACTGATGATCTGAACAATTCAAAAATAGTTAAAAGTATGGTTAACTATTTAAAAAAAGGCTGAACATAAGTTCAAAAGATCAAAAGGTTTGTAATGGTTTTCAAGAATTCTCTTCTGCTCACCAAGCCTGCATTTATTTGATCCAAAATACAGCAAAAGCAGTAATACTGTGAAATATTTTGAATATATATTTAAAATGTAATTTATTCCTGTGATCAAAGCAACATTTCTGGCATCATTACTCAAGTCTTCAGTATCACATGACAGAAATCATTTTAATATGCTGATTTGCTGTTCAAGAAACATGTTTTGTTATTATTATTATTATCGATATTTAAAAGAGTTGAGTACATTTCTTTCAGGATTCTTTGATGAATAGAAAATTCCAAAGATCAGTATTTATCTGAAATAATAAAGACAAAAATCTACTCAGCAGTTTTCAACACAATTATATAATAAATGTTTTTGAGCAGCAAATCAGAATATTAGAATGGTTTCTGAAAGATCATGTGACTGGACTAATGATGCTAAAGGAATTCAGCTTTGAAATCACAGGAATAAATTACATTTTAAACAGTAAAAATATTTTAAAATTGTACTGTTTTTGCAGTACTTTGGATAAAATAAATGCAGGCTTGATGAGCAGAAAAAATCTTACTGTTCAAAAACTTTTGACTGGTAGTGTATATTGTTTAAATATAGTTTGAAATAAATGCAAAATGCTTAAAAACACTAACCCGAGGAGATTCATACATACAAATAGACTTTTTAACTAATTTTAACTGTTTTCACCTGTGATAATAATAAGAAATGTTTCTTGAGCAGCAAATCAGCATTTTAGAATGATTTGTTAAGGATCATGTGACACTGAAGACTGGAGTAATGATGCTGAAAATTCACATTTTAAAATATATTACATCACTATATTAGTGTATTATGTTACATGCAGCCTTGGTGAACACAAGAGACTTTTCTTCAGAATTATTTAGTATTAATCTATGTAAGTATAATGACTTTTTGGTCTTGGGTTTGCAGCACATCATCAATGCATACAACAAGCAGGCAGGCATAAGTATAGATGAAGCCAAACTCCAGTTCCTGAAGACGATCTCACAGTGGCCTACCTTCGGATGTGTTTTCTTCGAAGTAAAGGTAACTAGGGCAACACTAAAAATAACTGTAATTGCCAAGAAGGGGGGTTGTTTTCTTGACTCTTGTCCTTTTTCTCGCAGCAAACCTCAGAGAAGAGTTACCCCAGTATTATTACGCTATCAATCAGCAAGCAAGGAGTTAACATCATCAACCCTAGGACAAAGGTACAAATCTGTTTGTGTATACATAATACAAATACATTGTGTAGTTTGTGAAGTTAACAAGTGTTTCGGCTGGCTTGCCTGCAGGAGGTGCTTGTGATGCATCTATTCAGTAAGATCACTTCCTGGTCTAGTGGAAGCACCTATTTTCACTTGACCATTGGCAATCTGGTGCAGGGCAACACTCTGCTCTGTGAGACCTCTATGGTAAATATAGCACACACATACAATTATAGTAAGTGTCACATCTGTGAGTATGTTAATATCCTCTCTGACTGTTTGTGTCTTGCAGGGGTATAGAATAAGTGATCTCCTGTCATCTTACAAGGACATGTATCTGAATGAGATCCCAAGGGTGCGAAAATCAAAGATGATCGACATGTAGTACGATTGTGTGCTGCTTTTTTTAGATCTTTACCATAATAATTATACTATGAAGTTGTTCATCTATTTTTTGGAGAATTGCATAAGTAAAAACTGAAATCATCAGTTAAAACAGAAATCACTTAAAATCATCACATTTTAATATGTAACAGTAACTACTATAGATCTGTCAGTGAAATCATAATGTTGTTGCTCGTTGCTTCTTCTATGTGCATATATATTTTAAATAAATTTATAGGCATGAGTATTTATTTGCATTTCAGTAGTTAGACTTTGCATTACAATGTTACACTAGGTGGCAGTATTTTTACAGTTTAATTCTAATCTATCTAGTACTGCTTTGATGGAACAACCATATTTAACAATAAAATCTAAAAATCAACATGGCTCTTTCATTGAATGATGACTAGTTGAATTTGTAATCAGTTCCACAATTTAAATTGCAATTAGTTTGTAGTATTTGCAGTTTGGTTATGATATGCTGATGTGATGTTTGACATGGGCTTTGATAGGATTTTTAAAATGTTTTTTAAAGAAGTCTTACAGTTTTCACTGTATTTTAAACTGTAATTTATTCATGTGATGGCAAAGCTGAATTTTTAGCAGCCGTTACTAGTCACATGATCTGTCAGATATCATTCTAATATGCTGATTTGCTGTTTAAGAAACATGTATTATCATTATCAATGTCTCTTGTAACATTATAAATGTTTTCACTGTCACTGTTTATCATTTTAATGCATCCTTACTAAATGAAAACAAGAATTCCTTTTGAACAGTAGTTGTATGTCCTATATCATTTTATTTACTACTGCAAAATTAAATTCCAAATCTACTGAAAGATAAGGCTTTTCTTTTAGGACTTGTGGGATTTTCACAGCCTCTCTTGCTGTTTAATTCTTCCACTAAACCAAAAATATCCCAGCGTGCCTGTCTCAACCCCTGGCCTCTTGACCAGCAATTCAGGCGTCCATGAAACTGAAAGAAAGCCTTGTGCTAAAACTGGAAAATCCAGCATGAATGCTCCACTGCAATCATGGTAATCGAGTGTAGAGCACGCTTTTTGGCCCTGACGCACACTTTGCCATGTGCTCACTATTACCAAATAATAACACAGGACCCTGGGCAGGAGAGGGAGAAGTCAGAAACACAACACTTCACTGTGGGGGACTCGAAAAACAGTTTCATTCATGTCATGCCTAAAAGTGAAATGTATCCATTTTTCTTCAGTCCTGAGTCTTATTTTGTTGAGCCTCCTGTTATTAGAAACATGTTCTTGATACCACAATGTCACAAAACATTACTAACCATGATATCTGAAACCTTCAATCTGGATCTATTTTACTGTTGCAAAAAAAAGTAAAATAGTTTTTGCAAAAAAAAAAAAAAATAGTTTTTTTTTTATTACAAGTACAAGTCTTGAGCAGTTATGGAGTTATTGTATCAGTAAATATAAAACAAAAACAAATGTGTACGTGGACACAATCACCCTACAATGAAAACATCTACTGACTCCTTTTTTTAATCCTAAAAAACCTAAACAGGCTCAATAATCAAGCGTTCTGATTTTCTGAGCATTAAGACCAAGCGGCAACCTCCCGCTCTCGCTCTTGAAACAATACGGAAGTGACTGAAGCTGCAGTTCATCAGCTGGCCGCTTGAGGCTGGCTCCAAAAGGGAGCAAATCCCCATAGACTCTCGTGTTAAAATGTTCAACTTTATAACAGATAAAAACATGTTTACAGCCTGGTACAAAAAGTGGTTTTGGTTTTTACAGCTAGTTTTGCCCTTCATGACAACTCTGAGGGAGGTGAATTTTTTTCTTTGCATAATTAAGGGCGTGGCCATTTGAGTGACAGGTGTCAGGCAGCCGTCACATTGCCTCAGCTTATTCCAGCAGTTGAACTTGACATCTGAAGTGGATAGTGGATTGGTTTTGTTTTTAATGGTAATGCGAATACACAAAAAAGGGAAGAGAGGAACGAGTTCAGTAGAGCTCATTAGCATTTTAAAAAACATGCACCGAAACTGATTTCTGTGAACAGAACTGTTTTTGACAAGGTAAAAATTGTTTTACACAACATTTGAGGAATTTTAACCAAAGTATGTTGCAGACATTTCATGAAGACCCTAAAGATTAATACCAGCTTGTGAAAAATGGGCATCTGATATTAAACTATTACTTTAAAAAGTGAGCACTAAGTATGGCACTAAGTATGGCTAAATTCAGTAAATTGGCTTCACTTTTTTGCCATTGAGATGACTGGGGAAATGCCCCAATTGTCTGTTTTCTATTTTAATATATTTTAAAATGTAATTTATTCCTTAATTTTTATCAGTCAACAGCCACATGATCCTTCAGAAATCATTCATATGCTAATTGGCAGTTAGGAAACATTTTTTCTTATAAAAAAAAAGTGTAAAAAAATGTAAAAAGTCAAAATTATGACTTAAAAAGTTATAATTACAAGATGAAAAGTCAAGTTATGATTCAAAAAGTCAAAAATTATTATTACTTAAAGTCAAAAGTATGAAATAAAATGTTGATATTATGACTTGCTGGCTTACTGATTTCCTTATAAAGTCAAAATGACTTAAGTTATAATTATGAAATAAAAAGTCGAATATGACTTTTTTTTTTTTTTTTAAATGTCTGTTTTCCATTTTAATATATTTTAACAGAAGTAATTTATTCCTGAATTTTCAGCAGTCATTACTCCAGTCTTCAGGCAATAAGGAAACATTAATTATTTAAAAAGTCTTTTTTGCTATGTTTTGTATGGAAGACCATCAGATCAGAGCATGTGAGCGGAGCGGAGCGGTAATATTTCCTTAAGAGCGCAGAGCGCCTTTCTGAAGATTCCGCTCCGCTCGCTCAACCCAGGATACCCTTTGGAGATTTACTTGTTCGCGATCGAGAAGCTGTAGAGATCGAGAATAGTAGAGCAGTTATGGAGTTCAGATATTGTTTCAACGAAGTTGCAAGCCTTATACATAAATGTAAAGTACTACGCAAACATGGTGCAGAAAAAGGTGAGTTATACATACAATAATAAATGAGGCTGTATAGGTCTAAGTAGGCTAAGGTTATATTCGGTCGTACGGAGCCCCGATCATCACGGCATGCAGACAAAATCACGGCCACGAATTTAGAACAGTTATCTTTTTTTATGCGAATTAAGAATTCATTTTTTCGTTTAGTCTAAATTATGGCCACGAATTAAGCATTCGTTCTCTCGTTTAGGCTTAGCTGCCAGCCTGCCACGAATTCATTCGTTCGTTAATTCGTTCCTTCCCTAGATTTGGCTTAAATTTTGGAACGAATTATTAGGCTATATTTCGTAATTAGGCCTACTTATTAAAATAATTGCTTAAAATTAATAAATAATAGGTAGACCTACAGAATGTAGGCTAGATAGGCTATATGCATCAGTAATTTAGCTATAATCTAATATAACGCACGCAGATTTGTTCTTTACAAAAAAAGCTGCAAAAGGCCAAAGGGAGATAAATATTTTTTTCCCTCTCCAGTGTCCCCAGTTCCTCGTGTCAGTGTGTTTCCTTTAACAGCCTTTATAATACAGGTGAATTTTGTAAAGATCTGCGCACAGTTCATCTCATGTGTGTCCGTTTGTGTTTTAAATGTTCTATTGCACAACAACGGCAGCTATTCACGGAAATAAAGTTAACGAAAATCAAATACAAGTTTTTGCATTTTAGGTAGGTTTGCTAAGGTTATTCGTGTATTTAATAGCCTACATTTTAATTAATACAAAGAAGAATGTAAGAATTTTGCTCTGAAACATGCATGCTTAATTTTAGACAGTTATCCAAGAATTTCGGTACAAACAGTAAACAATTAGGCCTACTAGAGAAATTTTATGTCAGAGCGGGATCTGAGGGGGATTTGGTTTACCGGTGAGCGTGATTGGAACATTAGCGGAGCGTTTTGCTTTGGCCATGAGCGACTGAGCGGAGCGTCACGCCGCTCCGCTTCGCTCACATGCTCTGAAGACCATTTCCACCAGGTAAGAAAAAAAAATCAAAATTATGACTTGCTAGCCCACTGTTCTTTATAAATCATCAATTTTGACTTTTTAAGTAATAATTTCGACTTTTAAAGGCATGAATTTTTTTCTTAATTGGCGGAAATGGCCTTTCATAATTTTGTTTTGAGACTCACACAGGCAGTTTTTTCGAAAGCGTTCCATTGTGTTCTGAACTGTCACGTTACTCATGCCAATTAATTGATCAGGAATGCTTTAATGCATTCCTCCAAATAAAGAGACACCAGCAAAGGCGATCATGGCCAAGCGCTGAGACTTTCAAACAGCGGCTCTGAAAAATGCAGCCATGCACGTGACTAGCATTTAAATGCTGTCATTCCTAACCATTAAAACGCACGCTGGTAAAGCTTTAGTCATGGATGAAGTATGTGTGGCTCCTTGTGGTTTTACTGCTCTTCATCATTGCATTTGAACTACTGCAGTCGTGAGGTATGGTTTGGATTGTGGTATAGTTTAAAATATGAAGGCAGGGCTGCTTTAATTTATTCCCCTTGCAGCATGTTTCTGATCTATCATTCAGAGAGAGTCCAAATTGAAGGTTATTCCATCCAGTCATCAATCAATGCTGGAAATGTGTGCAGCTGAAGTAATCAATCTACTCTCCGAGAGCACAGCACATCCAAACAGCATGTGCCAGATGATAAACAGGACAGTTTTTTAGTTTAGAAAGCTGACCTAATTCATACTGGATTCATTTGAAAATTAATCAGAATTGTTTGATTCTTGACTTATTGTGCTGACCCAAATTCATCTAACATCTAATCCAATGTTGTTTTTCAACAAACACCAATGTTCCCAATCACTTTAATTCTGATTTGTAAGGCGGATTACTGCACTCTCGCTCAAATGGATAGAAAAATTCATATTTGCTGGCGTTCCACAGTTCAAGCTTTAGGAATGTGCCCTTTGAACTTTAAATGCTCCACGGCCCTCTATTTTGTTCATGTTGAGGAAGAAACCCAAGGGTAAAAAATGTCAAGTGCTTCTCAAAAGTCGAAAGAATGTTGGCAGCATTTCTCTCTGTGAGGAGGAAAAGGCCTCCACTGCACTTATAAACAAGATGAATTGCAGTGTATCGCATGTTTCCTGGTTCCCATACAGGCTGTAACTGCCATAAAAATGCTAAACCTTTTCATTCCGACCAAGAGGATTTTCTCTGCTTACATAAGCTCACCTGGAGCCAAGTTTGTTCTTGTGTTGGTATGAAGATCCAGTGCCACAGTGTCGTCATTGCATTTGCCTGTTAAAATGTTATTAGTTAAAGACGGTTTATCGCAAATATTGAAAGCACATGTGATTCACATGTGCTTTCAATATTTGCAATAAACCATCTTCAACCAAATAACATTTTAACATGATGTGAATATTGTCAGTGTATCTATACGAGGGTCATGAACTCCCCAAATGATAAAGTGCTATTCCCTCTCATTTTCAGTTTGAATGGCAGAGCTGTTATGATTTATAAACTGTACTTAAAATGTTCTGATTCTGATGAGTCATGATAATCCATTACTGTATGTAGTATCACTTAATCATTTTGACCTCGTATGTTGGTCCTTATTGACAGTGATCTATGTTGAATGTCTGGTTCAAGAACTGCAGTTGAAGCAAATGTGCTTAAAATGTCATTTAGACCTTCTTAAAAGGCACTCAACCTAGAACAAAAAAATATTCAGTAATTCATTTGAATTGTCATTTAACTTACCCTTCCTGCCTTACTGACCAATCATCCTTTGTTGTTATATTATCCAACAAACTTTTCTCATTTTTACAGGTATGACTATTCTGTGAGTTACACTGTGCCTGCACCGGACTGGATTGGCAACAAAAAAACTACTGGTACATTAGCCAGTATAGGAAGAATAACAACGTGCAGTAAACTGTAAAACTGTTTGCACTACAAACCAGTGTGTTCATTATTAAGATAATACATTAAAATAATATGGTAAAACACTCCAATTAGCAATACCAAGCAGCAAAACAAGCTGTTTTGTACAGCTAAAAATAGCTAAAAAATATATAAGGTGGATAGACCCCATTATTGTCAGTGCACAATGCAACAAATCCCTGACAGTAAACTGATGCTTTGTTCTATTTATGACATACTGATTTCAAATTATTTACAGTGGTTTTACTGCATGTTTGAACTCATGGTAGCTTCAGAAGCTGTTAAAATGAACAAAATCCCTTCTTCCAAGTGCACCTGAAACTGATTCAAATATGGAATCTTATAAATATACTACAGAGAGCAAGGTAATGTGCCTCCACATGACCCTTTCAGTGCATTTTTAGCTCTCAGACAGGTATGTTCTATGCATATTGTATTGGTAGAGACAAACGAGATACAATTCTAGTTTTAACATTACTTATTCTTCAGACATTCTGTTTTAAATGCAGTATCAGTTGCATACAAAGTGACCAACATTTGGTTTTCAACCACTGAAATTGGGTCATATTCATCAATCTGAAAATGGAGCCTCATTGAGATCCACATATATCTGGGACTGAATGATGTATGGCAGTGGTTCCCAACCACGTTCCTGGGGGCCCCCAACACTGCATGGCTGTATCCAAAATCGCCCCCATACCCTTATTCACTATTCCCTACATTAGTCCACTCATACAGTCCACTTGAAGAGGAGTAAATGAAAAAGAGTGAGTGAATTCGGACACTGAATGCACCAGAAGGACTGCTGCTTTTGCATAGTTTGTTTGCTGTTTAATAATCTATTGAAACGGGCAGTTCAAGTAATAAGATTAATGGATTTATCTTGAACTCTGTCACTGAAAATTATGTATAAACCCTAGTTAAACAATTTAATAATCAATTTACAATTAATTTGTACCTGTGTTGTATTACGCTGTATTACACCGTGGACGAGCGCGTTGTAAAATGAATGGATGGATGATTCAGCTGCGGGCGCCATCTCCTGGTGAGACGCAGGAATTCATTTGGCACGTGACTCTCACAGTGCATTATGGGTTACTTCTAGTCAATGAGTGAACATTGGTTGTACACTTGTTTTGCGGTGCATTGTGGGATTGAATAAGTGCACTCGAGAACGTCCACTATGACCACTAAAAATGGCTGTCCCCTCAAATAGTGCCCTATTAGTGGGTATATGGGGCAATTTTCGGAAACAGCCTATGTTTTCAATGTCTCCTTAATCAAACACCTGATTCAGATCATCAGTTCATTAGAGACTCCAGGACTTGAAATGGGTGTCAGACATAGGAGAGATGTAAAATGTGCAGTGTTGGGGGGCCTCCAAGAATGTGGTTGGGAACCACTGATGTAGGGGCTTGAAAATAAAGATTCCAAACAAAAAGTTTATTAGGAACTAAATCTAAAATCATGTTGCGATATCTTTAATACTTCTTGAGTTACAGTTATGTAAACTTTGGGAAATGAATACATATTGCACTCATACAGGTATGTTCAATAGAGTTGTTTTGACAGATAAAAATAAGATACATCTCTACTTTCCACATTATTTGTTCTTTAGACATTCATTTAGACAAAAAGCGTAATTTTTTTGCAAAGTGACCCACATTTGGTTTTTGACCACTGAAAATGTGTACATTTTAACAATTTACTCCTGGAGTATATTGAAATTCATATTGAAATTGCAATAACTCTGGAACTGAACCATACAATGCCTTGAAAATTGAGATTCCAAAATAGAAGTTTATTAAGAACTAGAATCTAAAATCATATTGTGCTATCTTTAATACTTTATTAAAGGGTTACTTTTTACTGTGTGCTGTGGCTGACAGAGAACAGTGTACGCTGTTTGTGTCCAGTCGATACTCTCCAAAATGGCGCAACGGTGACGCAGAAGAGATGTATTGTTTAATAAAGTAGTTATTTTTGTTTTCTTCGCTTCTTAAAATTATGGTTGAACCACTGATGGCAGATGGACTATTTTGACAACATCTTTCATACTTTTCTGGGCTTGACAGTGTTATTTACTTGGCAGTCAATGGGGCAGTCGCAAAGCTCCCAGTTTTCATCCAAAATATCTTAAATTGTGTTCTGAAGAGGAACAAAGCTTTTACAGGTTTGGAACGACATGGGGTTAAGTGATTACTGACAAAATTTTCATTTTGGGATGGAGTTACCCTTGAAGACCCAGTATCTAAAAGGCCAATAAGATATATTTAATACTTCTTGAGTTACAGGCATGCAAATCTTAGAGAAAAAACTCGGAAAGTGCTATTTCCCCTTTTTGAATGGTCACCATTGGCACATAATGGATTGGAAGATTGCTAGTGTCAACCGATTTTACTAAAAGACCTACCAATCTCTGTGTAAAATTAACAGTATGAACATATTTTGTTGACCCTGGAACAACATTTTAATCTAAAAATGTAGTATTGACCACATCCCTACACCTAAACCTAACCTTACCCATGAGTTATCCCTAAAATCAGAGGAAATGATAGATGAATGACACTGATGTACAAGCACCAAACACTGATTATAAGCCTAAATTTCACAAAAACTATAAACTGTTTTTTCTAATCTGATTGGTTAATCACAATGTTGTTCCAGGGTCAACAAAGATGTTGATCCACAAAAATGTCGCACTTGGTAAAATCAGGTTCTGCTGATGCTGCCATCTTTCTGAAGTCATTTTACCCCCATTGTAATTTGGGTCTGAATCTCAGGTGAAAATTGCTATTATGGCCCCCTCTACAAAGTAGTGGATTACCATTATCCATTATCCATAACAATTAACATTTTGGCTTTCATCACTAAAAAGGGACGAACCCAGCTATTGGGTTGTTTTGACCCAAACGCTGCGTCCCTTTTTAACTCAATTTTTTAGAGTGTATATGTTTATCTTTCTTCAAAAAAATAAAAAATAAAATAAAAATAAAAATAGCAAAATTAAAAATTTGAGCGAGGGAAGTTTTTGAAATTTAGTTGATTTGACACGGAATGACTCTGTAGTATTAGTTTATCAACTGTAGCTTGTAACTTTGTAAAGCTTTTTTAAATGAAATGGTCTGTTTGAGAAAATAAATGCATAAATGAACAATAGAGATCATAATCAGAGGCATTACAACTGTAGTAAAAATGTAAGACGTGGCCGTCTTACCAACAACAAGCATTGTTCACTTATTTTTATAACTGAAACCTGAATTCCTAAGATTCCTTCATCAGTCAAACTTTTGTCTGTGAAATACCACAAATAGTCAAGCATCCAAGCATGCTTTAACTAACTTACCATAGATGATATCAATATGATGTGCATTTTTTGTCCTATTGCACCCTAATGTTACTGACCTCCCATTGCCTTTAATTTTAGAGTATAATTAAGTATATTTAAAACCATAAACTACACCTTCCCCTTTCGAAAAATGTATTCAAAGATTTAGAGTTTTAATTTAGAGATTAAATGTTTTGAGAGGTTTCAACATACAGTGTGGTTCAAAAGTCAAAAAACATTTAATTATTTGATCCATTTAGTTTTATTACAAGTTATATTACCAGCATAACCGTTTGACTTATAAGTTAAAGTGAAAAGAACCTCATAATGTCTCGTAATTGGTTTGTTTCACTCTTATGTAATGTTTCTGGAGAATCTCAAATATTTTTTATTTTTCTTTATTAGACTTTATTAAGTTTTAATAAAATTGTGAATTCTAGACTTTCAGTGTGTTTCAGACCTCACTGTATATGGACATCAAATATTTGGCCCTATAAAACAAGGAAATAAACTACACAATCCTTGAGCAAGATTGCATGTTGGGAATGTGTGAGCTGCCCACTTTTCATACAGTTGAGTGCCTTGTACTATGTAAACAACTGATTTACAGTAAGATCACCCACAACCAACTTCCTCATGAGCACTGCGAGTCTAAGATGCCTCTCATTACTGGCTAAAAGATCAACTAAAGATCACATCTAATACAGATGTAGTCTTGTTCTATATTTGGAAACACAGAGTGTAATACCATGTTACAAAGCATGTGACTACACCAAGAAATATTGAGTTGGCTTTGTCAGTGACAGTAGTATTCGTAGAATAGGAGGCCAGATAGGTTAGTCAATGTTGGGTAAGTCAGCTTTGAGCGATTTATCTATTGTTCTCTCTCAAAAGCAGAATGTTTGTCTAAATGCCTCAGAAGTCTGAGTCTAAAATGTGGCTAGAGGTAAGCCTGAAGGAAATGGCGTGAGAGTTCTTTTGGTGAAACATGAGAGCTGGAATGCCCCTCACTAGCGTTTGCTTATAATTACTCATCTTTCTTGGACTGAGAAAACCTGGAATGTGCGAAAGGGGGTGAAATCCAGTAGACGTTGCTTGCTGGAACCAACAAAAATTTCCCAAGGGCTTCACAAACCAAGAGACGCATATTTTTATATATTAATAGCTTTATTGTAAATGTAGGAAATGTTTCAGAACATTCACATCTTTCACTGATTAAATAGAAGAGGTCAACCCTTAGCCATGTGTTTTAAACACATGAACTTTACTGAAATGCTCTTTGGCATCAGTTCCTCGGCATTACATTCCAACACAACACAAAATAGTTGTACAAAATATATATTAATATTTACTTTGAAACGACACCTTGACCAGCAAATGTGTCATTTAAGAGCGAACACATTCAAATACAAAACACAAGGAAGCTAATTAATAATATAACACAGTTGGTTTTCTCTCTAACAGTTCTCTTGGACTCTTAGGTCTATGTAATGTTTTTGTCTCGCACAACGTGACAGTGTTAAGCATGCCGATCCTAGAAATGCAATGTAAAAGAATAACTTTGCTGAAGGGCGTAGCAGGCATAAATAGAAAAACATGTGAAAAATGTAACCATTTATAACAATCAATAAAGGTGGGGTGGAAAAGATACATGCAAGAGCTTCAGTTTCAAGAAGAAAGTCAATTGAACTGGAATGTGGTGAAGTTACCACAGGTCTTCTGAGAAGAGGGACAATGCAATAGTGAGAACAGTTTAGAAGTTTGTGCCCACCCTCCTGTATGGGACGGCTGTAAATACCAAAAAAAGGTAGGATTCTCACCAGCAGCAAAAGTCTGTAATTCAGTTCACTGTCTTATCTGTCAAAACACATCAGACTGGAGATGTAGTTTTGAGAGAAGAGCTCAGCTCCCTCTTTCACATGAGATTTTTGAGCAGCTCTGTTATTTAGCTGGACTCTTTCTTCACAACAGTTTAGTGATGTGATGTCATTTAATCTCTCCCAGAGCTCCTCAGCATTTATTTTGCAGGGCAGTTTGTCCAAGTGTTCTTCATCAAATGAAGATTTCCACTGCATCAGCTGCCACATCATCCAGGCCCTTGAAAAGGTCCACAGCAGATGATGCTTTCTGGATGTTACCTGTGAAAAATAGTAACAAATATTAACCAGTTATCACAAAATGACAGACTACAGCAGGAGAGAGCAGACCTAGGTAGACCTATTTAAAAAAAGATTACAAATGAGTTTACAAAAAATGACTTCTAATCTTTGTCTCTCATTGAAGTGTTATATTTTCAGTTACTTTTTCATATCCCATATCATGCAGAAACAACAGAAAGTTGACTCACCGGAGCGGGTCTCTGTGCGGGAGGTTTGATCTTTTTTGGAGGTTGTCTTTTTCTCTAACAGAACTGGTTCTGGTTGTCCCAGGGCTGCTACCGGAGCAAGCGTTGAATGGGACTCATCATTGGAATGGCTTTTACCTGTAAACAGATCCATATTTGTAAGAATTTCCTTTCAGCTAATTTCATGCTATTCTCAGAACCCAAAGCTTAGCTAATGTTAGTCAGAAACTAACTTTACTAGTAAATGATAATTAGGAGTTAACACAAATGCTAATGTTAGTCAGACACAAACATAACTAAGCTATTTGACTGTAAACACTAATGCTAGTCTGACACTAACCTAACTAATAAAAGCTATCTGACATTGAAACACTAATGCTAATGTTAGTCAGATACTAACTTAACTAGACAACACTAATTAGGAGTGAACACCAATGGTAATGTTAATGTTAATCAGATACTGATGTAGCTAATAAAAGCTATTTGACAGTGAACACTAATGCTAATGTTAGTCAGATACTAACTTGACCTTTTTGAAAATTAACCATGGTTTTACTACAAACAAAACCAAAAAATAATAATAATATGGTAAGTTAAAAGCTTAGCTAATAATTAGTAAAGGCTTAAACTAAACACCAATTAGCAGTTAACACTAATGCTAATGTTAGACACTATCTTTTACTAGTAAATGTTAATTGGCATTGACCATTAATGCTAAAGTTAATTAGATATTAACCTAACTAGTAAAAGCAAATTAACAATAAATATTAATGCTAATGTTGACACTAACTTAACTAGTGTCTGCTAACTAGCAGTGAACACTAATGCTAATGTTAGTCAGGCACCAACTCAGTAAACGCAAATTTCAATGAGCACTAATGGTAATGTTAGTCACGCTATAATTTAGCTTAGCTACCCTGTTGAAAAAACAACATATGCTGGTATGACATATGATGTTTTGAAGCATGGCTGCTGGTCCTTAGCTGGTAATGTCCTGGTCCTAAGCAACCAGCTCCTGCTCAGGACTAGTTTAAACCAGATCATGACCAGCTTAAACCAGCTCAAACCAGCAGCCATGCTTCAAAACATACCTAACCAATATATGCTATTTTTTTTTCAACAGGGTAATAACTATTAAACCCTAACAACATAGTTGTACTACTAGTAAAAGCTTAGTAAACACTAGTTAACAGTAAAAACTAATGGTAATAACAACTTAGCTACCAAATATTAAGTAGTAAACATCAATTAGTTAAATTGGTTTAAGATGGAATTAGCTCATTTTAGCTGGTCTCCCAGCTTGGCGAAGCTGGTTTTAGCTGGTTGGTCAGCTGGTCTCCCAGCCTGACCAGCTAAATAAGTGGTCAAAACCCCTCTAAAACCAGCCTGCTGACTAGCTATGACTAGGCTGGACAACCAGCTAAAACCAAGCTGGTTTTTCAGTTTTAGTAAGACACTAATTTAGCTAGTAAAATTAGCTAGCAAATGCTACTTAGCAGTGACACTAACCTTTGCTCAGGGCAGTGTTTGTGACCATTGAATGAGAGATGGGGATGGAGGGCTCAGCGGTAGCTGGTCGGGGGTCATCTGACTCCCTCTTCTGCTCTTGCTGCAGCTTCTGCTTCAGGATGCTAATCACTGTGTCCTTCTCCAGGATTTGGGTGTACAGGGCACGGATCCTAACAACATATGAACCTTATGAGTCCTATACAATCTTAAATTCCAAATCGCTTTATTAAACATGACCGAAATGTATTTTTAGGTGCATCGAGGGCAGCTTTACCTGTTTTCAACCTCCTGGTTTCTGTGCTCAGATGATGGGAGCTCTTCAATGAAGGAATGGCAGGGTGAATGGTTAATGATGGTTGTGTCTCTATGAAGTTCAGAAAGAAAGCAATTAGAAACAGGTTCAATAAACTCAATATGCTCTTAAGATTTCAACACTGATCTGCTTTTTTTTACCTTTGAGCTGCAGCAGTGGCAGCAGCATCCATCGCAAACTCCCTCATGGTCTTCTCCTCCAGGTATTTCTGCTCCCAACGCGTCTTGTCGGCCTCCAAGGACAGAATGTGTTCTTCTTTCTCCCGCAGTTGCTCTTGCATTGTGGACACACTCAAGTGGGACGCTGCAAAGACTGGCTGCGGCTGCCGCTGTGTACAAAGAAGAGCAAACAAAGTGTGAGATTTTTGCAATGTCCTTATCTGAAGTCTCAAGCTATTGTTAGCTTCACTGGAAGGAAATAGCTATTAAATACAATGGTAAGCACCATTTTGTCTCAGTACCTGCTGATTTCTGAGACTCCGCAGTTCCTGCTCTAGCCGTGTCCTCAGGCGCGTTTCCAAGCCTTCTCTTTTCTCACAGGTCGCCTGCAGCTGAGTTAGAGCCCCCTGCAGACGCTCAACCTTCTCCACATACGCTCTCTTCCTCTGGAGCTCTGTCCACAGCTGCTGGCTGCGTGTCTGCGAGGACCTCAGTGCTGTCTCCAGGGCCTCGCTCCTGCGCTGCTGGTTCTCCACTTCGTTTTGCAGATGCTGAACCTCCTGCTCCAGATTTGCGCACTGCAGCTGCTGTTCTTCATCTGTCAGAGAAGATAGAAAAAAAGATTTGTAAATGAAAGGGATATAAACAGGTCACATTGCTAAAGAAATTCCAATTTGTGGTCCCAACAAGCCAAGTTTAGACACAGTCATTGGCACTGTTTGGTATTGGCTGTGACCTTTTGACAATCTTTGTAGCTAGGTTCGAATGCAAGAACTGAAATGCGTACGAAGGAAAAGTATGTTGCTTTGTATAAAAGCATCTGCCAAAAAATGTTTTCAGTACATACTAATCCATTATGTCCAGTCATAACAAGCATAGACATTTATGTGAGGACGTGAGAAAGAAGCTGAAGGAATGTTTATGCAGGCCCTCTCCAGCACCACTCCCCATTGACTTCCTGCTCAGGAATTCAATCGCAAAGTCCGGAGCGCTTCATTTACGCAAGCGCCTAAGGAATGCAGAGGGAAGGAGCAGCAGCGACCCACTCTCCCTTTGACCCACATCCCGGAGCTTCAGACTGTTCTGGTTATTTCCTATCAGTCACTGCTAAACTCCTCCTCATCCCTACTCTTCCCATTTTTAGCAAACAGGAAGTGATCTCTGAGCAGAACGTTCTTAATTGTCAATGAGAAGCAGACAAAAGCAGTGACAGTGTTTGACAATCCAGACATTCTCCCTTACAAAGCTAAAGTCACATTTGACATTTAATCCTCTTTTCTGACTGTTCAGATCAACTAAGGCGCTGTTATGTGACTGAAATTCCTGCACTGGAATGTTCTAATTGGAAACACATTCTGTCTTTAGGCAAAATGACTTAACTGATCTTATATTTGGAGTGCAATTCTGGATTAAGAAGAGCATGTGAAGCAGTAATGAGGTTTAATGTGGCTGTGTTCATGAACTCACTCTGCAGAAGGAGCTTCTCAATAACATGCTGGTTCTGGTCAGCAGCTTCGGCTTCTTTTGCTGCTTGAATGCTTGACTGCTGCAGCCTCTTGATCTCAGCCATCAGCTTGTTTCTTAGTGCTTGCTCTAGAGTTTCTCTTTTAGTGCAGCCCTTCATCAGAGTGTCGTAGGCCTCTGAAATCCTTTGGATCTCTTGTTCCAGCTGTGGGGAAGATCAAAGAGAAGTACTGTAAATAGCAAATCAGATGTGTCAATCGAACAATGACAGTCTCAGAAATACTTAAAGACGGTTAACAATCAGTGTTGCTGGTTATGATTCTAAACTGCAGATTTCTATTGGACTGACTGGTTTTTCATGAGATTTCATCAAACAACAGTAAATGTGGCTGCTCCTTAAGAGCACAGAACAGAGGTGGTGTTCAGGAGTGCCATATGGAAAGACCAGGATGGCGTTAACCATGACTCCATCATCCCAGGCATGTTTACACAAGGCAGTGGCCTGATGGGTAAGCGCTCAAACCTGTGTAATTATCATTCTTTCAGAGTGAGCAAAAGCTTAGCTGCTCTGATGTAATCCATTGGAAAGTCTTCATAGCCTTTTGGAATTTGGCCAAAGTCAAATGAAAACAACAAAATAATCTTGTTCTCTCTCTTTATTTGTGTATTACCACTCACTTATACACAAATAAAGTGTCTCCGCCTTAGTAAGTTAAAGTATGTGATGGAAAGCCTACCACTTTTCATTTAATACAGAAGAAAAAGAGAATTATTTATATCTCTGTCGGTAATGGAAATCTTTTGAAAAAATTGCGAGATTTAAACTCACAAATGTGACTTTTCTCTCAGAATTGTAAGTTTAAATGCATTCTTTTGGGAGTTTATCACAATTCTGGCTGTATAACTTGCAATTTTGAATTTTGAATTTGAATTTCTCACTTTTTTTCTCAGAAATGCGAGATATAAACTCCAAATTCTGACTTTTTTCGCAGAATTGCGAGATTTAGACCAGCAACTGTGATTTTCTCTCTCAGAACTGCGATTCTGGCTGTATAACTTATTTGTGAATGTATATCTCACAATTCTGAGAAAAAAAATCACAATTACCAGATATAAACTTGCAATTCTGAGGAAAAAAGCCTGAATTATACGGAAAAAAAAGTCGCAATTACATTTTTTTTTTTATTCTGTGGTAGAAACGGGCTTCCATTGTATTTTCAACTGAGCCATGCCAGAAAACTCATTTTGTTAAGTAAATTTCCACATTTATTTTTCACAAAAAGTACATTTCAGTGTTTTTACCTTCTGAATTCGGAGGGCTTTCTCAGTGTGTCCCTCTAGCTCTTGTTTCAGTCTTGTATTCTCGTTCATGAGCATTTCCAGTTGACTGCGACTGCAAGCCGTGACCTCCCTGCCAGCAGGGGGAGATGTGGAGAGTCTATGGAAAACCTCTGGTGTTTGAAGTCTGCAGTGGCACAAGGTAAAAATCATCAAAAACTAAACTATGAGATTCAGTTCATCTTAGTATAGTATGCTGGATGACAAACTACATCAGCTCGTCCCATATTGCATACTCAGCCATAGCATCAGCCAACAGACTGTTAGTCATAATGACACATCCTATAAACTACGTCAGAATTAGAGGAAATGCATATACTGTGTTACCAAATCAAATGTCAACTGTGGTTAAGTGTAAATTTTGCAATTGCTCTGGTATTCTCTACCTGTTATGCTGGGAATAGAATGGTGGTGGTGCTTTGTAGCACTGTTCATACTCCGCTGCTTGTTGTGGAGGAAAGGGGTATTCGGTATAAGGAACCTGCTTATTGTACTCCAGTCCATGATGGTTGTATTGTAAGTGCTGGTTTGCATGATATCCATGTATCTGAGGGTAACTAGCAGAACACGCTGGAGGCATTTTACTGCGCTCTACTGAGAACTGCATAAGCCGCTCACTGAGTGACCGTACGTGGCCTCGCTTCGGGTCCCAGCTATCTTCCTCCTCACATGGCTTTGGGATGGTTTCACTATCCTGTAGTGAGCAGCCCCTGTGTGGTTGGCACCACTGAGAGGCCAAATACTGAGACTGGGCCTTGGCTTGTTCATAGGTGGGCAGCTCCTCGCCATGGTGTGGGTATGTTATGTAGTTTTCAGAGTGCTGGTAGTCGACCTGGTGCTCCTGGCCCTGGGGTTCTTGGCGGGCAGAGAGCTGAGGAGACTGGGGCTCCTCCTGGCTGAGGCTTTCAGATGAAGACTGTGAGGAACAAGCCCCTCCGCTGCCACCTCCAACACCTCCTCCTCGTCGCAGGGCCTGCTGCTGGATGGCCAGGAGTGTGCGGGCATCTGTGGGGTTTCCATAGCGAAGCTGCTCTTGGATTAGTCTGTGCAGGACAGTACCAGACGCTTCTTCACCTCTCATTTTATTTGATGGAGACGCGTATTTATGATCTGAACTGGACCTGGAAGGCAAGAGACGGATCCAACATTAGAGATTATAATTTATTAAAAGTCAATTAAAAAGTCTAATTAAAAAGTCAATATAAATAAATAAATGTTTACGTGTTGTACTGTTTAAAGGGATAGTTTTAACAATATCAATGTCTGTCATTATTTACTCAACCTCATGTCATTCCAAACCTGTAAAACCTTTGTTTATCTCTGGAATTAAGATATTTTTGATTAAATCCAAGAGCTGACCCTACATATACAAAAAGGGTACTACCACGGTCAGTTTGTCAACGCTTGACAACACTCAGTTCAAAGTAAATGAGAGGTGTTGCCCATGTGCATGCACCGATACTGAGAGTACTACGATGCATATGTGTGCATTCCACTGCTCGTCAACAAGGCGCAGCATGCATTGTGGTATTCTCGTCAGTGGCGACATACTTTACCAGAAGAGAAGAAATTGTTCAATAAAGTCGTTATTTTTGTTTTCTTTGCGCACACAAAGTATTCTCATAGCTTTATAAAATTACGATTGACTATCTTAACTATGTCCTTACTACATTTCTGTGCCTTGGTAGGACCCTTGCTGATTTTTTAGGGTCAGAAAGTTCTCAGATAGCATCAAAAATATCTTAATTTGTGTTCTGAAGATGAACGAAGGTCTAAAAGGGTTTAGAACGACATGAGGGTGAGTAATTACTGACAGAATTATCATTTTTGGGTGAACTATCACTTTAAGTTCTATATTAATTTATTATTTAAAAAATTATCATCAGTTAAGAGTATCATAGACACATATTAGGCAACCATATAAAATAAAAAGAAAATGTAAAAAAAACTAAAAACAAGTTTTGTTTGGTAAATGTGAATTTTATTTAATTTTTATATATTAATAAATAAGCTTTCTATTGATGTATGGTTTGTTAGTATATGACAATATTTGGCCAACTATTTGAAAATCTGGAATCTAAGGGTGAAAATCACATTTAAAGCCGTCCAAATGCAATACATTATTATTAATCAAAAATAAGTTTTGATATATTTATGGTGGGAAAATTACAAAATATCTTAATGGAACATCATCTTTACTTAATATCTTAATGATTTTTGGCACAAAAAGAAAATTATATTTAGTTAAAATCAATAATAATATTAATATTATTTAAAATATTTTAGACTATTATAAACTTAATAAAACATCAAATAATCAAAAAATAAATGATAAAATAGTACAAATTCCAACATAAAACCAAACCAACGCATTCCACAGTCTACCAACAACTATTAAAAAAACAGTGTTCATCAGAATAGAAAAGCAGCGCGCTCACAGAAGCTCAATGTGAATCTTCATTATTCCCATAACACATTCCCAGCTAATTAAACTCCATAAACATCACACAATTGCGTCTAACTTTTAATCAACAACAATATTTCGTCCTCGGATTAATCGGTATTACATTTAAAGTTTCATATATTCCATTTTCACCCGAATCATTGGTGAACGCGTTTTCTGTTTTCGATCATAGGCTACTCAAAACAAACACTGATGATATACTTACCAACTAAAACTTTCATTCCACACAGATTCTGTTAATGGCATGTGTAATAATCCAAGTAATCCAACTAGCGTCTTCTGTATGTTTAATATCTCCTCGTTGTGTTTGTGTGTGTGCGCGCGCGTTCAGGTCTGGTTGGGTTATGAGCTCGTAGGCGCGCTCTCTGCTCACATAAATAACTGAGCGCGCCTGGAATGATCGGAATGTGTGAGCTCAGGGATCAAAAGTGAAAAGAGAGAAAAAGAGCCATTTAACCGAGCAGCTGCAGTTCCGCATACGGCCACCGGGGCTTTCACAAGAGCCTCAAGCGCTCAGGTTTACACTAAAAGTCCTGTAATTTAAGACAGTAGGAGTCGAAGAAAATCCATGGAAACATAAAGCGTTGTTTTACTACAGAGAGGGAGCAGTGATGTCATGTTAAACGAGAAAAGGTGTCAAAAGGTGTGACCCAATCGGAAAGGTATGTAGACGTGTTGACACAAGATAGTAAAACAAATTACTAGCGCTGGAAGATCAACCTTTGTGTATTTAAGCATATCTTATAAACGTTTAAGCATATTTTCAAGTACTAAACGAGTTCATACTTACTGAGGCTTCTTTCAAAAACTAAATAATAATAATTATTATTATTATTATTTCAAACGTTTGAATGGTAGTGTATAAACAGATGGGGAAGGCTACACTGTATTTCCATAAAAACACATCTACTGAACTTGTAACAAAATGGGACAGTGTATACCTTCACCTTGGTCTCCCAGTTTATTTCAATAGACTAAAACAAGTCACCAGCAGGAAACAGGGAGGTAACACCCTGCTATGGCAGACAGGGTGGTAACTTTTCTTACTTGCCCTGTGGTTGTCTATGAATCCTTAGGTTCCTCCTAACCAAAGCCATAATAAATGGGAAAGGGTGGAATTCCATAGAGTGATTTGAAAGGAATGTTTAATCAGTCGGGCTGGACTCTACATTGAGATCAAGCAGCAATTTCTAACTGAAGAGCATGATGTTTAAAATAACCAGGAAAACTTTTTTTGCTCCCATGTTGTGATATTGAGCAATCCTTCATACACATTCCCCTCTTGATTAGACTGACAGCAGGGTATTTCCAAGCAAGTCTCAGACAGTGAGTCAATGGGAAACAGGCATGCGTTGAACATGTGACTACTTGATTGCAGGTGTGAATGAAGGAAGCAGTCACTGGCAAGTCTGTACAAATCTATGAAATTTTAAGTCTTCCTCAAAAATTATTCCAGGAAACAAAAAGACATCAAAGCACCTCCTTGTAGTGTGACACCCTTCAATACGAGCCATCTCGCTTTGTTTTTCTCCAACAACTGGAATATCTCCATTCTACCAGCCTCCACCCTGATATCTTAAACCTCGGAGATATAAACCGCCATGTGGGCTTTTTAGAAGAATCACAAGACTTAGTATAGAAAACAAGTAAAAGGAGAATATAGAGAAAGAATTAAACTCAGCACAACAGAGATCAGATGTGGTTGTTTGGGTCGTGTGAAGCAGAGTCTTGATATGGGGGACTAGAGAGGATGCTCTATTCTCATCACAATTCTGCCTTTATTGGTCGCAAATGGCCTGGAATATTTTCTTGGCACATTTGTGATTTAAGATGCGATTGAAGCATGAACCACTGAGGCAGCCTACAATGAACTAGGTTGTTTACGGACCACATCTGCTCCAGGCTATTTTATCTAGAACAAAACTCTATTAAGACGAGCCTTTGATATCAGTATAATATATAAGATGTCTTCAAAGAGAACCAACTGGAATATTCTTTAAAAAAATATTTTATTAATATGCTATTTAAACACATTAACAGGAACATTTTATGTGTCCTCGCTAGCTACAAATGCTCATAAATCAGATAGATTAGATTTAAATCTAATAATGTGCATATGCAGGTTTTTGTGAGGGTTAGGTTAGGAAAGGGATAGTTCACCCAAAAATGAAAATTACCTCTATGATTTACTCACCCACAAGCCATCCAAGGTGTATATGGCTTTCTTCTTTCAGACAAATACAATCAGAGTTATATTAAAAAATGTCCTGGCTCTTCTAAGCTTTTTACAGGCAGTGAATGGCTGTTGAGATTTTGAAGTCCAATAAAGTACATCCATCAGTCATAAAAAGTGCTCCACATGGCTCCAGGGGATTAATAAAGGCCTTCTGAATGGAATCGATGCTTTTGTGCAATAATAATATTGATATTTAAAACGTTATAAACCATAATCTGTAGCTTTTGTGTACATGAAAGAGTGGTGTTTCAGCAGATGACGTAGGATGTAGGTGTAGCGTAATCTCCAATGAGGATGAAAGGAGCAAAACAATACACCTGTTGTGAATTAGTAAAGGAAAATTTCTATATAAAAATTTAGATATGAGCTGGTTTTCCTTTGCTTGAAACAAAACGTGTTTCTCAAAAGACTAGCGTATATGCATAGCGTGCGTAGCGTAGTATGCATATTTGTATCTACTTTCTGGTAATCATTTGGGACATGTGTCTGACTTGTTGCCAAAACATTTAGTTTAAAAATTAAAGGCTTATTCCTCCCCAAAATGAAAATTTTGTCATTAATCACTCCCGTGTCATTCCAAACTCAACACAATTTAAGATTTTTTGGATGAAAATTGGGAGCTTTGTGGCTGTCCCATTGACTGCCAAGTAAATAACACGTTGTCAAAATAGTCCATCTGCCATCAGTGGTTCAACCATAATTGTAAAAAGCTAAGAGATTACTTTTTGTATGCAATGAAAACAAAAATAATGACTTTAATCAACAATTTGTCTCATCTGTGCTAACAAAGCACCATTTTGTGTTCCGAAGACGAACAAAGCTTTTACGACATGAGGGTTTAATGAATAGGGATTATTGACAACATTTTAATTTTTGGGTGGAATAACCCTTTAACTTACATTTTAGACACAATATTTCCAGTTATTGTTACTGTTTCAGCTCTGCAAATGAAAATAGTAAAATAGCAAAAACACTGCATGACCACTTTTTAAACACTGTTTGCTTCCTGGATAAAGTCATCAGATTAGAATTAGAGCATGCACAATTTCTTTAAGCAGTGAAATGGTCATAAAATGTGACACACTTTTTTCAAAACATTTAAAAATGTAAAAATATGCTTTACTGCAACAGTGCAAATTTGCAGATTTAAAGTTGCCTTGCTTTTGATTCAGCTAGCAGGTCACAACATAAAGTATTAGTCTTCTGTTGGTCACACATCTTCATGCAAATCTTTGAGAGTAAAAAAAAAATTCCAGTTAAAGTACCACTTTATTCTCGATTTCATAGTTTATATTTGAGGCAGGTTTTGGCGTAATTTTAATGACAAATGTCAAGAGTACATTATTGTCATACAAGAGCGGGTGCGTGTATTTCTCAGCATGCAGCGCGCTCCCTCAGATATTACATGTGCACCCTCAAACTTGTCCTGTGTATGCGTGAATAAGTGCTTATTGTAAACAGATATGAGATACGGTGTTGAGCACCCAGTGGCAGAAACATAGATAGGCGCCCATGCATCGGACAATGTGGATTTTTCAACGTGGATACTATGCCAGATCTCATACACATATTACCCGCCAGACGCTGTGCATGCGCTCAGGACAGATGGATGTTGTGGTGAATTAGAGGTAAAAAATTATATATATACTGTCTCGTCAGGAGTCGTAGGGTTTAATTTGGTTTTGTTTGTGTATGTTTTTTTATTCTCAAAGATTTGGTAGCCATTGACTGCCATTATATGACTGACAGACTGCAAGGTTTGAGTTAAAAATCTTCGTTTGCGTTCTACTGAAGAAACAAAGTCACCTACATCTTGGATGCCCTGGGGGTAAGCAGATAAACATCAAATTTTCATTTTTGGGTGAACTATCCATTTAAATACAAACACAAAAGTAAAGAAAAAACTGAATAAATTCATCCCAGAGTTTGTTTAAAAGAAATAGCAGAAACTTTTATAACAGTTGGTGGTGTTATGGTGTAGTAATTGGTCAATATATCTTATATCAATATATGTGAATGGGATCCTTTGCACCCTCTCTCACAGTGTCATTATAGATATAATTAGCCGCATCTGCAACATTCCTCACCTCTGGTGCCTCACGTTCAAATTCTTCTCATGACTCGCTGACAAGCCATAAACCTGGAATGAGCAGCAAAACAGAATTATTTGTGAAATACAACTGGAGTTGCAATTGCAAACACAATAAAATAAATGACAGTACATGACATAAAGTCACAATGCGATACAACACAATTATAAATGGAGTTAGTGCAGATCCCCTAAATAGTTTTGCACTGGATCAGGAGAATGCGGTTTATTCATGTGAGTCCCTGCTTTAACCAGCCATGTGCCCCTGAGCAAATAGCTGCCCCCGCTCCTGCTGATCCAGCAAATAGCTCACACTCAGTGGTTTTGCCCACCAAGGTGATGGAGGACAGGAGGAAGAAGGATATATATAGACCCTAAAAAGTTTGTGAACACTTATGGCACACATTTCATGAAATTGAACACAATAAATGTACATTTGTATTACAAATACACACTGTAAAAAAAAAAAAAAGTTAAATATGGGTTTGAGTGAACATCAGTCTAACAGTGATTTGGTTGAAGGCATGAGGCTGCAGGTATAATGTAACTAAAATCACCATCACAAGTACACACACATGCACACTGTTTCACAATACTAAATGCTATCATTTAATACTACTATTATTTATGTAAAACATAAATACTAATAAACAACAACAGCCATCATAAAAGTTGCTAGGCAATTCAGTCAAAAGTACAAAGGCAGTGCTCTGATAAACAGCATTGAGGTTACATAAAATATAATGTGATGAGATTTTGCCCTCAGCCTAAACTATTTGCTCTGGAACAAATAATAGATTAATGAGACCAAAGACTTACCCAAAATAAATTATATCTCATGTTTAACCACAGAGACATGAGAGCCGGCAGCAAATTCCAGAAGATTAACAAGAATAATAAAGGATATCTGAAGTCTAAACAAGTATGTTCTTACCTCAAAAAAAAAACTACATTCTGTAACACAAAAACAGTACAAAATTGTAGTGGATTTGCATGTCCGCCATGATACTCGCTGTGAGAAATACTGCAAGCGGAGTGAATATCACACTCTTATTAGCCAGATTCGAGGACCAGAAAGAACTGTTGTTTAAATGAGGGACTCATATGCAGCTATTACAGAAGGTTCAAATGCTCACTGATGCTTCACAAGGAAACCCAATCCATTAAGAACTGGGGGTGAAAACTTTTGAACAGAATGAAGATGTGTATATTTTTCTTATTTTGCCTAAATATCATTATTCATTTAGTACTGCCCTTCAGAAGAAATCAAATATACTTACATGTTTCCCAGAAAACAAAATAAATTCAAAACGTTTTCACCCCCCAGCTCTTAATGCATCATTCTTCCTTCTGAAGCATCAGTGAGTGTTTGAACCTTGTGTAATAGTTGCATATGAGTCCCTCAGTTGTCCTCAGTGTGAAAAGACGAATCTCAAAATCATACAGTCATTGTTGAAAAGAGTTCAAATACATAAAAGATGCTGAAAAACCAAATAAATCGTGGGACCTAAATGTTTTTTTTTTCTATTCAGGACAAATAAGGGACTCATGAACAACTATCACTAAACAACCAAAACAACCAAGATTTGGAAAATACAAAGTTCAAATAAGTAAAAGTAGAATTTTCTTTCAAAAGGAAAAAAAATCTCTTACTGACCCCAAACATGTACAGTATACAGTATATTCAATCCCATTAAAAAGTTTAGAATCTATTTTTAATTATTATTATTTTTAGTTTTATGAACTCCTAGGCATCACATGGTACATGTTCCACAAAATTTGGAGAGGAAAGTTTTACAGGTGAGATTCTTGTAGTGTTTAGCGCTACATGAATCATCTTGTTATCTTTAATGGTGCTTGAATGCTGATAAGATAGTGGACAAATAATGCAGGTGTGTGTGTGTGTGTATCGGAAGGTCATAAGATAACTGCTTCAAATAGTGGTGAACTCAGCTGCGTTGTACTTAAAACACAAAAATAATATAAAACACCACAAAATGAACATTAGCTTCTTTATTGCTGAGAAACTGTCAGCTGAGTGACCTTAAAATAGTGTTTTGTCATGTTGAATAAGAGTCATTGTGTAGAAGGCACACAAGCAGACTATTTTTACCACTGTGGAAGAATGTTCTTTTAACTCAACATAAGATAATGTGTGAGATAATACAACCATATAGTTTGATAATGTCATTTTTCCTACAGAATATTGTCTTTTTGTAATCCACAGCTCAGCTAAATATAGTTTCAGAAGGGTAGTTTCTGGTAATTATCTGGATCCAGATTGTATTGTGTAAGTAAGTGCTGTCTGACTTATTGCCAAAACATTTTTTTTTTCCATTAGGAAGATGCTGTTCAACTGGGTGAAGTTATGTGACCAAAGGCTCTGTTTACATGTATCCAGCCTAGTTCTCTGTGTCCTGTTACACTTCAGTGGATAAGAGGCACAAATACAGGCATTTCATGCAGGCTGATATTGACCTCGGTCTGAAATTATATAACAGAGGTTATATGAAAGTAAAACAAGAGTCATTCGTCTTGTATCAGAGGAAATCTAAGGAAACAGGCCTGATACATTACATCAACTGAAGACGAAAAACCTGCAAGACACTCTTAAACTATTACAATATAAACACTGTCAAACACTTTGTCAAACTGTGCTGTTATGCAACAGGTCATCGCCTTTTCTCAAGGATCTTTGAAGGTTGTGAAATATCTGCATCTGAGTTAGCATCATTTCATGAACACAGATGAACATTTGACCATACTGTTGTTGTTAGTATTTTAGTCTGTGTTACATACATATTCTTCCTTTTAGTTTGGGGAGAAATACAATATTTAATAGGTTGCTAACATAAAAATGAAAACTATGTCATTATTTACTCACCTTTGTGTTGTTCAAAACATTCTCTTCTGTGGAAAAGAAGAAAGCTTCAATAGGATGCAAAAACACCATCAAAGTATTAATAATTGGTATTAATAATGAACTAGATTGAAGCAGTTTAGATAGAAAAAGTTTAGATGAACAGATTTGATAGATATTACATTGCTAGCTTGATTTAGCATTGCTAACATGATACTAACATGTTTGTGGCATGATTAGCATGTTTCTAACATTATTAGCATGTGGCTAGCATGTATTAGAACATGTGGCATGTTGCTAATCATGTTTCTAGCATAATTAGCATGTTACTAAAATGTTTTAACATTATTTAACATGTTGCTTACACAAATTAAACATTTAGCTGAAAAGCAGCTCAAACCAGCTGGTTTAGTAAAAAGCAGTCAAAACCAGCTAATTTATCATGACTAGTATGTGGTTAGCATAATTGGTATCATATCTCTAACATGATTATCATGTCGCTAGCATGTTTGAATAATGATTAACATGTTGTTAGCATGTATCTAGCATGATTAGCATGCTGCTAGCATGTTTTTAATGTGATTTAACATGTTATTAAAAAAAAAAAAAAAAAAAAAACAGCTCATTTAGTAAAACTCTGGTTGGTTTTAGCTTGTCTCCCAGCCTGGCCAAGCTGGTTTTAGCTGGTTGTTCCAGCTAGTCTCCCAGCCTGACTAGCTATGACCAGCCTGACCAGCTAAGGAAGTGGCCAAAACCCTTCTGATGTCCAGCTAAAACCAGTCTGGTTGACCAGCTAAAACCACCCAACCAGCTTAGGCTGGTTTTAGCAGTTTTTTTTTTTTCAGCAGGGTACTATAAAAAACAGCTAAAACCATGATTAGCATGCTGTTATCATGTTTCTAGCATGTTGCTAGCATGCTTTAAATGTGATTTCATATGTTGCTAACATGAATGAAAAAGTCCAACTAAAAACAGCTAAAGCTGATTTTCTTGCTGAAAATGGAAAAAAGCTAAAACCAGCCTAAGCTGGTCTTGGTTTAAGGTGGAAGTAGCTGGTTTTAACTGGTTATTCCAGCTGATCTCCCAGCCTGCTGCTAAGGAAGTGGCTAAAAACCCTCTAAAACCATCCTGCTGACCAGCTAAGACCAAGCTGGATGACCAACTAAAACCAGACAACCAGCTTAGGCTGGTTTAAACTGTTTTTTTTTTTCAATAGGCTTAAAAGCTTAAAATCAGCTGATTTAGCGAACAAATAGCTAAAAACAAACTGATTCAGTAAAAAAAAAAAACAGCTGAAAAAAATAGTTTAAACCAGCTGATTAAGTATAACAACAGCATGTTGTTAGCATAACTGCTAGCATATTTCTAACATGAAGTATGTTGTTAACATGTTGCAGCATGATTAGCATGCTGTATGTTGCTAACATGTTTCATGCAAGAATAACATGTTAGCATGTATCAAGCATGATTAGCATGTTTCTAGCATGATTCACATGTTGCTAATATGACTGAAAAGATATCCAGATAAAAAACAGCAAAAACCATCTGATTGTTAACATGTTGCTAGAATGATTAGTATAGAGATCATTTCATAATCTGAAATCCACGCCCACCGGGGGAAAAAACAATCCAACTCTCCATTGACTTTTTATTGCGGGAAGCTGCCTCCTTGTAATTTCTGATTTATGACAAAAGACAGAACAATTTCTAAAATCTGCTATGTGACAAGATGTACAGTAAACAAGCTAAAAAACACAGAACTATGTTTTTTTATAAGTTGTGGACCCTAAAAACGAGTGTTTAGAGACACAAAATTGGAGCGCAACGTGTCATATTACTCTGAGAACTACTCAGGTGGAAAACTTAATCGGCGACAGTAAACATTCATTATTTTAAACCATGGCAAAGGATTATTTCACCACGATATGTAAACCTGAAGGGAGGAGATATATTGACAAACAAAATTTTACTGGTCTGTGTCAGTGCTCCTTTTCCTTACCATCCGTTTGTTGGAGAAATTATCCAACTGAATGCCCATCATGAAATTCCCTGACATCTACAACTATTTGTGTCCTTAAACGCTTGTTGTTTGGGGGTTGACAGCTTATAACAACATAGTTCTGTGCTTTTTAGCTTGTTTACTGTACACTTTGTCACATAGCAGCTTTTAGACATTGTTCTGTTTTTGTTATAAGTCAGAAATGACAAAAAGGTAGCTTCCTGCAACAAAAAGTCAATGGATAGGGTTGGATTGCCCCCCAACCCGGTGGGGGCGTGGCCTACATGCGCTCTGTCTCTATGCTGTATGTTTCTAACATGTTTCAAGCATGATTAACATGTTGTTAGCATGTATCTAGCTTGAATCGCATGTTGGTAGCATTATTACCATGTTGCTAGCATGTAATGAATATACAGATAAAAACAGCTAAAACCATGTGATTTAGTAAAAACAGTAAAAAACAGCCAAAACCAGCTCATTTAACATTACTGACATGTTGTTAGCATAATTGTTAGCATATTTCTAAATTGAATAAAATGATTCTAGCATGATTAGAATGTTGCTAGTATGTTTTAAAGTGTTTTTAACATGTTACTAACATGAATGAAAAACATTAGCAAACAAAAAGCTAACCCCAACTAAAACCAGCTGATGTAACAAAACAAAACAACTAAAAAGGGCTAAAAACAGCTGATTTAGTATAAAAAAACAGCTAAAAACCCAAACAAAACCAGCTCATGTAACATGTCTGACATGTTGTTACCATATTGTTAGCATGATTAGCATGCTGTTAGTATGTTGTTAACATGTTTCAAGCATGATTAATATGTGTTAGCATGTTTCTTGTATGATTAGCATGTTACTAACATGATTAGCATGTTTTAAACATGATTTTAACATGTTGCTATTCAGTAAATAAACAGCTAAAAAAACAGCTAAAACTAGTTGATTTGAAAAGACCAGCTTAGCTGGTTTCAGCTTGCTTCCGGTGAACTAGCTTGCTTGGTCTTTTAGCAGGTCTCCCAGCTTGACCAGCTATGACCAGCCAAAAAGTGTCCAAAACCACTTTTCAATCAAACTGAATCAGTGAATTGAACTTGAGAACAGATTTAACCCAATATGTAAATGAATCATTTAGATCAGTTGTGAACTGGTCAATTAAAAAGTTCCAGAATAATGATTTTGACGATTCAACAAACTCAAAAGAATGATTCGTTCATCTCACAGTTTGATTTTCAGTAAGAAACAAACAATCAAAAACGGTTTGTTTCCTTACACATTACCTTTGCAAGACTCCCTAAGACGTACGTAATAATATACAGAGTATTAGTACTTACTGTAGTATTATGAGTCAGTAGGATAGTTAACCCAAAAATGAAAATACTTCGGAACACAAATAAAGATATTTTTGATGAAATCCTACTACCTTTCTGGGCCTTGAACGTGTCAGCGTTGCCGTCTATGTTTATTTATGTTCTGGTTTGGAACAACGTGAGGGTGAGTAATTAATGACAGAATTTTCATTTTTCATCCCTTTAACTATTTTTATGATACTTTTAGGGTGTTACCTTTTTTTCCATTATGAAGCTGACAGCCCTCATTCACTTTTGTTATATTAAGCAGGCCATTCCTTGGAAATTTCCTGTTTTTGTTCCACAGAAAAATAGTGATACAATTATAGAATGACATGAAGGTGATATGACTTTCATTTTTTCATTCTTTCAGTCTTCACTATATCAGTGTGCTTTGTTTTAGCCACAGTTCCCCTTACTTTTAACATCCTCTTCACAACAATAGGAACTATTGCAAACATCAGCACAATCAAATCAGTCAAAGGACAATGCAAATGTTTAGCAAAAGCTGACACAAATATGTGTTTTGAGTATTTGTGTGAGCAATAGCGTGGGAATTATGGGAGGAATGTGAAGGGCATGACCAACAGCATATCACAGGAAACTCACAGAGCGCATCCGGCGAGGACTAGAAGGGTCACAAAACATCAACTTTGAAAAAGCAATAATAGCATCTGTGCCTTTCAAAAATGCTCACTAATCACTGGTGTCAAGAAAACAAAAACATGCCAAGACATTGACATATAAAAACAGCTCAAATGTGAATTAGAAAATAATCTCTCAGTCTGTTCAATGTGTGCCAAATCCAAGTTATAGCAATTAAAAGACAGTTATATAAAGGTTATAGCACACTAACTCAGGGCTTATCTCAAACATACACATGACAAGTATGAGGAGAAATGACAAGCATGTGGTTTCTGATAACACACTGTTTGTTTTTGCATAATTGTGGTACCATTGATTTGAAGGTATGCAGAACACGCACCTCCTAACCTTTATAGATCTATTCACATTCCTCTGTGCTGATTTGCGCAAGATTTGTCAGAGGTGAGATAGAAGCCAGCTCATACTGGGATTATTGTTAGGCATGACAACTAATCTTTTACTTTCCTATTCCAACAGGCAGTTTGGTCGTGGGGTTTCAAGCAAATTTAAAACAGGTGAACTACTTGACATTATTTAGGAAGCCGTTCCAGTAAATGTAGGTCCAGGAGCAGAAGTTTCTAGGCTTTTATTAGGGGCAGCTTGGTTTTCCATGCTGCTGTGCCTCAGCTCTGCCAATAATTATCTTTCCAACTGGAATAGATGTGCAGGACTGTGCAATATGCTGTATTGCAGTAATTATGAATGGAAAGGGGCCTGGGCACAAGCCATACCGGGTGAATCAGAGAAGCTTGAGCAATCTTTGAGGGTGAGAGCTCTTTTTTTAAGCTCTGTAGCCATGCCTTTATTTCAAATAGACTGAAAGGACTTGTCTTGAAATGTATGCATGCATCAAGAAAGACTCAAAACTTATTTTACGGTGAAAGAGATGAAAAAAAATTTGCATCAGGTGCATCCAATCACTGCTGCCAGCAATGATCCATTTTCACATCCAAACATTTGTGTTGTCAATCTAGAATGGGTTGCCGATACTGACAGTTTGACAGTGACTGAAAGGTAATTGGAATTTATAGGTCAGGTAAATGAACAATGTGGATTTGCAATGTGTAAGTGTAACAAAAGTGCATAGTCTAACGCGATTAATTCCTCTGGGCAGGCCTCAGCAATGTTCCGGGATCTGAAGGATAAGGATCACTCATCCGAGAACTGTAAGCGGGTAGTTAAAAAAAGACCTTTTATGTTAATCTAGAACATCATTGTGCATGTGCCACTCATAATATCTTCACAGATTCAGAGATGTACATCAATCAGCCAAGTTTTAAAGGGATAGTTTACCCAAAAATGAAACTTCTGTCATTAAACACCCACCCTCATGTTGTTCCAAACCTGTAAGATCTTTGTTCATCGTCTGAACACAAATTAAGATATTTTTGATGAAATCCAAAAGCTTTCTGACCCTGCATAGACAGCAACGCAATTGACACGTTCAAGACCCAGAAAGGTAGTAAAGACATTGTTAAAATAGTCCATGTGACATCAGAGGTTCAGCCTTAATTTTATGAAGCTATGAGAGTACTTTTTGCATGCAAAGTAAAGAAAAATAATGACTTTATTCGACAATTTATTTTCTTCCATGTTCAACAAGATGTGAAATACGTATCAATAAGTAAATATGCCTGCAGTTTCCAAACAGAAATGTCCACTGAGTGGCGCTAAAAAAAGTGTCTTACAGGTTTGGAACAACATGAGGGTGAGTAATTCATGACAGAATTTTTTTTTTTTTGGCTGAAATAACCCTTTAAATATCACAGAAGCTTTAGCTTAAATTTTTTTTTTTTTTTCAATTCAATTGCTATTAAAGCTGAAGTGCAATTTCTGCATCACTAGGAGCAAATGCAAAAACAAGGGCTGCATCTAAAATTGCATTCTTTCTAGGTATTTCTTTTGAGTAAGAAATTACTTTGTGGTCATTAAAAAGTACATTCTACATAGCGTGAATGTGTGTAGTACGATGTAATCCAGACATACTATTTGCCATATTGTCATGTGATGTAGACTGTAAGTTGTGTTGCTTCACTGCCCTTCAGAACTCCTTACCTGTGGCCTCATATGATAGTAAACTGTCCATTGGAGAAGTAGTACTGTAGGTCATTCAGGTGCTTTTACTGTTTTATGGATACTATATAGTAGGGAAATATGCATATTCAGGTGCGGCCAAGGACTGGACTGGTCCCAAACTCACACCAGTGGTTGGACCAATGTTGCTGTGTCGAGCTGGTCATGGATGCACGTAACAGCGTTTTCACAGTGATAAAGCGACAAAAAACATTATTTATACAGTAGCTGACTCTGCATCTTAGGCTAGAATAGAATATTCTAACACTGACAAATGTACACACTTCAGCTTAAAAATGATCAAAAACTGAATACAAATTTTACATTTCTAATTTTAACATTTGATTTTTATTTATTTATATATTTTTATTTTTTTGCTTTTCTTGTCTTTAGAATGGAAGCTAAGAATTGTAGTTATTATTATAGTTTATTTGACAACTGCTTTATTCCTTCATACACCAACCGGATCTCATTAAGAAATAGTACCTGTGGGAACTTTTTCGTGAAATGCGAAATACGTACCAGTAAGTACAAATCACTGTAGTTAACAGAAATGTCCACTAAGTTTTTTTTTTTTTTTTTATGATTTAATTGATTGTTAGCTTTTCATTAAACCCACAAACCCTCTGCAGTTCCTGTTCGAACTCTAGTTTGGGAAACTTTGATGTAATAAAAATGTTTAATGCACTTCATGTTGTAAATTACAATGAATGGAACATATTTTCTTACTCTTTGCATTTTTTAGATCATGCTACAAGATAATCCTATTTAAATCAATGTGATAAACAAGTTAAGTCAAAAGTAATCTAAAAGTAATCAGATTAGATTACCTAAAATATGTAATGTAACTGATTACATTACTGACTACAATTTTTGTCATGGAATCTGGAATCAGTAACTGATTACAATTTGCAAGTACTCTTCCCAGCTCTGGTTTTATGTTATGTTGGTTTTATAAGTGTCACCAAAGTTCGGACTTAAAATGTCAATTGAGTGGTGCTATAACTCTAATGTTCCATAGCGTTTTAAAATAACATACCATTTACTACACCTAAAACCTACCTGATAGTATGAACAACAGTGGATGTGACATGAAAATGCAATCGCAAGCATGCTGTTTTATTTCGTTTTTCAACCTATTCAGCTCTTTCGTGAATCATGATGAGTCATGGGATTCGTACCCAATTCCATGCCAGCTGAGCTAACGAGCAAGCTTGTCTGGAAAGCAAAACATATGGAGCTGCAATCATAACTGTGTACGAAAATTATGTTCGTTGTTTTACCACCTCTAGTATTCATTTTTGTTGGAAACTGCAGTGATATGTACTTTCATATTTATATGTATTTCGCATCTTATAAATAAGTTCCTAAAGGTATGTTTTTGGCATGATTTCAGGTTTTCTGTGTCAGTCTCTGCTGCGCATTTACGAGAATACTTGAATAAAGTCTTTATTACCTTTCTGGGCCTTGAACATGTCAGTTGTTTTGCTGTCTAAGCAGGGTCAGAAAGCTTATGGATTTCATCAAAAATATCGTAATTTGTTTTCCGAAGATGAACAAACGAGTCTTACGAGTTTGAAACGTTATGAAGGTAATTAATGACAGAATTTTCATTTTTGAGTCAACTATCCCTTTAAATGTCAGAGAAGCTTCACCTTAAAGCTAACTTTAAAGCTAATTAAAGCTAAGTTTAAAGCTAATTAAAAAACAAAATAATTAATTGCTTTTAAAGCTAAAGTGCATTTTTTGCATCACTAGATGCAAATGCAAAAACAAGGGCTGCATCCTCTTTTGAATAAGATTATTTTGTGACCATTAAAAAAAGTACATTCTATAAAATATGAATGTGTAATATGGACATTTTACATTTGTCATATTGCCATGTGACGTACAGTGTCACTGAGTGGCGCTAAAAGAGTGTTCTTCCCCCCCCAAGGAACAGATGAACGTACATATGGTACGTTTTATGTGACGTTGGTTTTGTACGTGTCACCAGAATTCTGACTTGAAATGTGGCATTTTAAAATAACTAATATCTGCACTACACCTAAACCTACCTGATAGTATAAACAAAAGCGAATGTGGCGTTAAAGCGTAATCGCGAACATGGCGTTTTAACTTGTTTTTCAGTCTTTCATCTTTCAGCTCTTTCATCGTGAGTCATGTTTTTCACAGGATTCCACATCCTAAGTGTAGTTACATGCCGGCTGAGCTACTGAACAAGCTTTTTACAGCCGGTCAAAGTCCCTTTGAGGCAAGTCATTCCACTCAGCGGCCATCTTTGAAACGCCTCTTGGGCATGCAAGTGCAGCTCCTATCTCTTTGAATGGGGAAACATGAAATTCGCCAAAACTGTTCACCAAGTTTATGATTAAATTTCATATTTTAAATCACCAATGAAATCTGACACCGCCTCATAAATATGGTTCCTTGTGCTTTAATAGCATTAAAAAATGCTTATTTTTCAGGCTAGATCAGACGCATGCGCAGTACTGAGCGCACATCTTAGAACGCCGATTGTTTCTTTAGCAACCAGGACTTCTAACCCCCTCTTGTTGAAATTGCTACATGATTGCCTAATCCTAACCCCACACCTAGACCTAAACCTACCAATAAGGGGGTGGCAGGGGTCAACACTGAAAAGCGAAACATATGGAGCTATAATCATAACTGTATAAAAATGATTACAAGTGCTCGCTGTTTCACCAACTCTAGTGTTCATTTTTTTTGGAAACTGCAGTGATAGTACTTATTGGTAGGTATTTTGCATCTTCCCACAGGTACGCTTTTCGTCATGAGATCAGGTAGTCAATATCCCAACTGTACTGCTTTTGGGCAGAACTTTGGCACCAGTTTCAGACTTTACAAATCAATGAAAGGACATAAAGATTATAGAATGTCTTTGATATATGAAAGCAAGCCTGATCGCTTAGACTAACACATCATAAACATGAAGTGTCTTGGCATCGCAGGAGATAAAACAGAACCAGCCTGTGGCGTATCCTGTCTCACTGATGCATGCTGTCTGCATTGCCAAATGTCTTCTCGTATAAAAACATTTTCCTTCATGCTCTACTGAGATTTAAGGTCCACCGTAATACATTCTCTGCTCCTTATTTGTTGGGCCTTAAAGGACAGGTATCCATAGCAACCCTGCAACATTCCAACAACGTCTGGCCCCTGGCCTGTCACAACACCATCTGCCCGAGAGCAAGTGTTCACACACTTTAAAGACTGAGGTAGAAAAAACAACGATAAACTGAGATCTCTGATAAATTCCCACTGCACGGATCACTTCACTGTTTTCAGACAAAGCCTTATGAAAGCAAACGAGAAGCTTTGCTCTGTGTTGACATACATTATGCTTTGACATTAGCAACAGCACATTTCCAGGAGTCCCACATGGTTCTCATTAACATTCCAAGTGCTCTCTTTCTCTCTTCTTGTCTTCCTCTCTCTTTTTCCCACTCTCTTTTGTCTCCCAAGGAGGCCAAAAAGGAAAACTGACAGTGTTGGCTCTGGACCATGCATTCCATGGGATGTGTCAAAACCATTCTCCGAAAAGCACAGAAGGCCCACATAGGGGCACTTATACACATGTTGGGTTTCCATGTTTTTTGGGGACATACCATACATGTAATGGGTTTTATAGCCTACTGTACAAACTGGATGTTATATCCCCATACCCTAACCTACTCACACCGATGTCACATCCATGTCATCCAAGATGTTTATATCTTTCTTTCTTCAGTCAAAAAGAAATTAAGGTTTTTGAGGAAAGCATTCCAGGATTTTCTCCAAAGGGAGCAAAAGGGTTGAAGGTCCAAATTGCAGTTTCAGTGCAGCTTCAAAGGGCTCTGCACAATCCCAGCCAACGAATAAGGGTCTTATCTAGTGAAATGATCGGCTATTTTCTAAAAAAATATTTCTAAAAATATGCTTTTAAACCACAAATGCTCGTCTTGCACTGCCTTAACTTCACGCATTATGTAGTCACATTGGAAAGGTCACGCGTGACATAGGCAGATGTACCGACCCAGCATTTACAAAGCGAACGTGCAAAAAAGGTAAAACAACGTCAGATGATTTTAAAGTCGCCCTAACCTACCTTTAGTGAATCGAAAGTACACAGACAAAGAACTAACCACACATACGGGAGAGTGGGATAAGTTGAGCCAGTGGGTAAGTTGACCCACCCCCTGTATTTATTTCATTTAAGTTAGCTTTAAGAACTGAAATATGATGATGGTTTGTAAAATATAAATTGATTATTAAGGTGATTTTTAAAAGAGGTAAATTATCTTTCAAATTTCGCATGGGTTTGATTCAGATTCAGTCCTATGGCCAGTTATCACCCAAATGGTGCATCCTACCCACTGACTCCCTAACCTGAGGCAAATGGACTACTTGCACTGAGCCTCGTGACGCACTTCCTTTTTGAAATGTTACGGCTCAGTTATTTCTGGTTATGTATATTTTCAGTGTGCTGTAATCATCTTAAATGGCAAATAAAATGAGAGTTTGCGGGATGATTTCAAAATCTGAAATTTTCAGAGACAGGAGAATGATATTCTGATGATTACGGTTTACAGAATCTTCCAAACTCAACGAAAGGTGAAGTTTTAATCCAACATAAACCTAAGAAAGCGGTGGCTGATAATCATATGTGATTGTTTCACCACAGGGTGTCAGTGCTCCGTGAGAGAGATCTGATGAATAAGCTCATAATAAACCTTTATTTATCTGTATTAAATATGTTTAGTGACTATTCTGACATCACTTCACTGTAACCCAATGCCAAAATATGAATATTCAAAGTAGTCCCACTGCCAACGTATTAAAAAAGTATTTAAATGTTTAACATCATTAAATAAGGCAGTTACCGCACAAGCATTCAGCCATTTTAAACAATGAAATAAACAGTAGGGGCTCGGAGTAAGAGCACCGATGCACACAAACAAATTAGCCATGGTTTTACTTCAAATAAAACCGAAAACTGCTATTTAAGTTAAACCATGTAACCACAAATTTACTCGAGTTTTACTACAATGACCACAGTTTAACGATGGTAGGCTATTTGTAGTAAAATTATTGTTATACAAATGGTAAAAACTGAAAAAAAAAAAAAAAACATGGCACCTTTACTATAGTAGTTTTCAAAAGGGTGTTTATCAGTCAAACCCATTTTAAACTGTACATTCAACAGGTATGAAATATGAACAGTAAGAAGAAAAATACTGTTCATGAGAATGCGGCAGGTTAGTGGGGAAATATATTTATTTATTATTCAGAATGCACACACGGAAAGGAAATATATTTATAGTAACATTTCAGCAGGTTGACGATAATTCATGTTAACTCAGAGAATATGATTGATTGTTTTTTTTAAAGAAATGCCAGTCCTAAAAGGTAGTAATAATCTGCTTTCTCATGAGTATGTATGTGCGCTAAATGCTGACCGGAAACAACCGAGCCGTACCAAGAACAACACGGAAGTAGTTGTGCAAGTAGTCCATTGAGCCACAGGAACGCTTTAAAATAAATCCATATTTTTAGAACTCTTTGTCATAGATACATTCTGTTCATTTAAAATGAGAGGAAACACCCTGAAATTACTTTAAATACTGTCATTTTCATTTACTGTCTAAAACTGGCTCATCTTACCCCACTATCCCATACCTTCCCAACGTGCTTACGGATGCACATCGTATGTCAGAGCTAGTGAAAGATGAGCATTTGTGGTTTAAATATATATATATATTTTTAATATATATATATATATATATATATATATATATATATATATATGTATTTTTTCTTTTTTAGAAAATGACTGATCGTTTTGCAAAAAGACCATTATTCTTCATCTGGGATCGTGTAGAGCCCTTTCAAGCTGTACTGAAACTGCAATTTGGACCTTCAACCCTTTGGCTCCCACTGAAGTCTGCAATATGGAAAAAAATTCGGGAATGTTTTTCTCAAAAACTTTCATTAATTTTCAACTGAAGAAAGAAAGACAAGAACATTTTGGATGACATGGGGGTGGATAAATTACCAGGAACATTTTATTCTGGAAGTGAATTAATCTTTTAAATATGGTGTCTTGAACACAATAAGGTCTATAATATCTGTTTAGTACGATAGTTGTTTATTTGCATACTTCATGATGCTTGTAATGCAAAGCCATTACAGTAATTACTGATGTACATAAACTTACATTTTTGTTGTATTTAATACATTTTAATGTAAGAGGGACAATGAATCATTTGGTATTGTATATATTGCATTTTTCACAAATATTAATTTGAGATGAAACAGAAATTGGTGGAAACCCTGTAATAGCAACAACCTTGGATAAACAAATACATTAATTTCTTCACATTATTGAATCTGTATGCTCTATTATTTACGTCAGTCCAACTAACACTGAGGAACTTTCTACTTAGATTTGATGTTTGGACACTGCAGCGATGAACCAGTGGATTCACTGAATCACTGGAAATAGCCTTGAGACTCAGAAAGAGGACGTGAAATGTTGTGGAAAGCCCATTGCAGGATCCCATCTATAGAGCCCTGCATTCATCAAGACAAATACACTGTCAGGTATCTCATCTGGTGCTTCATTTATGTAGCTTCCATTGCTCACATTTGCATTTTTTTTTTCATTTATTTGTATACTACTGAGAAACATGACCTCACCTCCCCCATTATAGAGTCCATTTCATCTCTGTTGAGCAGCTGCTCAGATGGCGTTAAGCCTTGATCAGTCATGTGTTGACCAACCTGTGGGAATAAAGCAGGCTAGTAACATCTGGGGGGTTAGGCGACCAAAAACTGTTGTTTTAGTGTATATGGGATACCTGTAGACTCCTAGATGATGTTTCACTTTCAGGACCCCAGGTCCTTGAGCAATTCCTACATCTTGTTTTTCCACTGAATAGACACAGGGGAAGAGAGACAGGGAGTGACTAAGATTCAAAGCATGATAGAACTCACAGTTATTCTGTTAAATAAACAACAGTACAATAACATCAGCACTTTGAGAAGTTGCAGAGGGCATGATAAGTCTGCAGGCACTGCGGGCAGGTGATCAGCTCTCCTCGGGTGAGGTGGCAAATTCCACAAGCCATCCTTATCCCAACCATTTCCCCATCTGAAGACTAACAGAGATTAAATATAAAAATATTACCATAATCCTGCCACTTGTCAGAGATATACATGATTTAAACAACTGAAATGACGTGAAGGTGTGTAAACAACCTTTTTTTCACTGAATTATTCCTTCACACAAAGTAAAGGCCCATTCACACCGGAAACTATACTGATAAAATGTATATAAGCATCCACAACAATGTAAAATAACATTCTGATTAGTGTGCCACAGATTTTTCATCTGTTGCTTTAAAGACTTATTATTCTCAAAGAGGTGTGTTCAAGAACGATAACTATAAAGATAACTATAACAGCTATATTAGCATCCCCACCAATGGATGATAACGTTCAGTTTAGTATAAGCGCATTGCACTGAGGTTGTCTATTGCTTTATATGCTTTCTGTTTAATCTTGGGTGGATTCTGATTGGCTGTCGACGTTCTTATTGTTCATCAGCTGTATAAAAATCCTCCTGAAAGTGATTCTGATTATTATTTAAAGATTATAGTTACATTTATTGTTATAGTTATCATTCTTGGTATGAACTGGCCCTGTGTGTGCACTGTGTCTCCCGCTGAGTCACATGGAAGTGTTACCTGGAGGCCTATGGGCTGAGTGCTTTTGCCTCCTGTGACTGTAGAGAGTGAAGCTGAGGACAGAGACGAGAAAAAGGAGAAGTCCACAGCAGAGCTGGAGCTCGTCTCTGTCACTGGAGGGTGAAGTGCAGGCTAAAATAAGAACAGAGATATTACTCCTGCAAGGACGACTAATAATGTCCCATCACTGGTCAGGACAGTTTTGTACGTACAGTTGAAGTCAAAAGTTTACATACGCCTTGCAGAATCTGCAAAAAGTGATTATTTTACCAAAATAAGAGGGATCATACAAACTGCATGTTATTTTTTATTTAGTAGTAACCTAAATAAGATGTGATGTTACCTGAATGATCTACAGCTGTGTTTTTTTTTGTTTAGTAATAGCTGTTTATAGTCCCTTGTTTGTCTTGAACAGTTAAACTACCTGCTGTTCTTCAGAAAAATCCTTAAGGTCCCACAAATTCTTTGTTTATTCAGCATTTGTGTGTATTTGAACCCTTTCCAACAATGACTGTATGATTTTGAGATCCATCTTTTCACATTGAGCACAACTGAGGGACTTATATGCAAGTATTACAGAAGGTTCAAATGCTCACCGATGCTTCAGAAGGAAAAATTATGCATTAAGAGCCAGGGGTGTAAACTTTCGAACAGAATGAAGATGTGTACATTTTTCTCTTTTTTTTTTCATTTAGTACTGCCCTTCAGATACTACAGAAGATACTTACATGTTCCCCAGATAACAAAGTAAGTTAAATTTACCCTGATCTTCAAATTCAAAAAGTTTACACCCCCAAATTCAAACCGTTTTCTACTGAAATGTTGTTTTCAGTAGATTTAATGTTACTCTTGTTATGTTTTACCTGCAAAGAGGTGTATGTTCTGTCTTTCGCTCTGTTGCTTTGGCATAGCTGACAGCGCCAGGTGCCACTGAAAACAAACACATTCATATAAAGATTCACAGAGCAGTGATTCTCAACAGTTTTGACTCGAGGGCTCCCAAACCCTACCCCTATATATGTTAAAGGGATGTTTCATCCAAAAATGAAAATTGTGTCATTAATTACCCTCATGTTGTTCTAAAACTGTGAGACCTTTGTTCATCCTCAGAACACAAATTAAGATATTTTTGATAAAATCTGAGAACTTTCTGACCTTGCATATACAGCAACTCAACTACCATGTTCAAGGCCCAGAAAAGTAATAAGGACATTGTTTTATTTTTATTTTTTTTATTTTTTTATTTAATAAGGACATTGTTAGTCTGATGCACTGATGTCCATGTGACATCAGTGCATCAAATGTAATTTTATTAGAAAGAAAAAAAAAAGAACAACTTTATACAACAATTTTTCTCCTCCGTACTCTCATGAATGAATGTCGAAGATTGACGTAGAAGAGAAGAAATTGTTAAATAAAGTTGCTATTTCTGTTGTCTGTGTGCACAAACACATCATGTGGGAATTAATTAAAGATAAAGGTTGTTATTATTAAAGATAAAGTTATCATTGTGAAATTAGAAAAGCACTGAATATTACAAAAAAGTGAGTTTATAAAGAAATATTTTAATTCCACTCACAAAAATAGAAATAAATACTGAAATATGAAAAAAAAAAAAAAAAACAATACTCGAAATAAAAAACTAAAAGCACCAGTAGGTGGTGGCAAATCACTGTCTTGAGTAGGCCTAAGTCATTCATTAAAAAATGTAGATTCGATTCGTTCAGTAAAGAAACACCGCTGTGTTAGAGACGCTCAACAGTTCTCCTAGGGCTTTATTTTCTTTGGCAAAATTATTGACAATGTGTCTAAAATGTAATTATTCGCACCTTTATCTTCATTTTTAAGTAAAAACTTTTATGTAACCTATTTTTTTCCTACCAGCCAATGGTGATTCTGAAAGGAAACACGCAGTGTTTGTTATAGTAACACATTAAACTTTAACAGCTTTCATCTGACAGAACTATGACAGTGAACTATCCATTTAAGATACGTCTGCCTGTATTTTATACAATTATAAGAAAACTACCTGTTTTTAAACAAATAAAGAAAAACTGTTTTTTTGTGGATTTTTTTCATGTATTTTTTATCTATGATTTTATGTATTTTTAAACAATTTTAATAAGTTAGATTATTATATTTTATTTATTTAAAAAGTATATTAAAGTATATTAAAAGTAATTAGAATAATTTTATATTATTCTTAAAATGACAGATTACAAATAAATATTATTAGTCTGTAATTTGAAAGATGTATTAATAATATTACAGAATTATTAAAAATATAATTCATATTAATTGTAAGTCATTCTACTGCTCCCTTGAAAGTTTGCTGAGGCCCCCTAGTGGGTATTGACTCAGAAGCACTGGTCTGAAAAATTAACATAAATTAGACAAGTACATTTGTGACATTAAATTAACCTTTTTTATGTAATATTTTCAAATTATTATACTATCATTTTATTATTTCATACTTTCTTTTTTCTTCTATGTAGATTATCAACAGTGACTTTAGTTTGACACAGCTAAAGACTAATGACAGGCACAGTCATAGGTCAGTTCTAGGTTTGGTCAGGTCGGTGGCCTGTGAGTCACATGATTAATCTGTACCTGGGTATGGAGGTGAGGGGTGGCACCAGACAGGTAAGATGGAAGGCGCGAGGACATCCGTCACAGCAGATAAGCTCCCCACCGTCTTTACATACGGCACACTCATCATCATTACGCTCTACCTGAACATATGCATCATATATGTGATGATTAACATTATGACATCTTATGCATATTGAATGCTTTTTCAAGTAGGTTTTTCTGTATCTTCAACTTCTGTAATTTTCCATGAGTTGAACGAATCTTGATCACCTACATCCACGACTCTGGTGCTTGGCTCTCCCTGCTGGTGACTATAGTTCTGTGCAGTCTTGTGCACTCCAGCTGTCTCATCCAGTTTGCCAGAAGAGTAGAATTCTCCTCCAACCTTGATGCATTTTTTGGCACCTCCTGCGGGAGAGAGCATCTGAGACATCTGTGCTGCCAAAGTGAACTGCCAAAGTGTTTACATGGCAAGGTTACACTATCAAAACACACACACTAAGAGCTAAAGCATTAGCTAAGTAAAGACTTTTATCACAGCCTGTCAGTACTGTAATAGTGTGCTGAGCTCACCAGACTCAATGACCTGCTGGATCAGAATCCCCTCCACTGTCCCGCACCCTGTGGGATGCTCACTGGCAGACACAGTCACGGCCCTCTGGACTGAGGTAGATACAGCCTGGACCCCTTCATTTTGGGAGATATTTATTCATCTGCAACCTCATTCATCTACTATAATACAAAGTTTTTCAATAACACACTTTACACAAACATGTGCTTACCGTTTCCCACTGAGACTTGAGAAAGTGCTGCACCATCTGTCTTTCGCATCGGCTTGCCTTTGCTTCCTGGAACAGTGAAGACATTGAGGTATCAAGACTCACATGTTTGCAAACTTTTCAACAAACTTTGCAAACTAAATTTTACCAAGCTGATTACTCACTAAAAATTCCCACAGATCATGTTTTTTTAATGTACTTTTAAGTCTTATTTGGGTAACAAAGTGGTTACATCTAAGTGTGTGACTTGTTTACTTGCTTTTTTAGATTACCCTGCAAAAAAAATAAAATAAAAAATGACATAGACATACTGGCCACAAATGAATAGACATATACTGGCCACAAATGAAAACATTTATCCAGTATTATTTTAACGTATTAATTTTTGCCAATGTTTCATTTTTTCATGCTTTTGTTTTAAATTATTGCAATTGTAATAATTTGCAAAAATTGTAATATAAAAATGCTTTCCACTACAAATTTCATCACAAACATTACAAACCAGTAGGAAGCATTACAGTTTCCATTAATAAAACCAATACAATTTCCATTTTAACCAGTAAATACATTACAAATTAAGTGATTTCTGTTGTTTTTCTTCAGCATGGTAGTCTTTCTATTAATGCCATAACTGTTCATTCAGGCTAATTCGCGAACACGCACGAACACTAGAGGCGGGATTTATACAATAATGTTATATTCTGTAATACTGGCATATTGTTATATTATATTTTGTAATATTGGAATTCCCCTTTTTGAACGAAAACTGTCACGTGATTCGTGTAGGATCGCTGAGGGCTTGCCTACAAGCCTTCATAAACGTTTTTTCTTACAAAAGATTAATTTGTCGACACAGCACTGCTGTTTTAGTATTGTATGAGATATTTACTTAATATGTATTTAACTGTTAGCTTTAGATAACATTTCTGTTTTGTTCGGCAGATCTTTGTGATTACAGCAGCATGAGAACAGTCGGTGAATCGTTTTTCTGAAGGACTACCGTTATCAATCTCTCGTTTTTTATTTATTTTTATTTTATTTTTATTTTTTATTTTTTGAAGTTATAGAAACACTATCGTGAATTTTATATTTTGTTTTTGGATCAAAAGGGGATGCAAAAATTATATTTGTTGTAGTTTTCGTTCATCACAACTATGACGACTTCCGCTTCTGAAAGCTCCAGAAATGTAAAAAAGGGTAACGTTACGTTGGGCCTTTTAGTAGTAATATGCTGAAAACGTAAGCAGTTTTAATAACAAATGTGTTGCTATTTTGTTTGTGTTATTACTTAAACTAAATGAAAACTAACTTGGTTATCACACCACACAGTCATATATGAAGTGGAAGGAGTGGCAAAAACACCTTTCTTTTCTGTAACCCAGCTAACAAGGAACATTCTCAGAACTTTGGCTGCTAATGTTCTGGCAAGGTTATGAACATTATTTAATAGAACGCTAAATCAAATTTATCTGGTCTTTAATAATAATAATAATAATAATAAATACATTATGCATCATTTATGCAACTTTTTTTTCTGAAACATTTTAGTCGGAGCAAGTGGACATTTTGAATTTACAGTGAACATGAAACAGTTTACAGTTTTCACGACATGTAATCAGTCGGCCATATTGGCAGAACAAAACATAAAGAAAATGCCACTGAACCGAAAGAAACTCGCATATTTAGATATTTATATATTGATTACTGCTGCTGAAAGTGGTCAATTATTGTCATGTTTTGGGCTGTACTAATCTGTCGCACTGGGAAAAACATTTGGAGTATTACAGACTACAAAACGTTATAACATATCAAGGAGAAGAGTGCAAAAAAACTGTGGAATAAAAGGCGTTTGTGGTTGGCCAAACTGAACCAGGATTTCCAGGGCAAGAATCTTGACAACATTCATGTTTGTTCTTATCATTTCCGGTCAGGTAGATGAAATATTAGGCTTATATTTTAATAAATACTGCTTGTACGTACCTTTACCACCTATTAACTTTAGTTAGTCAAAATATTGCACCCTTTCTTGATTACTAAGTCCTTTTCTTTATGATTTAGCAGCTCCCGCATGATTTTTTTCTTGTGGTTTAGACAGCATAAATGAACAACGTATTCAGTAGTACATTAACCATGCAGTGAGTATCGCCATCATGCCCGGGCATCCAGGTAACTGACTAAATTGTGATGTAAGTGCAAACCCTCTATAGGAATGTTAACGAAATGTTCTTAGAACATATTTTTGCTATATGAGAATAATTCTGTGTCTGTGTGGCGGTGTCCATACCTGAGCTGGAGGTCAAGGCTTTCTTGTTGAGGTGATGTGGCCGGTGGCTTATTTGTTTTTCGGCCACCCCTCTCTTCTTGCCTGACTGGCTGCGGACCTGCAGCTCAAGCCTGGGGTTCCCTGCATGTCTGGCCACCTGCTTTAACCCTGCCAAATCAGATTACCATCTTTTAAACTCTAATTATCCCACAACCCACTTACGTTTGCCAGACCGGTGCAGTGTACCTTTGGGAAGATTCATAAACAGGGTTTCCAGTTTTGGGTAACACTCCTTATTGTACTCTTTACAGAGATTGCTCCAGAACCCCTGGAGGACAGTGGTGTCCTGGTCCAGTATCAAAGTGAGCAGTGAGTAGACAGCTTTGTGGATCCCGTCCTTTTTCTTTTGCTCTAAAGTCTCCTTAAGTGTTAATGGAAAATAGTATCTTGTTTTAGCATGTAATGAACTATGATTACGCATACAATTGAAGTAAAAAATTTACATACACCTTGCAGAACCTGCAAAATGTTAATTATTTTACCAAAATAAGAGGGATGATACAAATTGCATGTTATTTTTTATTTAGCACTGACCTGAATAAGATATTTGATATAAAAGGCATTTACTTATAGTCCACAAGAAAAAATAATAGTTGGATTTAGAAAAAATTACCCCCTTCAAAAGTTTACGTACACTTGATTTGTTTGTTTATTTATTTATTTATTTTTTAGTAATAGTTGTTCATAAGTCCCCTGTTTGTCCTGAACAGTTCAACTGCCTGCTGTTCTTCAGAAAAACCCTTCAGGTCCCACAAATTCTTTGTTTTTTTCAGCATTTTTGTGTATTTAAACCCTTTCCAACATTGAATGTATGATTTTGAGATCCATCTTTCCACACTGAGGACAACTGACGGACTCATATGCAACCATTACAGAAGGTTCAAACACTCACTTCGGAAGTAATTAAGAGCCAGGGGGTGAAAACTTTTTTAACTTGAAGATCAGGGTAAATGTAACTTATTTTGTCTTCTGGGAAACATGTAAGTGCCTTCTGTAATTTCTGAAGGGCAGTAATAAATGAAAAAAATAAGATAATTTAGGCAAAATAAGAAAAATGTACACATTTTCATTCTGTTCTTAATGCATCGTGACACAAAAATGCAGAAAAAACAATGAATTTGTGGGACCTGAAGGACTTTCCTGAAGAACAGCAGGTAATTCAACTGATCAGGACAAACAAGGGACTCATAAACAACAATCACTAAAAAAAACAAACAGCTGTGGATCATCAAAATTATCAAAAAATATTAACATTTTGCAGATTCTGCAAGGTGTATGCAAACTTTTGACTTCAACTGTATTTATGATTATGCTGATGAATATAATTTTTATGAAAATGTTCACCCTCAGGATCTGTTCAGAGATGATGTCGTGATCCGCCAGCCCATACAGCAATGGGAAGGGGTCGTGGATTGCCATGGCGATCTCAGTCCTACATGCTCGTAGCTGTGAGCGCAGGTCAGACTCTCCGTAACCTTCCACCCTAGACATGATTCCACATGTGTCCTGCATACAGATCACATACTAAACACCCACTGGCTCAGAGAGCACTAAATGTATCTTCAGGTATTCAATTGTTTATCATGTACATACCTAGTAATTAAGTAATTAAAAGAAGGTCGTTATCCTTTTTTTGAGAGAAGGAATCCCTTGTTATATATTATATAAAATCGAGTGTTGCATTTTAAACTGGACCTATAATTTTCATGTATTGACATATTTACCTATAAAGCTTACATTACCATCTACTAAAATTATATAAACAGTCATTTTAATTTTAAACAAAACATTTTAATGCAGCAAGAGCAACAAATATGTAGCTGAGCTTTTAGCATTACCATCTATTAATAATTGTTGAATTTTAGTTTATCCTTTTTATTTTTTCTCAAAAATCATTGATTAAACAATAATTTTCTGTACTGCTGCAGACCCCCCGATGGTCACAGAGCCATAACCTCAATAATTAAACACTATCAGTCATCATGCAACCTTTAGAAATAATGGTACATATTGATTAGTTTCCTGTTAAACACTCTAAAAAATTAACATAGTACTTACAACAGATGCTGGTGATGAGAGCTAGAGATACCTGTAATCTCCTAGCTGGTTTCCTTTTATTTGGTGTGATGGCTGTCAGTGATTGGCATTGCTTTTTTTGTTACTGGTGGATAAATGACTCTTGTGCTCTTGGGGCCTCTAGGGGCCATTGATTCACAAGACTGCTGTGATAAGTGGTGACACTGAATTTCTATTTACAGTTAAAACACTAACTTGCACCTTGTAGGCTGGATAAAAAATACCTGCCCCTTATTTGTTCGCATTAATGCTTATTTGTGCGGTAGGATTTGGAAAGTCCACAGTTGGGCAAGAAACGATTTCTCAATCATGTGAGCCTCTACTTTCAGTCACCTGTCTCTCCTGAGGACTATAGTTTCCATTCCAAGGGGAATCCCAGTCTCTGTGCATCACAATAAATACACTGGATCTGGATTAGCCATTAATGCAGCATTTGTAATGTTGCGTGGGAATTATTAATATCTATTTCAGTCAAGGTAATGCTCTAACTATAATGGACCATTTCCACATTTACAGGGTTCTCAGAAGCAGAGGTCATCATAGTTTGGGTAAACTTATGTGGTGGTGAATGGAGCCCACAACAAATATATATTATGTTTTTTCTCATTTGCCCCAATAGCAAAAGAAAAAAAATCCATGATAGCATTTCTATGACTTTCGAAAAGCAGAAAAAATATTTAGATATTGATTATGCTGGTCAAAAGAGAGAAAGATGTCAAATTTGCCCTCACTTTCTCAGCCTTTGTATTAGAAACATTCATGCAGCAGTGTTAATCAGTTTTATGTCATTTAATACCAATGTAAGAAAACACAAATTCTAATATTATATACTACCAGTCAAAAGTGCAATGTACATGCAAGTAATGAAATAACATATTTCTGTGTTTTTTTATTTTAATGATTTAAATAATTATTAGGTTTTTATCAACTCACAAAACCCACTGCAGTTCTTACAATATGCCAAGTTTGGGAAACCCTGGTTTAATGTAATGTTTAATGCATTTTATGATGTTTAGGAATTACTTTTTTTTATTGTAACACTTTACACTAAGGTTCATTAGTTAAAATGAACTAAGAATTAACAAAACTTCTACAGCATTTATTAATCTCAGTTAATGTTAATTTTACCATTTACTTATGTATTATTAAAATCACAAGTTGTTTGTTAACATTAGGTAATGCACTGTGAACTAATGTGACAAACAATGAACGACTGTATTTTTATTAACGTTAACAAAGATTAATAGCATAATAAATGTATTTTTTAATTTCCGTTGATGTTAGTTAATACATTAACTAATGTTAACAAATGACACCTTATTGTAAAGTGTTACCAAAAAAGGAAATCTAAAAAGTAGTCAGAATACATGACCTTAAATGAGTAACAAATGAGATTACGTTGCTCCCTACAATTTTCATTATCTAATCTATAATAAGTAACAGACTACAATTTGTAATCTGTTTAATTAGTAATCTACCAAGATCTGTTAACAACTGTGAAAATGTGCAATAGCAGTCTGTAAAAGGGACTTTCAATCAAAAATAGTGAGTTTTATTAAAACCTTCCTCTCTTTCTGCTGATTAAAAAAGCACATACTTTTATTAAATTGCTGTATAAAAAGCAAAATCTCACACAGCATTGCAGCAGTAGACAGTTTGGTATTAAGACATGGATTTTATTGATTTTTTTTTTTTTTCAGACATATGTCATGCTCATAAATGTCCTTACAGAGTGAATAAAGAGCCAACTACACTGCTCTACACAATCCTATGGCAACAACTCTGACAGATTCAATCTCCTCACACTATCAGCAGCAACTTCCTGTTTTTTACATACAACCTTCCTCTTGCACGGGACTGTTCTGCAAATCTTCTCGACCGCTGTGAATTGGCTAGATGGTGTGAATACGACAATTTCATCACAGATCAACATCATAAATCCGTCAGTTGTCTGGCCAACCATTCAGTGACCACCGTTCTGTAACGTATGTGTTCTCAGGTAGCCATACAATGAAAGCTTTGCATTGTGATGCCACAATAACAGAAGGCACAACTAGTGTACAAAAGTGAAAGATGACAAAGCAAACGAGAGGAAACGGAGAAATGTGAATGCGAAAGATGACATATTCTGTGCCCCGTCAATGCAAAACTCATTAACCTCAGTCCCGCCCCACAGTTAATATCAGCACCCCTAAAATCAAGCTTAGTACCAACAATTCAGTCACAGTTATTCCTCATGTCCATTTTTGTTTCAGTTAATAGAATTATTGGCACCGGAAAGAAACTCGCACTAACATTAAATATATTATAAATACCTAATATATCCTAAAGTAATCTCTATACAATCAGTGGTGTTAATCAGTGCATTTATGTAAACAATTCAAAATAGAAAACAAAAACAAATACATTAAATATTAAAGATACTATATTTCCAGAGATTCGTAAACAACTCATTTCTTGAACGTACTGTTGCGATAAGCAGAATAACGTGAGCGGACGACAGGCGGGTACATTCTCTCTCAGCTCGGTGCTGTTTTAAAAAGGTCTTCACGTTTTAGCATTCTCTCAGATGAAAGGTGAACAACTAGCATTTTGTATTTTGATCTACACATCTACGAGAGCTTTACTACAAAGGATACGACAATCATTTGTCTGCTTCATCACTTTAGGATGTGGTGAACCATACATTTCCTTGTCAGAACCCAGAAGAAAGTGCATGTATTTGAAATGAAATCTGTTGTTTCCTAAGGCTCACCTCAAAATCATCCTTCTCACTCCAACTGAATGAATGACACTTATCTCATTCTTTTTAGTTCTAGTTGGCTGCAAATACAAAATTATAATAAAAAAAAGAAAAATCAACCCACATATTTCTGTAAAACAAGGGTTTAACAGGAGGAAAAAAAAAAAATTGGTAGATGAGTAAAATGGTATAAGGCAACAGCAAAATGCCCAAATCATAAGTAATACTTACTACCAGTGTATGGCTACAGGTGAGACTGAGAAAATAAAAGTGAAGCCCTTGTTATATAAAAAAAAAGAAGAAGAAGAAAAAAGAAAACATTTGTACAAGTGAACATAAACCACGTCTAAAGGATGGATGTTCACAATAATATAAATACTATATACAATACAGTACCGCCTGGCGGATCTAAAGTGTATACATGGAGCTAGCAGAAAAATCCATTGGTTCTTTGCAACAGTGCCACGGCACTTTAAAGGTTAGCCGAGTTAGTACACACACCTCTAATGGAGGCTGGTACTGGTTTAGCATGTAGGATGTACTGTATACACAGACCCACACTAAGACTTTGAACAGGACCGCTCTCTTTTTTCTTTTTTTTCATTAATTCTGAGTTCTTCATTTCGTTACTATCAATGTGTATGGACCAAAGGACATGACAGATTCTAAAAGTTGTCTTACATGCATGCTATGGACGAAAGACAGTTACTCTGTCGCCCGTCTTAAATCTTAAACTCATTTTTGTGAAGGCATCATTTAGTGCTTTTTGTAATGTACAAAAATACAAAACATAACCGATAATCCACTCTGAATGTTTTTTTTTTGTCCGAAGATGGTACACATGCCACTTCCTGTCTTATATGAATCTGTTAGCTAGTCACTTTGAATTACCTATGATATTATTTTGGCAATTAAACAGACAGTGTAGATTTTTTTTTGTTCTTGCAACTGAGGAATATAATTTTTTTAGACCCATTCAGATGTAAAAAGCCTATATCCGATCATAAAGTTCAACTGGACGTGGACCCATAGGAAGCAACAGAACAAGCATGTGGTGTTAATGAAGGTCCGAACTGCTTTTTACTAACAGGAGCACCCACTTTCAGTGGCCGGAGGATCTGGCTGTTTGTCCAGCTTGATGTCAATCACTGGAAAAGGGTTGTGTGTCAAGGAAATCATGAAATTATTGAAGCTATTATTGTTGTCTCTTGATACATTTATCTCATTATTATCTCACAATAGACAGTTTGAAAAATAAGGCTTGATTATAGAGCTGCAACGATTTCTCGATTTCTTTCTTTTTTTTTTTGAGTATTCGGTTTTTAAAAAATCCTTGATTGCATTTTGCTCATGTCGAGTAAACGGAAAAGTACCAGAAGTGGTGCGTTCCACATATTAAACCCATTTAAAAATCATAAGAAAGCATAATGCTATTAAGAATTCACAAACGCGATGCAGGTTTAATATATGCACTTTAATTATTTACATGCGTGTCACAGTAAATGCTGCTACGCAAACTGTTATTTACATGTGTAGACAGAGCTGGGTAGTAACTGATTAGATGTAATCTGGATTACGTAATCAGATTCCAAAAATGAAGTACTTGTAATTAGAGTAAGTTACATTTTAAAGTACTCGTAATCAGACTACGGTTACTTTTTTATGGATTACATGATTACATATTATTCACACAATAGCAATAAATGATTCATAATTCAGTGATTCCCCCTAATTTCTCTTTTTCATTTTTAAACTTTCCTTTCTAAAACAGCTTTCCGATTATATACACTCAGAAAGTCCAGTTTTGTGGACATTCACACATAGACTAGTCATTAGTCATTAGTCATTAGGTGGCATAGTGACGGTTCACTCCTATACTTATAAATGGGAGAAACTGCAATGCGCAGTATGGAGGAATAGTCCCACCTTCTAAATGAAAGAGATAAAGTTCCCATAGAAACCTGAAGCTAGACCAAGGCATCAGTATGTTATGACTGCTATTAGCCTTTTAAACACTATTTGAGCAAATGAAACAACATTCATGGGGCAATTAATGTAAGATTTATGTTGCTGATTAGATATATGTAATGTAATTGTGAGTTCAGCGAGCAGTTTTTGAGATTTCAGGATTCCCCCATTCATTAAGACAGGACTTGGTCTTGTATGAGCTGCCCGGAGGCGTTGCAAATATGGCCACCAAGTAAAGAGACATTTCTTAAAAAGGACTTTGTTTTAAAATTATTTATTTTAATTAAATAGTTTTTATGTTTTAATTAATTGTTAGCTTTTCATTAAACCCACAAACCCTCTGCAGCTCCTGTTCTACCCTAGTTTTGGAAACCCTGATGTAATAAAAATGTTTAATGCACTTCATGTTGTAAATTACAATGAAAGGAACATATTTTCTTACTTTTTGCATTTTTTAGAATATGCTACAAGATAATCCTATTTAAATCAATGTGATAAGTTAAATCAAAGGTAATCTAAAAGTAATCAGATTAGATTACCTAAAATATGTAATGTAACTGATTACATTTTTGTCATGTAATCTGGAATCAGTAACTGATTACAATTTGCAAGTACTCTTCCCAGCTCTGTGTGCAGAGTGTCTCAAACTCCATCTCTGCATGTTGTGGTGAGTTTGGGTTTATTATAACATTCATCTGGGAATGAAACATGCGCTATTTCCTCAGATTTGTAAGGTAAATAATGTATAAACATACACAAATGCCCTCTGCAGTCATTTTTAATAATGCTTAATGCACATTAACTCTATTGTTTATAATACATGATGTATTTTACCAGTTTTGTTCAATAAAACCATATGATTACTTTTGATACTTTATTTGAACTAATTATTATTGCATCATTGCAAAAATATATGTATTTTAGGTCAGTTTAAAGGCTATTGTTTACTTAGGTCAATTTTTATTACTATAAAAAAATAATTTAATTCTAATTATTACACGGCTTTGTGGAATTCTCGATTCTGATTGGTCAGTCACACATTCCAAGGTTTTTTTGTGGTAATAAAAATAGACCTAAGTGAACTATAGCCATTAAAATGAGTTGTTCCATGAATATATTTTGTAAATTTCCTACCATAAATATCCAAAAACTGAATTTTTGATTATTACTATGCATCTCTGCCAAATATTGTCATATCCTAACAAACCATACATCAATGAAAAGCTTATTTATTCATGATGTATAAATCTCAATTTCAGAAAAATTACCATTATTACTGGTGTGGTCCAGGGACCACATATATAATAGCAGTGAGTTAAAATAAAGTATCAAAAGCAAGTATCAAGAGCAAGTAATAATGGTTTTATTGAGCAAACCTGGTAAAATAAGAAAATGTATTATAAACAATCAAACTAATGTGCAGTACATTATGCATTATAACAAATGCCTGAATGGCCTGACAATTGTTTTTTTGTTTTTTTTAAAGATCTATTTTTGGCCTTTCTGGCTTTATTAGGACAGGACAGATCATTACTGACAGGAAGTGAAGTGGGAGAGAGAGAAGGGGGTAGGGTCAGGAAAGGTCAGGAAAGGACTCGAACTCGGGACGCCCGCAGTGCAACAGCACTACATGTCGGCGCACTGCCCACAAGGCTATCGGCGCCGACTGACAATTGATTGTTCACTTTACTGCACGATCCAATCATTTTTTTAATATTGACTAAACAACATTTATTAGTTCTGATGTCCTATTTATCATTAATATTACAGCTACAGTCACTGTAATTTCTTGAATATGTGGACATCAAAACGTGTAAACTCAAAGTGAGTATTTTGAAATTGCGATAAACACTTAGCATATTGATAAAGATGTTGACAAATTCTCTTATGTTTGCATAGATTTCTAAATGATTTACCTTACAAATCTGAGGAAATGGCACACTTTACATTACCAGATGAATGTTATAATAAACCCAAACTCAGCAGTATGCAGAAATGGAGTTTGTGTGGAGCAGTATGTACGTAACCTACACGCATGTAATCGTAGCGTTCACAATACCATTATGTTTTATTATGATTTTAAATTGGGTCTAATAATGCATTTCGGATTCTCGTCTACAATGTTGGGGGTAATGCATTACAAGTAACTTGAGTTATGTAATCAGATTACTTTTTTCAAGTAACTTGTAAAGTAAAGCATTACTTTTTCATTTACAAGAAAATATCTGAGTTATTTATCAAAAAAGCTACTTTATGTGTTTAATCCCATTTTATTAATCAACGTCTTTGCTGCTGACCTTTGTTGACCCAATTCTACTATACTAATAAGCAAAACTTACTTTAGATTAACTGACTTTTCCTTCAGCCTTAAGCTTGTTTATTTTAATTTTTGGTGTGAAATGGCTTGTCACATTTGCTAAAAATCAAACTTTTTATATTAAAAATAAACAAGCAAGCCCTGCCCAGATTTAAAAAGTAATGCAAATTAATGTAACACATTACTTTCCATAAAACATAACCAAGTAATGTAATTAGTTACTTTTTTAGGAAGTAATGCAATATTGTAATGCATTACTTTTAAAAATAACTTTCCCCGACACTGCTCATCTGTGGAATGCGCCACTTCCAGTATTTTGCCAGTTACTCGACACAGGCAAAATGTAGTCGAAATTTTTTTTTAATTAAGGAATCGTGACAGCCCTAAAAATTACACATGACCTGTAAATGTTATGCATTAAAGGATACTTCCTTCTTTGTTATTATCATCCAAGCTCTCCATTCCGGGCAAAGCAGCAGCCACTCGCCGAAACAACTATTAGACCAAACAGAAAGAGAATGAAATCAGACAGATTTTTTTTTCCAGAGCGGATTGGTACCGCTAAAGCCCCGTGGGCAACAACTCTAGCTAAATCAAATCTTTTTAGAGCTTTCCATGTGTCATGTTACAGGGCATGAGCTCAATTAAATTACTCTATTGGATCAAGTCCATTTGCCATTGAGCAGACAATGTAGCGCTCTTAGATTCACCTGTTTAACGTTGCTGCCAGTCTTTGCACTAGTCTCGATAAACATCACATTCAGCTCTTTGGCCCGCTGCTCGCCCTCCTCTATGGTGATTTGCCTGTCAGAGCAAATCCCAACATAATGTGTTAAATTTTTCAGTAAATTAATTGAATGAAATCTAAAATAAAACGTAATACTATCCACCGTTTTCTTCAAGTAAAAGTGGGCGTGGCCGTTTGTAAATTTTATAGGTCTGATTTCGGGTCTCGTCTACATCCAGCTGTTTTTAGCTGTAAAAAAAGGCTTGTTTTTGCTGCTTGATTGGCAAAATGGTGTGACTTACCTTACCTTATTATTATTATTAATTATGAACACACTGGTTTGTTGTGCAACGGTTTTACCGTTTACCACACGTATTACTCTTTTCAATATTTCCCTATAGCAGATATAGCAGATATTCCCTATAGACTTACTACCACGTTGAATAAAACGGTGGATAGTGACACTAATTACGAATTCTAGCAAAAATATTATAATGTTAATATAAAAGACTCCACCTCTTTTCCTCTAGGTCTGTTTTATTGCCCACCAGCATGATAATGACATCATTTCCCCTCTCTGTTCTGACATCATCAATCCATTTGGAGGTTAGCTGGAATGAATTGACATCTGGAGGAAGAAAGGAAAAAATCTCAGTCTAATTGGAGCATCAGTGAGTTTTGTTAAAAGCATATTTCATCAATGGCGACAGAAAAGGAGTGTGTGTGTGTGTGTGTGTGTGTGTGTGTGTGTGTGGTGCTCACTTGTAATATCATACACCACCACAGCCACTGTGGAGTCTCTAATGTAGCTCGGGATAAGACTCCTAAAACGCTCCTGCCCTGCAGTGTCCCATAGCTGTAACCTCACCTGCAAAAAACACACACAAGGCATATTTGCAGAAATAATGACAACTGCACCAATGTGATGTATATATTAAATATAATTAGTAGCAGAGCTTCTTACAGTTCGGTCTTCCAAATACATGGTTTTCGATAGAAAGTCAATTCCAATGGTTGCCTGTAATGATAAGATTCAAAGTAAGATCCAAAATGACATATTTACCTGGAAAACTCTTGCACTAAAAGAACCAATTCTATACCTGGTAAGTGTTGTCAAAACTGTCATACATGAACCTTGTTATCAGCGATGTTTTCCCAACTGTAAAACAAACCAACACAAGCAAAAGATTCAGATTTTGATGAATCACATGCATGATTAATTACTTGTTTGTCCTGACCAATCCCATACACTGTGCTTTTAGTAATTGAATTACTCTACCATACTGCAAACAAAGCACTGTCTTATCCTCCGTCCTTCAAACGACAGGACATTTCTTAAGGGATTACACCGGAAATGTCATTTGAACTTCACTGTCATTTAGAGTTATGACGACAGGGAAAAATGACTTAAAACTGCGGCAGTGCATGGTGCCACTGTGACAGCAAATTCCAGAGTACACATTTCATACACGAGAGGACTGCTCTTTTCAGGCCAGTCTGGTCTGGCCTGTTTGTCAGGCTGGGCTGAGATACTAAAATCATCAAATGGCACAATGCCGGTAGTTATACTGGAGCTCACAGGACGAAAGGGAATAATGGTCCCATTCTTCTGTGACTTCACTGGTTGTTCTGCTGATGTCTTGAGACAAGATCAACCAAATCTGACCAGCACTGAGCTTCAGGACCATGGACAGCAGAATACAAGTGGTCTTCTAATGTTACAGGGAGGGACAGTCCATTCAAACCATGTCATCAGTTACTCGCATGTTGCTCCAATCCTGCACAACTTCCTTCCTTTAGTCACAATTCACTTTTTTTATACTGAAAAAAAAAATAAGTGGTGACTGAGAGGATGTTGTGCTTTCTAACATCTCCTTTTGTGTTGTGTTTGGAACAAAGTAAACAAAGACAGAATGTTCAGAAGCTGGCACAAAATGAAATTTATAATGGGAAAAATAAATGTTTTTCTAGCAAGTGTGATAATAGTCATCATCGTTTTCAGGCTAAATAGGATTTATGATTTAGATAAGATGCAGACAGCCGTCAAAGATCTGGTACCAGTCATTAAGACTTCATTTGTAATATCACAATCTAATACTGTTTTATACAATACAGAAGGCCCTCTGTCTGACTGGCTGTCCATTTTTTCTATACAAACAGTGAATGATGAATACATAACCACTGTATTAGGAGCTATAAGCATATAAGACAAAAAAAATATCTGAAGAACACGTAAACTTTACGGTGACGCCATGTTCAGTGTTATCATTTCCAATGTTTGGATGTCCAGTCATCAACATGACAGAGACATGATCTCAAATGCCCGTCTGATTACGTCTTCACAAAACACCGACAGTGACAGTGACACTGATAAAACCATCATCCGTCCAAATGAATGAAACACGATATCTAAGTCATATTATGTAGGCTGATCTTATGATGAGGCTCAAGAAATGATGCATGAGGTTTTTATTTTTGCTCTGCTGAAGAATCCCACAGACACTGACTGCCAACCTGGGTGTGTCTCTAGTAGACACACGGGAAATGCAAAGCCTCTGCGCTTTTCTGTTTCATGACATTAAATCAGTGCATGTTTACAGAAAGATACGTACAAATACGACGATATACATCTCTTTAGCTTTAATTATTACATATATATCATTTGTTTTGAGCGATTTCGACTGCGCTAGAATAACAGCGATCAATAATATTATCAGCCTGCTGCTTCCAATGGAAAATGCAGGTGACAATCATAACAGAGTTGTTGAAATGTCGATTATATCACGTTAGATTCACAGATTGGTGTTTGATAGTCTAATGACGCGGCATAGCTATACATTTTCATGACTAATCAAAAATTAAACATATGCAGCCGACTTGTATGACAGGGAATCGACGGAGAGAGATAACATCGCTTGAAATAACACTACAAACAAGCGGACACACAAACGACTCGACACAACATACTAATGTACTTCATGCATGTGTTGAAAGGTTAATGGGTTCGTCTAAACCCAGTCGTGGCAAACCCAAAGACTCACCGCTTTGCTCCCCTAAAAAAACAAGTTTGAATTTCCGTAAAGGGTTCCCAAAGTCACTTCCCATGGACATGATTGCTTTAATGACACAGTTGTTATGGATTAATATGTACAGGTGGCACCAGTCTTGCGAGAATGCAGATGGATAATCTTCGGTCCCGAATCGATGGATATTGCAGTACTGCTCCGCGATGTCAATTCTCCAGCCCTCTGCGCATGCGCAGCCGTGGCGATACGCCCGTCTGATATCACTGTGTGTTTACGGAAACGTCTCTAGTAAACTCTCTTCGTACGCCAAACCGCAGGCCAAGCATCCGTGCAGCAGTGTTTGCATCTGCATCTCTAAATGCAACACATTTTTATACTTTTAACGCCTGTTTGTGTCTTTTGCAGACACTTGAAGACGGCATTTAGCCTTAAGGTTTCTCTTTGTACAAGTGAATACATCCTGTGAATAATAATAAATTGGAAGGTGTTAAACCCTAAATTTGACATTATAAAACGTTAAACTTTAAATTATATACACTTGTAGTTTTGTTGATGTTTTAAGGTGGCATTAATCTATATATAAAATAAGGAACATGGTAATTTATTACAATTTTTTACAGTTATAGGCCGAGATGCAACGATTTAAAACAATTTTTGCTATTTTGGCTAGAAACAAGACAAAAAATCTAAGTATGAAAAGCATTTTTTGCAGGGCAATAGCCAACAATTCATTGGGTATGGTTTTAAATAAGCAAACATCATTGGGATTTTAAATAAAGATCATGTTCCATTAAGATATTTAGTAAATTTCTTAATGTAAATATATCAAAACTTATTTTTTGATTAGTATGCATTGCTAAGAACCTAATTTGGACAACTTTAAAGGCGATTTTCTCAATATTCAGATTTTTTTGCACCCTCAGATTCCAGATACAATTAATGGAAACCATACATCAATGGAAAACTTATTTATTCAGCTTTCAGGTGATGTCAATTTTAAAAACTTGACCCTTATGCTTGGTTTTTGTGTTCCAGGGTCACATATGACCAAGCACTATCCAAGTGTCCCTTTTGACCTATTGGACATAAATCTATAAATTCTTCTCTTCCAGTAGGCCTACATTGTGTACTAGTCTGATGAGGTGAGAAAATAAGGGAGAATTGCTTTAAAGTACAGAAGTATTTGATGTTGCCCCCTTTTTTTTCAGCAAAGCAATACATAACAAAATGCAAACACTTATAAAAAAGAAATCCCATGCAACTGAGGAGAATGACATTAAAATGTATCCAAATCAGATTGTAGACCGTGTCTAATATTAGTGCTAAGATCACTGGAAATCATGGAAACTTTAATGCATGTTATATACCCTGACAAGTCTGTTTGTCTGCAGACTTCTTCATAAGCTACAGCCTGGGGCTAAAAAAATAGACAAGAAAACCAGGCTTTGTTTACTGGAAATAACGTTGCCAATAAAATCACAAAAAAACATCCCTCAGAATGTGTAATATAACAGTAGCACTTTATAATAAGGTTCATTAGTTAACTACATTTGTTAACATGAACAATCTACAGCATTTATTAATCTTAGTTTATGTTAATTTTAACATTTACTGTTGCATTATCAAAACCGAAGATTAATAAATAGTGAAATAAATGTACGGTTCATTGTTCTAATGTTGACAAATGACTCCTTATTGTAAAGTGTTACCAAAATAACTTTTGTTTAGTAGTTTTGTATTACTCAGCAATACTCTCTAGATAAGGGAACACATTACGTAAGGATGGGAGTGGAGTCTGTATATTATCAGAAAGGACTAAAGTCCAAGTATATATCAGATTACTGTACTTTAAAATGACCATAAATAGTATGTAACTTAAATGAAATAGTATTTAGTAGATGTTTAAAATATTAACATTTTAATATGAATAAGGAGATGTGTACTTTGAAATACATTGTTGACATGCTGCTAGTCTTTAAATGAAAACAGCTAATCACATTATATTGTAAGTAAATAGAATATGGTCACATCTTGTATTTTACATCTATTTTATACTGTTAGTAAGCTAACAGAACCTGAAAGTCCATAAAGTAGATGGTTAGTTCAGTATTTACTTTGATATCAAGAAGGGGAATGGTGTTTACAGGCTAGGAGATTAGCATTAGCATGCATTTCCTTAGCTCTAGTTAAGGTTTCCTTGTTTTGTTTTCTTCTGATAAAATGTATTGAGTGATTTGTTGCTTCTATATACTGACAATGTATTGTCTTAGATGTATGCTCAAGTGTTCTTCTGGTTTGGACTATACTATGTAGCACTACTGCTATTACACTCCATCTTATACATGTTTCATCAGTCCCTCAGGGTGGTCTGAACATCCCTGTTGGTCACACACACATTTCACCCACTGCCATGCATATGTATTAATGTCCTGAACTTAAAGGGATAGTGCACCCAAAAATGTAAAATCGGTTATTAATTACTCACCCTCATGTCGTACCAAACCTGTAACACCTTCGTTCATCTTCAGAAACACAAATTAAGGTATTTTTGATGAAATCCGAGAGCTTTTTGACCCTGCAAGGACATCTATAAAATAGTCCATGTGACATAAGTGGTTCAACTGTAATTCTACGAAGCTACGAAAATACTTTTTGTGTGCAAAGAAAACTAAAATAACGACTTTATTCTATTTCAACTTGCATGTCAGTCTTTGATGCGCATTCATAGTTTGTTTCTTGTGTAAAAAAGTGCAACAAGAACTTTTAAAGGACTCAGAAATCTCATGAAACAGCATTTCTCAAACAAAATAGTGGTTTATTTATAAAAGAGAAACAAACATCAACATTTGTGGAATGCACATTGCTATAAGACTCTTTTGGCCAGATTCTTATCATTGTGTAAAGGTATCCCTGCTGAAAAAAACTGCTAAAACCAGCCTAGGCTGTTTGGCTGGTTTTAGCTGATCAACCAGGCTGGTTGTAGCTGGTCATAGCTGGTCAGCAGGATGGTTTTAGAGGGGTTAGAGGGCTTTCCCAGCTTGGCCAGGCTGGGAGACCAGCTAAACTCAGCTTAAACCAGCTAAGACCAGCCAACCAGCCTAGGCTGATTTTAGCTGGTTTTTTTTTTTTGTTTGTTTGTTTTTTTTAGCAGGGATTTGTTTATATAAGGTACATTTGTGACCCTGGACCACAAAACCAGTCATAAGGGTCATTTTTTAATTGATTGGGACAATATTTGGCCAGATTTGAAAATCTGTAGTTTGAGGGTGCAAACAAAAATCTAAATATTGAGCAAATCGCTTTTAAAGTTGACAAATGAAGTTCTTAGCAATGGATATTACTAATCAAAAATTACATTCTGATATATTTATGGTAGGAAATTTACAAATATCTTCATGGAACATGATCTTTACTTAATATCCTAATGATTTTTGAAAAAACAATAATTTTGACCTGTACAATGTATTTTTAGCTATTGCTACAAATATACCCATGCTACTTAAGACTGGTTTTGTGGTCCAGGGTCACATTTTACCTGATGTTGCATTACAAATGACTTAATTAACATATGTTATTATGTAACAAACTACTTTTAAAATTAATTTATCTGTATTCAAAAAGCCTCAAAATTATTTTGCATTCAAAGTATATTCTTCACATACAGTATAAACCATCACCGCATTCAAAAATCTTAAAAATCAAACAGCTCTGCTTCTTTCTCCTTCCAGAAGGTGAAACTCCGATCAATATATTTACAAATTTCATCATTGCTAAACATTGAGAAATCATTGCTTCCATCTCTGCTGGGATGTCCTCCGTCAATTGATATGGTATTCTCGATGATTACCTGCGGCACAGCTTTAACCCCAGTGGAAGAATTCTTCACCGATATCCCATTTTCTCTTTTCCCAAAGTATTGCGTTTTGATGTCCTCAAAACCATCTTTCCATTCCCGTCTCCCAGCCTCAATCTCCCTGAGAACGGCCTGGTGGAAGTCTCGGACCGTCTCCCAGGAAAAGTTCCCTACATGGTCGAACACCTCAAAGCATAGCAGGTGCCTCATCTTGCGCTCCTCAGCTGGGAGATCCTGCTCAAGAATGTGAAAATAACCAAGCATGAATAGGTCAAGGGTCAAGCTGTCATAAGCAACAGGAGCGCCGTCCACACGAGGAAGGAACTGCTCGGGCGAGTAGGTCACGTGCTTTCTTTGGAGGCTCCGGATCTGTCGTGATGGGACCCCTGAGGCGATGCGTTTCCAGTTGCCAATCATCTTGTCTATTGTGGTTCTTTGTCTGTAAAGATGATACAGTGATCTGGCTCCTGGCTTGGAGACTGGAGCTGTTATTCCTTCTCCTGTAAGAGTGCCAAGCTCTTGTTTCATCTTGGCTCGCATTGATATTGCATACGCAGACCTTTTCCAGTGGCTCAAAAAGAGGACAACGATGCGCTCCTTCCGTAAGCAGGTGGTCTCCACCACTTTATTTCCATCTCTGCCTGGTGCCTGTTGGCATTTTATGCCATTGTCATTAATGTGATTCATGTCAGTGCTTTGAGTTGTTCCCACTGGCTGCTCCTTACGATTTGTTGATGCAGGCAGCTGCCTTGTGTCTGATGTGTTGTTTAAAAGCCCAGCAAATGGGTAGATGTTTCCTATCTGACCCTCAAAGTTAGACCTCAAATTTCTCACAGAAACCCCTGATTGCTGGATCTCCATTTCAACCTTTTGCCTTCGTCCTTTGATTGAACTTTGCTTCTCTGGCTGGTACGTGAAGACCGATGCCAGATCTGTGTTTGGCATCTTACTAATCCCATCCTCACTGTTTGTTTCTGAGATGTTTGTCAGAAGCAGCGACATGCTCTTTACTATATTTGAGATACGACTGTACCACACAGGAAGAGGCAGAGATTCCTCCATGTTTGGGAGCTGCTGGCTCTGGGTGTTGACGGTTATATTAACAATAGGAGCAGGAAGGATGGTCCTGAGCTCCTCCGCCAGTCGGGCAAGCTCTAGTTCATAGGCCTGGCATCGTTTTTGAAGGGAGATCGTTTCAATCTGTCCCTCCAAGTAGACCAGGTCATCTTCAGTTAGCAGTTCTCCAAAGGGACCCAGAATGACATTGTGGACTTGGGAATACCTCCAACCATCCACCTCGATGTGTTGATCACTGTTGTCCTGTGCAAGATGAAACAATTGTTATTGAAATATTGTATGACATGTAAGGACTTTTATGTTGGAGGGGTTCGAGAAGTTTACTTTTCTGCTGTGGATATCTTCGTCTTGCAGTCGAGCCTGAAGTTTGCGCACCATAACCTGCCTCTTCCATTCAGCAATGGGCCTCCCATTCTCATCATGAGTTGGGATCAGAGAATCAATGTCAGCAAGATTTGCCTCCAACGCTGCAAGTGGAACAATTCCATTCTGTCCTTTCTGTAAACAGATTCAACAAATACAGATTTTTATCGCTATACCATCTCAGTTGCAAAAAAAAACATTAATTTCAAATCACAATAAATGCTATTGCAAACTGCTTTACATCTGTGCATTCAGACCTTAGTTAAAATTGACCACATCCCCTCCCCAAACAAGCCCCCTCTGCAAAACACTCCAATTGTTCCAAGCCCGTAAGACCCCTCGTGGATCTTCGGAAGACAAATTAAGATATTTTTGTTGAAATCCGAGAGCTTTCTGACCCTCCATAGACAGCAACGCAACTACCACATTCAAGGCCCAGAAAGATAGTAAGGACATCTTTAAAATAGTCCATGTGACATCAGTGATTCAACCTTATTTTTTTTTTTTGGCAAATCCAGGTACCAAAGAAATATGTTTTTTTAACATTTATGACTGATCTCCCTAAAACTTTGTGTGATTGTTTACAATAACCTGTTGCATGTGCTCACCAGGTTTCATGAAGATTTACATTTTCATTTAGGCTTTATAGGTATATTTGGACAAGCCTCTTTTCTAAACGACCCTTTTATAGTTTCCCAAAGGGTAAATTTCAACATTGTTTTGATCAGTACTGACCTAGGGAGTCCATAGAATTGTACAGCAGTATTTTTTTCTAGATTGAGCGAAGAACCTAGGACTAGTTCGCAAAAGTATATATATTTTTTATATCTTCTCAATCATTTAACTAATGACTTGATTGACAGTAGTGGTTCTAGAGGCAAAGTTCTTCGAAATGAGAAGGTCTTTCGCATGATGCGAATATTGTGTGTATGTGTGAAAAGAACTGCACAATATACAGTCATTTACATCCTTGAAAAATGCGACATCACCCCCAGTGGCTGATTTCTTTCACATTTCTTTCACAAACCGGCCCACTGAATTTCGTTCCAATTGACCTCTGTTAACCTTGTCTAATATGTCCTATAATTTCATCGGCCAATGGCAACCATGTTTTTTGAGATGCGTAAATGGCACTTTGGGCCAAGACCATGCATACTGATTTTTATGTTGATAGGACGGTTTCATAGTTATAGCCATTTTTATGTTTTTTTCCTCTCAATGCACCGACAAGTAGCCAAGCTCTGTGACTTTTCATGTGACCTCAGATTGAGCTCTTATGTGTTCAGAGTTTGGCAAAGATATCTCAGCTATATCTCAGCTTTTGCACATTTTGGCATCCCTTTGCAACGGTGAGTCGAAAGGTCAACTTTTTTTGATAACTTTTGATATTCACTCTACAGAGAACCTTCCTGATGGTTTGGTTCGAAAAACCTAGGAATAGTTTGCAAAAGTAGTTTTTTTTTTTTTTTACATTTTCTCAATCATTTAACAAATGATTTGATTGACAGTAGTGGTTTTAGAGGCAAAGTTCTTCGGAACAAGAAGGTCCATCGTATGATGCTAATATTGTGTGTATGTGTTAAAAAACCTGCACCATATACAGGTCCTTCTCAAAAAATTAGCATATTGTGATAAAGTTCATTATTTTCTGTAATGTACTGATAAACATTAGACTTTCATATATTTTAGATTCATTACACACAACTGAAGTAGTTCAAGCCTTTTATTGATGATTTTGGCAAACAGCTCATGAAAACCCAAAATTCCTATCTCAAAAAATTAGCATATCATGAAAAGGTTCTCTAAACGAGCTATTAACCTAATCATCTGAATCAACTAATTAACTCTAAACACCTGCAAAAGATTCCTGAGGCTTTTAAAAACTCCCAGCCTGGTTCATTACTCAAAACCGCAATCATGGGTAAGACTGCCGACCTGACTGCTGTCCAGAAGGCCATCATTGACACCCTCAAGCAAGAGGTCTGTGGGAAGGAAAAAGTGTGGCAGAAAACGCTGCACAACGAGAAGAGGTGACCGGACCCTGAGGAAGATTGTGGAGAAGGACCGATTCCAGACCTTGGGGGACCTGCGGAAGCAGTGGACTGAGTCTGGAGTAGAAACATCCAGAGCCACCGTGTACAGGCGTGTGCAGGAAATGGGCTACAGGTGCCGCATTCCCCAGGTCAAGCCACTTTTGAACCAGAAACAGCGGCAGAAGCGCCTGACCTGGGCTACAGAGAAGCAGCACTGGACTGTTGCTCAGTGGTCCAAAGTACTTTTTTCGGGTGAAAGCAAATTTTGCATGTCATTCGGAAATCAAGGTGCCAGAGTCTGGAGGAAGACTGGGGAGAGGGAAATGCCAAAATGCCTGAAGTCCAGTGTCAAGTACCCACAGTCAGTGATGGTCTGGGGTGCCATGTCAGCTGCTGGTGTTGGTCCACTGTGTTTTATCAAGGGCAGGGTCAATGCAGCTAGCTATCAGGAGATTTTGGAGCACTTCATGCCTCCATCTGCTGAAAAGCTTTATGGAGATGAAGATTTCATTTTTCAGCACGACCTGGCACCTGCTCACAGTGCCAAAACCACTGGTAAATGGTTTACTGACCATGGTATTACTGTGCTCAATTGGCCTGCCAACTCTCCTGACCTGAACCCCATAGAGAATCTGTGGGATATTGTGAAGAGAAAGTTGAGAGACGCAAGACCCAACACTCTGGATGAGCTTAAGTCCGCTATCGAAGCATCCTGGGCCTCCATAACACCTCAGCAGTGCCACAGGCTGATTGCCTCCATGCCACGCCGCATTGAAGAAGTCATTTCTGCAAAAGGATTCCCGACCAAGTATTGAGTGCATAACTGAACATAATTATTTGAAGGTTGACTTTTTTTGTATTAAAAACACTTTTCTTTTATTGGTCGGATGAAATATGCTAATTTTTTGAGATAGGAATTTTGGGTTTTCATGAGCTGTATGCCAAAATCATCAATATTAAAACAATAAAAGGCTTGAACTACTTCAGTTGTGTGTAATGAATCTAAAATATATGAAAGTCTAATGTTTATCAGTACATTACAGAAAATAATGAACTTTATCACAATATGCTAATTTTTTGAGAAGGACCTGTACAATCATTTACATCCTTGAAAAATGTGACATCACCCCCAGTGGCTGATTTCTTTCACATTTCTTTCACAAACCGGCCCACTGAATTCCGTTCCGATTGACCTCCGTTAACCTTGTCTAATATGTCTTCAAACTTTATTGGCCAATGGCAACCATGTTTTTTGAGAAGCGTAAATGTCTTTATAGACACTTGTGGCACTTTGGGCCAAGACCATGCATACTGATTTTTATGTTCATAGGACGGTTTCGTAGTTATAGTCATTTTTAAGTTTTAAGTTATAAGTGTGAGTACTACCATCCCTTCAAGTTTCAAGTCTCTACGACTTACAGTTTGGTCAGTTTTACTTGGAGATTCCTGATCCAAGGTCATTTTAACAATTACAATAGGGCTACGTGCTTGAACACCTAAAAATGAACAAAAATGTAAATGTATCTTGACATACCCCAAAGGTAATGCTTCTTTTTGGTACTACTGTTGCTCCTTTATTGTATTAGTCAGCACCAAAATTTATAGCTGTTGGCAAGGTTTTAAAAGGCTGCATTACTTACAACAACCAATTAGTCTGTAGCTATGAAAAAAAGTAATACAACATAATTGCAGCTCTTTCTTACCATTTTTAATCTTATTTTTCAGTTTATGTCTTGAAATTTTGAGTTAACAACCTGAATTACTTTTTTTCTCCAAATGGCAAGTTTCTTTATCTTGGAATTTATACTTTTTTCTTGGAATTCTGGTGAAAATGGGCTTCTGGCAGAGAAAGTCATTACATTATGATGACAAATTATGAAGAAACTTGTTTTCTTTGGAATAATATGCACTAATGATGTGCACAATAAGACCTGAAAGATAATTAGGTCCACTTGTGATTTCAGGTTGATTTTTCATATTGAGGTTGCCACATACATTTATTGTTTGTCCAGTGAAGACTGCAGTGATTCCTGCTTGTCTCAGCGACCTCATGGTCTTATGGGATAAAAGTGCCTCCTCTTCCTCAAGGTGTTTCCTCATGTTGAATGAAGTTACAACTATACACCAAAGACAAAGAAAACAAGTTACCTTTAAATGTACAATTTCTTTGTTTTGTGGAAGTTTTTGCAATGTCATACACTCCTACCTGTAGAGGCCACTTGAATGGTTCCAGCTCCAGCTCTCTTAGCCTGTGAGGAGGCTGGTAATGCGGATGAATTATCTGGGTATGCAGGAGAGGGACGAGGTTGGGGAGGGACTTCATTCACTGGCTGCTAGGAACACCAAAACGACCAAAGCGATTAAGAACAAGCGTGTTAGATTTGCTTCAAATCAGTCCATAATTAAAAATCATCACCTTGCTATTTTCCATCCTGCCACTATGTCCGAGTTCACAGGACAGGTCCTTAATGTCCTGGTAAGGGTCAGCTGTGCTAAACAAGGTTCTTTCCTCCTCTATGAGAACAATATCTGCAGACTGCTGGAGTAAAGCAATAAGAGAACACAGTGATTTCTTAAATTTAGACTCGAATTCAGACTTGAAGAACAATGTACACTCTGATCTGTGGGAAGCCCCCAGTGAGGGGAAAAAGTCATGAGAAAAGTGAAACAGGAGCTCAAACTGTTTAGTATGGCAGACCTCCTACTTAGTTAACAAAAGAAAACTGCCTATAGAGTTCAGTCATCTGATCGGATGGTTCAAATGACCCATACCTGCAACTGCAGTGATTGACTTCTCTTATGGCCACTTGTGAACTCAGTTCTTCCTTTATACTTTTTGTAAGAAATGAATACTTGTATTATTCAGCAAGCATGCAAAAATCATTTGTAATGATACAAAAGAAGCATCATGCAGTATTAAATTATATTTGAAGGATCACGTCACACTGAATACTCGAGTAATGGCTATTGAAAATTCAGCAACCCCATCACAGGAAAAAAAAAAAAAAAAAATATATATATATATATATATTATTATTATTATTATTAATTTTTTATTTTTAAATAAATAAATAAATGCAGTCATGGTGAGCATGAGAGATTTCTTTCAAAAACATAAAAAAAAAATAATCTCCAAACTTTTGAACAGTAATACTGTATATCAAACAACCATAAGAAAATAGTTTGACCATATTTACTCTAGCAGTAACATTTTGTAATGCAAAGATTGCAGCATCACAAGGCTGACTGAACATGCTCAAAATAAATGTAAAAAAAGTTGCTTCAAATACTAAATGAGGCATCTCACTCTATAGATTATGCATTAGCTTTGTATAACAAACAATATGTGACATTTAGGGTCTAAATTATTTATTTTAACAAAATGAAATTTAGTTCTGAAAGCTAAACATGATGAATGTGTCAGTCTGTTTCCATCATTTACCTCATTACTTACTCATACCATAATGACAGGATATTCTTAGTCATGTCATATAGTCTTCTTTTTTTATAAGCTTGTATTTTTTCCCCCAAGGCAGTATTTTTCATAAATCTGATATTTGATAGTTTTAAACAAGCATTCCTGAGAACACCCAAGAAAAACAGTTAAAGCTTTTCAGTTCATATACATATTTAATTTCATTAACACATTTTACATCATGAAACAAACCCATGCAATGCTGGAGAGTTGTTTTTATAAAGTAATCTGAAATGACTTACAGTCCACGCCTTTACCAGTCAAGTCTTCACAAGTCTAACAGCTGAGCGTAATAAGAGCAGCCACAATCACTTCAGAGCTCCAGCCATCCAGTGGCCAAACGCTTAAGGATCAGCACACTACTGTAAGCTCAGACAGGAGGTCTTCATAGTAAAGTATGAATAATTAAAGGGTGGGATTAGGTGAACTGTTGTTCTTTACAGGTTTGAAAGTCTAAAGGCTGCCACACGTTCCTCACCACGTTTCCCACCAAAATTCTGAATACATACTTTTGTGTTCCTCAGGGTTCTTTTTAAATGAACTAATGCTACAGTCACTAAACACTATTTGCTGTCTTGTAATGTGGTTAGAGAATTACTTTAATTCCACAAAAGGGCAAAGATGAAAGAACAGAGCTTGATGGTGAATCGATACATGCGCATTAACAGACAGTTCTAATGTGTACTGAGGTGTCACATTAGTATCTGACCGTAACTGATTTGCCGTTACGCAAATTTAAAGGCGCTTCACTTAATACCTTTCTGTCACAGGCACCTCAACCGACCGTGGAGCAAAGAGGTCAACACACATCAGTTACACAGACCATTAGATATGCAGGAGCAACAGATCAGGCAACTCTAAGCTTTGGATTGCACCAGTTCTATTTGTTTGCAGGCAGTTAATGCAGGCTATATTATATTATATTATATTATATGTGACCTTGAAACTCAAAACCAGTTGTAAGTAGCACAGGTATATTTGTAGCAATAGCCAAAAATACATTGTATTGGATCAAAATTATTGATTTATTTTTATGCCAAAAATCATTAGGATATTAAGTAAAGATCATGTTCCATGAAGATCTTAATTAATATACTTAAATATACAACACTGGAAAGCTTATTTATTCAGCTTTTTTCAAAAAATGTACCCTGGTTTTGTGGTCCAGGGTCACATATTATATTATATTATATTATATTATATTATATTATATTATATTATTGTCACATGTTCTCCTTGTGTTTCCCTCCTGAGTTTCCTTATATGGTTTTGTTTCCTGTTCTTGTTTAATTAATTAGATTCCCTACACCTGTATATCATTAATTATCCTTATTTGTCAGTGCATTTAAGCCCCATATATTATATTATGCTAGAATTAAATATTATTGTTGTTAATAATATTTAACAACAATAATATATATAAAAAAATATGTACAAATTTAAATTGAATTCTCTCTATTTTACAATTTCCTCAATATCATTGTGGAATGTTGAAATAAATCAAGCCATTTTAAGCACATTTTGCATAATTTGCAGGCACTTCTTTCAGAAGCTATATTATATTATATGTTATATAATATTTTAAATTGCTATACTTAAGTATTATTATTAAATATTGAAACTGTTTCATATTACAATTTTAAATTTGTATTTATTTATTTATTTAAATGTACATTTAAAATTGATATACTGAAGTTTTATTATTAAATATGGAAACAGTTACATTTATTTACACTCAATATGATTTTTAAAAAAAAAAATAATTTTACCAAATATTACTTTTAATATTTATTACTTTTTTTGCTAATTTCTGAACATTATATTATAGTAATTACACTATATTATATTAATTACATTATATTTAATTGCTATACTTATATGTTATTATTATATATGGAAACAGTTATCAGGGTTCCCACTCTAAGCCAAATGTCAAATTCCCTGACTTTTCCCTGACTTTTAATGACTAAAAAGCTGAATTTCCATGACCTATAATGAACAGATCCATCCACTTGCAAGCTTTATTTACTTGTTTTACTTGTATCTTGCAATTTTTACTTTTTTTCTCAGAATTGTGAAATATAAACTCATTTCTGAGGAGAAAAAAATACTGATATGTTCACATAAATGCGAGTTTATATCACAAAATTCTGCCTTAACTCTCAATTGCAAGTTTAAGACTTTATAACTTGCAATTGTGACTTATCTCACAATTCTGACTTTTTTTTTCTCACAACAGTTCTGACTTTATTTCTCAGAATTGCGAGTTGATATTTCACAATTCACAATAACATTTTACGTTTTTATTATATTGCAATTTTTAAAATTATGCCCAATTAGGCATTTTTTTTGTGTCAGTGTGATTTTTCTAAATTGTTTCTTTTCTGTTAGCATTACTCAGTCTGCTTTGCATTATGTCTGCCTTTTTCTTCATTCAGTTGGTGTTGTAATAATTAAACTGATCTTATGTAATTACTCCCCAGTAAACAATAATTATTGTCAAGAACCCCGCTGTGCTGCTTACACTTTCCTTGGGGGTGAGCCTTACACTCAAAACAAAACAACCGATGCCATGTCAGCATAAACAAACAGAACTGGTGAGAACACCATATCTCTCCTCTCTCACTTGTTGACTTTGTGATGGATTGACGGAGCATGAGCGACTCCAAACACAGGAGTAAAATGCCCTCTGACTGCGTTTATGGGTCTCTGACACCTGAGATGGATGATCGCATATCGTCCTCGCCCCTGGAGCTCCGGAACTCGTGCTGAGAGGGGCGTGCGTGATAGCTGATAGGTCCTTCAAGCGCCAACCAGACAGTACTAAGTGTCTTGCTAATTAGACTGTGTCCGACCATAACGTTTTAATATGCCATCGTAGTTATGCTATCAAAAGACAGGCTGACGCTTGCATAGTTTCCACTTCATTTATGAACCAATGACGTATCTGATGCCCTTTTGCAATGGAGTGACAGTGGAGGCGGAGCTGAAATAGAAGTATTTGGAGAGTATTGGTGATCAGACGTCTTAAGTGTGTCATTTAATTCTCATGACTGTACTCACTGACTGTACTCATCATTATCTCAAGAAATGTGGATGACATTAGGGCAAACATAAAATGATCCAAGGCTGGCTACACTTTTCATATTTAAGTATTCATTCTATAAAAGAACCATTTCATAAAATGTTCTCCATGAGAACAAACAAATACTTGTCAACATTTTTACTTTCAGTAGATGTGGAATATTAAGCGATTAACAGTATCTGTTCATGCTGCTGAATAGGATGTTCCTGTGAAGAATATCCTGTCCCATATCTGATTAATAATAGAGAGGTTGTTCAGCGGGAATGACTCATTTGGCTGCTGTGTGTGGTTTAATAAATGCACTTTATTATTTGTAGCTTGTCCTCTATTTTGTAGCATGACTCAGCCATTATGAGCTGCAATTTCATTAGCTCAAATATATTCATGCTAGAGAAGTGGAGTGTTTTTGGCAGTAGGTGGCAGTAACAGTTTGCTATCACAACTAAAATCAGCTGTCAATGTATGCAATATTCATGCAGGTAAAGTACTTAATTGCTATACTTCGGTGTTATTTATAAATGTGGAATCCTTCTACTTTCACCTATGTATTATCACCATTAAGTTTAATTTCTATGTTCTTTCTCATACACATACTCGCTACCTTTTGTTTGTTTTTAATGGTTTTGAAAATATGTCTCACAAAGGCTGCATTTATATACAGTAAAACAGTACTATTATGAAATATTATTAAAATTTTAAATAGATTTTTATAGATTATTTTAAAATGTAATTTATTCCTCTAATTTTCAGCAGCCATTACTCCAGTCTTCAGATCCTTGATTAATAAAAAAGTTATAAGAACGGTTTATTTTTGGAATGTTTTGGAATATTATAACTTTTTTTATTTAGTACTGACCTGAATATCATGTTTACATATAGTCCACAAAAGAAAATAATAGTTGAATTTATAAAAATGACCGCATTCAAAAGTTTACATACACTTGAATCTTAATACTGTGTTGTTACATGAATGATCCACAGCTGTGTTTTTTTTTTATGTTTAGTGATAGTTGTTCGTAGTTCCTTCAGGTCCCACACATTATTTGGTTAATAAGCAATTTTGTGTATTTGAACCATTTTCAACAATGACTGTATGATTTTGAGATTCGTCTTTTCATACTGAGGACAACTGAGGAACTCATATGCAACTATTACAGAAGGTTTAAACGCTCAACTGATGCTGCAGAAGGAAACATGATGCATTAAGAGCCGGGGGGTGAACATTTTTTTGAATTTGAGAATCAGAGTAAATTTAACTTATTTTGTCTTCTGGGAAACATGTAAGTATCTTCTGTAGCTTCTAAATGGCAGTACTAAATGAAAAAAAGGTATTTAAGCAAAATAAGAAATATGTACACATCTTTATTGTTCAAAGGTTTACACCCCTGGCTCTTAATGCATTGTTTTCCGTTGTTAATGCATTTTTTTAGTTGAACCTTCATATGAGTCCCTCAGTTGTCCTCAGTGTGAAAAGATGGATTTTAATATTATACAACCATTGTTGGAAAGGGTTCAAGTACACCAAAATGCTGGAAAACCAAAGAATTTGTGGGACCTGAAGGATTTTTCAGAAGAAAAGCGGGCAGTTTTACTGTTCAGGATAAACAAGGGACTCATGAACAACTATCACTAAACAAAAAATGGATCATGCAGGTAAGAACACAGTATTAAGAATCAAGTGTATGTAAACTTTTGAACAGGGTGATTTTTATAAATTCAACTTTTATTTTCCCTTGTGGACTATATGTAAATGTCTTTTATGTGAAATATCTTACTCAGGTCAGTACTAAATAAAAAATAACATGCATTTTGTATGATTCCTCTTATTTTGGTAAAATAATTAACATTTGTACACTTGATTAACATCTGTACAAGTTGTAGTGCATCTGAAGTGGCATTTAGATGCATTTACACAGACTGTTAATGCATAACCTGCAGTTACAAATGCATAAATAGTGTTTTTATGTTTAAAAAACATTGAATAAGGGAAAAAAAAGGGAAAATGTATTTTAAACATAAAATACCAATAGGTGGCGGAAAATCACTACATGAGTGAGTCATTGAGTCAAACTGTGGGTTTGTTTGAAGCTATTTTCATTGACGAAATAGACTAGAGCAAAAATAGGAAGCATTGGGTCTAAAAGGTTATTTAATATTAACTTGTTTAATGAGCTGTTCATCAATTCAGTATAGAGTGTTTTTAAGTGTCATCAATCGGCCATATTGGCGGCACTGAATGTAAACAATGCCACTGAAACGAATGAAACTTGCAGATTTTGCTGATGATTGCTGCTGAAAATGGTCAATTATTGTCATTTTTTGGGGTTGTACTAATCGGTCGGACTGGAAAAAACATCTGGAGTACTATAGACTGGCAAAAGTTATAACAAATCAAGGAGAAGAGTGAAAAAAACTGTATGAAAAAAAACCTGAGGAACAAAAGGCGTTTGTGGTTGGCCAAATAATTTCCGGTCAGGTAGGTAAAATATTTAATATTTAATAAATCTTTACTACCTATTAACTTTAGTTTGTCAAATATTGCACCCTTTCCTGCTTACTATAGGTCCTTCACTATATGATTTAGTAGCTTCCACACGTTTTTTCTGTTCGCCAATATGGCTGCACATCCAGATAACTGACCAAATCATGATGTAAGTGCAAAGTTACATTTGCAATCATGCAGATATTTAGAGAAAAAAACTGTACTCTTCGTGTGAAATTATATTAGATTGCGTGTGAAATTATATTAGATTGCCCCTTTGAATTTTGGGGGAATTCTAAATGTAATTTAATAGAATAAATCATGCAGTGAAAATGTGAACTCTAAATGCACATGTGCACTAGTTTAACCTATATTCATGCAGTGTATGCATGCACTCTGTGTTTTTGTTTTTTTTGTTTTTTTGCGATATACTCAAGAATGTCAAATTAAATATTGTTTAAATATATATATATATATATATATATATATATATATAAATATCGCACACCCCTACGTGAGTGTGTGTATATGGAAGAAATTGTATGAAAATGATTAGCACTATGTGAATTACCGTAAATAAAAACACTTAAAAACTTACCTAATTAAAACGTGCTTTCAGTTAAATAAGTTGCAGAATAAAGTACTAATTATCTTACATGAGCATTAGTATTACGGAGGAAGTTGGCACAGTCATGATAGCCGTTGTATTCTGCCAGATCCACTGCAGTAAACCCATCTGAATCTCTCTCCAGTGGACTGATGTGATTATTCAGCAGCACTCGGCAGCACTGAGGGAACAAGAGATTAGAGCTGTCATTCAAATCCTCTGGGAAAGCATTTCAAACACTACTTAAACTGTATAACCCTCTGCATTCATAGCTGTGAATGGATCTTAAAAAAAGGTGACAGATACCTCCAGTTCTCCATTCTCCGCTGCGTCATGCAAGGGGGTCCCACCCCAGAGGTCTTTCAGGACCTTTGCACCCATCAGTAAAAGACGCTCCACAATGCGATGGTGGCCCTCGCTAGCAGCAAAGTGCAGTGCTGTGGCTCCATCCTTATCATGACAGGACAGATCCAAATCTGTGAAGGAGGCCTGAAGATCCATATTAGAGACAGAGTCAGAGTTATTGATTCTTATATACTGTTGAGGTCAAAAGTTTACTTACACCTTGCAGAATCTGCAAAATGTTAGTTATTTTACCGAAACAGGAGGGATCATAATAAATGCATGTTATTTTTTATTTAGTACTGAATAAGATATTTCACATAAAAGACTTGTATAGTCTACAAGAGAAAATAATAGCTGACTTTATATTAAAAAAAAAAAGTGAATTTGAACCCTTTCCAGCAATGACTGTATGATTTTGAGATCCATCTTTTCACACTGAGAACAACTGAGAGACTCATATGCAACTATTACACAAGGTTCAAATGCTCACTGATGCTCCAGAAGGACACACAATGCATTGAGAGCCAGGGTCTGAAAACCTTTTGAATTTGAAGATAAGGTTTAATTTAACTCATTTTGACTTCTGGGAAATAGTATCTTTCAGTATACATTACAGCATCTTTTGTAGCTTCTGAAGATGGAAAAATATATATATATGTGACCCTGGACCACTAAAGTCATCAGGGTCAGTTTTTTGAAATTGAGATTTACGCATAATAAGCTTTCCATTGACGTATGGTTTGTTAGGATAGGATAGAGATACAACTGTAAAGTTGTTCAAATGAAGTTCTTAGCAATGCATATTACTAATCAAAAATTAAGTTTTTATATATTTACAGTAGGAAGTTTACAAAATATCTTCATGGAACATGATCTTTACTTAATATGCTAATGATTTTGGCAAAAAAGAAAATGTAAAAATTGTGACACATACTATGTCTTTAGGAAATAGGAAAAATTTAGGCCTACACATCTTCATTCTGTTCAAAAGTATAACCCCTATCTCTTAATGCATAGTTTTTCCTTCTGAAGCATCAATGAGCGTTTGACCTTTCTGTAATAGTTGCATATGCGTTCCTCAGTTGTTCTCAGTGTGAAACGGTGGATCTCAAAATCATACAATCATTGTTGGAAAGGGTTCAAATACACCAAAATGCTGAAAAACCAAAGAATTTGGGGGAACTGAAGGATTTTTCTGAAGAAAAGTTTAACTGTTCAAGACAAACAAGGGACCCATGAACAACTATTACTAAACACACACACACAAAAAAAAAAAAACAGCTGGACCATTCGGATAACAGCACAGTATTAAGAATCAAGCATATGTAAACTTTTGAACGGGGTCATTTTTATAAATTCAACTTTCTCTTGTGGACTATATCTAAACGCCTTTTATGTGAAATATCTTATTCAGGTCAGTACTAAATAAAAATAACATGCATTTTATATGATCCCTTTTATTTTGATAAAATAATTAAAATTTTGCAGATTCTGCAAGGTGTATGTAATTTTTTAATAGTCAAATATATCCGATAAAACTTAAAAGAAATCATGAAAAAGTGACTGAAGCAACAGTGACTCACCAGCCAGACAACCAAGGCGTAATGTCCCATGTGGGCAGCTGCATGCAACACACTCATGCCATCTTTGGCCTGCACATGGACATCTGCACCACAGTCCTTCACAAGGTATTCAACCACATGCAGATGCCCCTCCTGACAGGCCAGATATAGTGGAGTGGCCCCAGTTCCTGTCTGGCAGTCCACACACCTGCACCAATAAAACATTTTTGACATTGCATCTATAACGTAACAACATATCCCCTCTTAAGCCTTTTAATTACTGTATCAAGCCACTTTATGTTTACATCTTATTTTAGGGAAATGTCAGGTATGTTTGCATGCAATTATTTTGGCAATCTGATTTCAGATTCTGAAATTTCTTCTCTTCCATGTCAGTCTTTAACGCACGTTCACAAGAATACCACAAGGCGTGCATGTGGTGCTGCTAACGCTGGAGCTGGTGTTCTGACAGAACATCCATCTCTCTCAGTTCATCATATGTATATTCTGGTTTAAATAAGTAAGGCTGGGTAAAAAATTGCAAATCCTCTAAATCTTCAGACATGTTTACGAACAGTGAATCTGCGTTCTACGTCAGAACGCCGGCTCCTGGGTCAGCAGCACCACACGCATGCATTGTGGTACTCTCGTAAATGTGTGGCGAAGACTGACTTAAGAAATTGTTGAAAAAAGTCATTCATTTTGTCTTCTTTGCAAATAAAAAATTCTTGTAGCTTCATAAAATTATGGTTGAACCACTGATGGACTATTTTATCGATGTACACTGCCTTTTCGGGCCTTGAACATTGTGTTGCTGTCTATGCAGGGTCAGAAAGCTCTCGGATTTGATCAAAAATATCTTAATTTGTGTTCCGAAGATGAACAAAGGCTTTTCAATCCGATTGAGCCATCAATCCGATTACAAAAAGATTATTTGTTTGCATGTAACTAGTTAGCTAGTAGTGAGATGTGTAAGCGCTATTGCATCGTCAAGCAGTAGTTGGTGGCAGTGGTGATGTACAGTAAACCCACAGGTGGTGACATGTGGCAGGCAAGTCTCCTCATGTATTATAGAGGACAGACCCCAGATGGCAGGTTTGACATGTGTCAGATGACCTTTCCCCAGCCTCCCTGATGAGCAGCAGCTCTCAAGAAGTGGCAACATGACTCTAAGCTGCAGTCTTAAGTGTACTTGTCTAAGCATGACTCATGGTTTTGCCCATGTAAACACAAACACGTCATGTGTATGACTTACTTTCTTCTTTTGTGTTTCAAAGAAGAAGTAAAGTCATACAGGTTTGAATACAGTTGAGGACAAAAATTTAAATACACCTTTAAGAATCTGCAAAATGTTAATAATTTTACCAAAATAAGATAGATCATCGATCACAAAATGCATGCTATTTTTTTATCAAGGTACTGACCTGAATAAGATATTTTTACATAAAAGACATAGTCCTCAAGAAAATAATACTTGAACCTATAAAAATTACCCTGTTTCAAAGTTTGCATACACTTGATTTTTAATACTGTTGTTACCCGAATGATCCACAGCTGTTTTTTTTTTTGTTTTGTTTTGTTTTGTTTACTTATAGTTGTTCATGAGTCCCTTATTTGTCCTGAACTGTTAAACTGGCCACTGTTCTTCTGAAAAATCCTTCAGGTCCAACAATTTCTATGTTTTTTCCGCATTTTTATGTATTTGACTATGATTTTGAGATCCGTCTTTTCACACTGAGGACAACTGAGGGATTCATATGCAACTATTATAAGGTTGCTGATGCTCCAGAATGAAAAACCATACATTAAGAACCAGGGGTGTAAACTTTTGAACAGAATGAAGATGTGTACATTTTTCTTATTTTGCTTAAATATCATATTTTTTTTATTTAGTACTGCCCTTCAGAAGCTACAGAAGATACTCAGAAGACAAAATTTACCCTAATCTTCAAATTCAAAAAGTTTTCACCCCCTGCTCTTAATGCATCATGTTTCCTTTTGGAGCATCAGTGAGTGTTTGAACCTTCTGTAATAGTTGCATATGGATCTCAAACAACTATCACTAAACAAAAAAAAACAAAAACAACAACAACAACAACACACAGCTGTGGATCATTCAGGTAACAACGGTGTTAAAGGGGTCCTATTATGCTTTTTCATTTTTTGAATTTTAGTCAGTGTGTGGTGTGTGTATATTTGTTAATAAAAAGGATCTACGAAGTTACAAATCTCAAAGTCCACTCCAAAGAGAGATATTTTGTTTTAAAATCCCTTTTCAAGAACTACAACGAATGGCTCATTTGGACTACAAGCTTTGTTTCTCGAATGTTGTGATTCCATAAAATAAATCCAACCTACGGAACTTCGAATGGTAGGGACGAGATGGGGATTAGCTTAATTTTAGCGATATAGCACAGAGCAGCCGCTTCTGGGAAACTTCAAAGAGCCGCAGCAATGCTGGTATAAACACAAGCAATGACTACAGTAGTCACAATCTCCTTGGGTTGCTGCATCAGAGCTGCACGCCACAGACATGTATAGGGGTTCAAAACACATGCAGAGACGCGACTGGTATAACCGGAGGCACTGACTAGAGGACTAGAGAAAGTTACTGTAATAATGTAAATTATGTGAAAAATAATGCTTTTTTCAAACCACCAAGCATGAAAGCATGTTCTAGTACACCCCCAAAACAAAATCAAGACTTTGTAAAAGAATTTTTTCCATACATTTTTGTTTTGTGTGAAATATCTTATTGATAAACTTTTGACTTCAACTGCAAGTGTTTAGCCAATCAAGGATGTTGTAACTGTCTGTGAGCCTCACCGTGGAGAGCAGGACATGAGCAGTTTGAGGGAAGTGAGGTCTCCACTAGCTGCCGCGTAATGTACAGGTCGAGCTCCACAATCTGTCTCTGCCTCTGTGTTTCCTCCCTCAAACAACAGCCACTGTACTGCCTCTGCATGGCCAAACCTAGCAGCCAGGTGCAGGGCCGTCGCTCCCTCACCATCACGATCCTGCAGGCCAAAGACGGACACAAAGAAACATTAGCATCCTGTACCCAGTTTGAAGGCCTCTGAATTATGGGCAGAGTAAGTAGAACATCACAATGACCTTTCGGTATACTGATACGCTATTATACCATCAATGATATTAATAAACGAGGTGCTTCTTTACTCACATTGCACATCCATCATCAATGACCTGTGTAATTGACAGTAAAGGAAACTGACACAGCAGAGCACCATCACTCCAGCTGTCAAATGTCATTTGTTTCTTAATGTATCATGGCACTCACCTCAATCCCACACTTGTTCTGTCTGAGCAGCCACTGCAGCTCCCGCACGTGCCCAGTGGCAGCAGCATCATGGGCGGCCGTGGCACCATTCTTCGTACGGGTGTGGCAGGGGAAACATCCTTCGTTTACCAGAAACTCCAGGCAGTCCAGTTGACCGCAGCGGGCGGCGTGGTGGACGGGAGAAGCTCCCTGGGCATCTGTGATGGTTGGACTGAGACATCCGGACACATGCAGGGCCCTCAGAGCTTCTACATCCCCCTCACGAGCTGCCTGAATGGCTCTGTGGAGCACCATGCTCGACCTCGGCCAGGCAGAACTAAAGTGGCAGGGGTCCTTGTGCTGAACCCTACTATCTCTCTCGGCTCTCGCTGCCTCTCTAAAATGATACCTGAGCTTGCTGACAGATGTCCATGGGAGAGATGAAGGGGGTGTTTAAGCACTGAGCCAGAAATGTAACGAGAGCCCTCATGTGAAAACATACATCTGCTTATATTCCCTGATACAATAACAGTGTATTACTTTGAAGAGTTAGAAAGCGATTAAGAAAGCTGAAAGTAATTTTTGACTAAAATGCTTTTTTTTTTAATCCATGCAAGAATGATAATATTTTAAAATTATATATAAAATATATTTAGAACATTTAGATCAGAGATGCCAAAACCAGGGCTATAATATAATAATTATATATTATTTTTTTTTGGTAATTTACATTAAATGAGCTCTGATTTAAAAGAATGAATCAGACTTTCACATGTAATACCAATAGGGAAAAAAATGCAGATTAATCAATCAGACTTTCATTTTAAATTGTATGTGAGAGAAGACTTAAGGATAAGCTGATTAATAGACAAAACTATTAATAATCCTCTTTCTTTGGAAGATTACTTCTGCCACAAAAGTAATGCTTTGGTAAACGTTAATTACACTCAAAAATTTTAGGTTAAATACAGCCCAGCGCTGGGTGAAATACGGACAAACCCAGCGATTGGGTTATTTTATTTAACTCAAATATTGTTTAAAATAACTGCATAGCTGACTTAAAATGATCACAAAATAGGTTGTAAAAATCAGACACATAATTACTAGAGGTATCAGCAATAATCAGACAATAAACATTTATTAATAAGCTTTTTTTTATATTTTAATTATTATTTATTTAACTTTTTAATAAATGCTAATTTTTGGAAGGAATGTTGATTTACAATATATTTTGAGTTCATTTTATGCAAGTAATATAGCAATTTTTATAAACATTTAACCCAACCGATGAGCTGAAACAACCCAATCGCTGGTTTGTTCATATTTCACCCATTGCTGTTTTTTTTTACCCAGCATTTTTGAGCATTATTAGATTTTAAAAAGTTGTGATAATGAGATACTAAGCTATAGCTGTGTCAAAGTGTAAAAATAACCTTTATGTGAAAATATACATCTTATATTCTCACACTCTAAAAAAATGCTGGGTTATTTATTTATTTATTTTTACTCAAATGCTGGTTTATAATAGACATAATGTCAATGTTAATGTATTTGGTCTTGGTGGAGTAGATCTGCTATGCTGCTGTTGTTTATTGCTGTTGTAGTAGATTATTGTTGCTGCTGCAAAGCAAGTACAGGAAATTGCTACTGGCAATACATACGCTGATATGGTGCTATTTAAGACATACTGAACCCTACATACTGACATACTGCTGCACAAATAGCATAATCCATAGCAGATCTATACAGGTGGAGCTGGGGAGGTTGACGGTTTCAGAGGAACTCTTAAAGCGTTCCAGTTTTTCACCGTTTTCATGTTCAGGATTTTTTGGGAAGAGGTAAATCATGAGTCGATGACGAAACTAAGTAGCTGAGCACGGCCCCCTTCCCTACCACTATACAAGATGTGTGTTTGACTTGAAGCAGCACTGACTGCACACAGACCGATCGGTGTGTGTTAAAGTACAGTGAGAGCTAATAGAGAACAGACGCTACTTATGATTTTGAATCGCTCTCGCGCTAGTTTGTCATCGTTCTGCGCAGTGCTGCTTCAAGTCAAAGACACCTAATAACTACAGCGCATTAACATCAGTGGTTCGCGGCTCAATCGCGAGTAACTGTCATTAAGGTTAGTTACTACAGCCTATGCCTGACCGACAGAAAATGAAAAGTTGCGATTTTCCAGGCTGATATTGATAGGAACTATACTCTCATTCTGACATAATAATCAGGGAACTTTGCTGCCGTACCATGGGTGCACCAGGTGCAATGATATTATGCGGCGCCTAAATATAGTCGCCAGCTAATTTACTATTACCTTAGTGGCTTAGTGCTGGTCACGGTGAAAGTTACCTAACTGGGGACTATTTTCAGGCGCTGCGTAATATCATTGCGCCTGCTGCACCCATGGTACGGCAGCAAAGTTCCTTGATTATTACGTCAGAATAAGGGTATAGTTCCTATCAATATCAGCCTGGAAAATTGCAACTTTTCATTTTCTGCCGGTCTTTGTACACAATGTAACTACAGAAGAGTCAAGTTTTAAACAGGAAAAATATTGAAAATCTTTGGTCATTTTTGAACGAGATGCTAATGGTCTAATCTGATTCAGTGATTTATACAAAGCTATGCTAAAAGTGCTAACAGCAGACCCAGAGAGCAGCTGAATGGATTCAAAAATGGTAAAACTCATCTGTTTAACTCTAGGGGAGTTGGAAAATGAGCCTATTTTCAAAAAAAATGGAGTGTTCCTTTAAGGACCCATCAGCCTGCACCATCTAGAGAGTTTCATGACAAAACCCTACATTTTTGGCTAGTAGTTTTTGCCATATTAAAAAGTTTGGGCACTTCTGATTCAGACAAAAAAAGAAGTCCAGACTCAAGCAACGTTGCGCATATTTCACATTTATTTCACACCTGACAAAGTGTTAAGTGTCCACAGACATTAGAAGACACAGGTCCAACACTCAAAGAACTTGAGCACTGAGTACACTACAGCCCATTCATTATGGTATAAAGTGGTTACAGCCGTGTGCTAGGCCACACTTGGGTTTATATACAGAGCAAATCAACTGAAATATTGAAGCAATTACAGTAGGTACACTTAGTTTATATTTTATTATAGTTCCTTCTTTTTTAAATTTGGAATATTTGGATGGATGAAAGATGTTTATTTGAAATGATGACATGGTAACACAAAGGATCCATTGAGAGTGAAAGAGAGAAAAAGAGAGACACATTATCAACTACAAACCTTAAAAATCTTGTTTATCTGCAATATATAGGTATGTTGACAAAGTCCTATTGAATGCTTTGTTTTCAGGGCACCGTGTCAGTGCAAACACCACATGCTCATAGTCAACTCTGATCCTTTAATTCGGTAAAATAATACGACTGAATCTATTCTTTTTATGTAAATGCTACTCTTATACTGTATGGAAGTAAACGAGATACGTTTGATACATTTCATTTAAAAGCTGAATAAATATGTACAGCATGCTATCATATACATAGCATTATCAAAGACAGGAATGGATAAAAAACGTCAGGGCACTGGGAGGTACTGTATGACTGTCAACATATTGTCCAGAACCTCAACTCTCTCTAAGTTACATTTCAGATCCATATTCCATGTAAGAGTCTATCAAGGCATACTTATTCTGCTGCTTATAAAGAAATCATTTGGAGAGGTAAAGACCAGAACTGCTTGAACTCTCTCACGTACGTTCACAACTAGATGTTGCTGCTGCATTTGTGCTCTTTGGGTTGGCTGGCCCATGGCACAAAACATCAATCCTCTTTCAGGACATCTGTAGCAGCAACATGAGGACATGCTAAACGGCTGATTGACCAACAGCATGAGCTCAAACCAAACCATACAAGATTTCTGAATTCAAACACGGCCTCAAGTGGTACCTCTTTAAAATGAAACTGTCATGACACGAAACACAACTTTTCTATACTTAGTATACACTGTCTTCATAGTTTCAAGGCAAAGGGTGAAGCAAAAACCAGCTGTATGTGTATATACTTGTTATAACTGATACATCTCAGGTAAACTAACTGTTATCCAAACTAAACACAAATTTCTCTACTATATTGGTGATAACAAAATGTTTTGTAAAAGCTATCAAGACTTTTTATTATAGAAGCCCATTTCTGCCAAAAAAAAAAGGTAATTGCCACTTTTTATCTCACAATTCTGGCTCTTTTCTTGCAATTACGAGATATAAACTCACAATTCCAAGAAACAAAGTCTGAATTGTAAGATAAAAACTTAGAATTCCGCCTTTTTTTCTCAGAATCAAGAACTTACACTTGTAACTTGTAATTGCGAGTTTATATCTCACAATTCTGAGAAAAAAAGTCAGAACTGTGAGATACAATATCACATTTGCAAGAAAAAAAAGTCAGAATTGCGAATTTTTGTTCTGATATTTTGTATATTTGCAATTCTACCTTAAAATTCTGAGGAAAATGTAGAAAAAGGAATAAAATAAATACTGAAATATTATCTTCAGTATATAGTTGTTGTTGTTGTTTTTACTATTGAAATACTAGTTTTATTTATTTATTTTATTGTTGGGATGGCAAACAATTCAATGCAGTATCTGAATATTTTTTTAGAATGGAACTAACTAAATAAATTAAATAAGAAAACATAATCATCCTAAATATTGAGCCATGTGGTATTTTTCAAAGTACCACTTCACAGTTTACCAGATGGCAAATTCTTATTCAAAACAGTCAGTTACGAGGTTTAAACTCAGAATTGCGGAATACAATCTCACATTTGTAAGAAAAAAGTCAGAATTGCGAGTTTTTGTATTCAGATATTTTTTATATCTCGCAATTCTGGCTTTAGAACTCAAAACTGCAAGTTTATATCTTACAATTCTGAGAAAACAAAGTCAGAATTACAAGTCTGTATTATGCAATTCTGAGAAAAATGTAGGAAAAAGGAATAAAATATATAAAGTAACAACTTAAAGAGTTTTTAAGCATTTCAATATATTCAGTATCGAAATATTATATTTAATATATTCCCATGAAAATTATTTTTTACTTATTTAATTATTTAATGATTCAAAATTGCTAGTCTCACATTTCTGAGAAAAAAAGTCAGAATTGCGAGTTTGTATTACGCAATTCTTAAAAAAACATCAGAATTGCAAGTTTGCATTACGCAATTCTTAAAAAAACATCATAATTGTGAGTTCGTATTACGCAATTCTTAAAAAAACATCAGAATTGCGAGTTCGCATTACGCAATTCTTAAAAAAACATCAGAATTGCGAGATGTAAATTTGCAATTACAAGAAAAATGTCAGAATTGTGAGATGAAAACTTGCAATTACCTTTTTAATTTTTTATTCAGTGGCGAAAAACGAGCTTCCATATTTTGTTTGTTGTTGGAACATTAAAACTGGATCTTCTCTTAGACTTGATCTTATTGCTGCTTCACTAGGAAGCACCATGTAAGAGTTTGAATACAGTAAATTCAGTAAATTATATCATGTAAGGCTGGGATGAGCTGAACATAGCAGTTAAAAATGACGAACTATGCAATTAAGACAGTATTTCTAAACTTAAACTTCCTGTATAATATTACTTAAAATATGTAATGTAACTGAAATAAAATCTCCCTCATCTAATGTGCTCTGATGTATTTGCGTTCAGTGTATCAGTAACAGGTATCTCAGCGTCACGGCTCTCCAATTTTGTGCGCAAAAAAATGAAGTTGTAAATAAAGTATGATTTAAGAAGCTGATTCTCTTAGCAGCAGAGCTCTTGTGCAAATGAACCAAAATGAACCTGGTAAATAAAGCTCATTATCAAAAGTGCAAGGTGAAAAATTATCTTTGTAGCAAACTACAAATAGTGACCTTTTAATAAATTATGTTTATAAAACATACAATGCTTAATAAATAAGTAAACATAAAGATGTAATGTGAAGACATTACAGATGAAAATAAAAAATAAAAACACAAACTTCTGTATGGTAGACGTTTTGTACTTTTCCAATGCTGATTTTTGTCAAAATAATGGACATTTACCTCAATCCATCGCAATCTTCTGTCATCCATGACCTTGAAATAACATCTCTTCAAAAAGCACAATGATCATGGCAGATCAAAACCAAGAGGCAGCTACTTAAGCCCAGGTAAAAGCACTTGACATCTACTCTGCAGAAGCACATACAGTACACAAACAGAGCGTTGAGTCGCATTTACAAATGAACTAAGAGTAGGGCCGTGTCTAAGATGCTGTTTTGCCATTCTAGCTTGTAGCTATGTTAGCGGGAAGTGCTGAATATATTTCAAAGTTGTAAATTTACACTAAATATGGCCTGACACACACACATAGACACACACTCTGTGAAGCCAGGCCCACAGTCTATGGTTGGCATGGACAGACTGAGAGGGGAATGCTGGGAACGGGCAGGCAAGAGGCAGCTGTGATGACATGGGGATAGGGCACTTATGATCACATGACCTAATTACATCACAACGGCCTGTTAGCTATCTGTTTATGGTTTCAGCCAGAGAAAAAAAAATGCTTTCACATCCTCATCTGTCCTGATTTTCTTCTGGAAAGCTTAGACCTGTGGGTAGAGAGAGAGAGGTTAGGAGAAATTCATCAATATTAATCCAAAAAATTGTCTGTTTTGACGTCAAAGACCTTTGGCCCAATCTAACTCCATGACATTATGGTTCAAAATGTTGGTAGAATTCGGCAGATGCCAACACAGTAGTTTTATTTATATACTATTATATTATTATGGAAGCCTATTTCTGCCACTGAATGAGAAATAATATCACTTTTTTCAAGTTTGTATCACAGTTCTGAAACATAAACTCACAATTCTAAATTCATTCTCAGAATTGTGTGATATAAACTCACATTTGCAAGATATAACGTCAGAATAGTGAGATATAAAATCACAAATTTTTCACAATCACAATTGCCAGTTATGAAGAAATAATGTCAGAATTACATGATATAAACTCTCAAATCTGAGAAATAAAGTCAGAATTGTGAAATACAATCCTTCAATTATTATTTTTTTTCTTGCAATTGAGACTTTACATCTCACAATTCTGACTTTTTGCAAGTTTGTATCACAATTCTGAGACATAAATTCACAATTCTGAATTTATTCACAAAATTGTGATATAAACTTGCAATTGGCAGTTATAAAATCAGTATTGTGAAACAAACTCACAGTTCTGAGAAATAATATCAGAATTACATGATATAAACTCAAATCTGAGAAATAAAGTCAGAATTGTGAGATACAAACCCTCAATTTTGATTTTTTTTCTCGCAATTCTGACTTTTTTGCAAGTTTTTATCACAATTCTGAGACATATACTCACAATTCTGAATTTATGCTTAGCATTGTGTCATATAAACTTGCAATTGTCAGTTATAAAGTCAGAATTGTGAGATATCGCAATTCTGAAAATTTTCTCAGAATTGTGTGATATAAACACAATTGCGAGTTATAAAGTCAGGATTGTGAAACTCACAATTCTGAGAAATAATGTGAGGATTACATGATATAAAATATAAAATCTGAGAAATAAAGTCAGAATTGTGAGATATAAACCCTCAAGAATTGCAAGTGTGTATCTCGCAATTGTGACCTTTTTCCTCAAAAATTTCTGACTTTATAACACACAATTGCGAGTTTATATTGCCCTTTTTTTTAGAAAAAAACATCAGAATTGCGATATTTAAACTGCCATTTGCAAGAAAAAGTCAGAACTGTGTTTTTATCTTGCAATTTTGACTTTATTTCTTGCAATTGTGAGTTTATATCTCACAATTGTGTTTTTATAACTCGCAATTGCGAGTTTGTATCAAGCACTTCTGAGAAAATAGAATTGTGAGATAAACAAATTACCTTTTTTTATTGTTAATTCAGTGGCGGAAACAGGCTTCCATAATTTATGGAATTTACCTTTGAATCTGCTTTTATTTTTATGTTTTCATTTCAATTTTAGTTTTAATTTGAGTTCATTTGAAATAGTAATATGACCTAAATAAAATCTGTGCTGAATTTAGCATCACTGCTCTCCAATTTTGTATTTAAACAAAGAAAAAAGAAAACAAAACGATCCTCATAAATATCATTATCAAATATGCAAAAAAAAAATTTTGTAGTACACTAAAAATAGTAACCTTTTAATACATTATGTTTATAAAACATACAATGCTTAAGAAATAAGTAAATGTAAAGATGTAATGTAAAAAAGACATTACAGATGAAAATAAAAACAATTTTGTATGGTTTTTGTTGAGCTTTTTTATTTTCTATTTAATATTTATATTTTATTTTATTTTATTTCAGCTTTATTTTAATTATTTTAATGAAAACTATATGTCAGCTAACAATAACAAAACTAGTGTTCAACAGACAGGTTGCATGCAATGTGATAAAATAAAATAAAAAAAGAAAAAGAAATAATCTATGCTATTACTACTTCTTACATTGCCATTCAAAATTTGGGATCAGTAAGATTTTTTACGTATTTTAAGTCTTTTCTGCTAATCAATGCAAAAAAAAAAACAGTAATATTGTGAAATATTATTGCATTTTAAAACAGTGTTTTTCTATTTTAATATACTTTAAAATATAATTTATTCCTGTGATTCCTGTTTTCAGTGTCACATGATCCTTCAGAAATCATTAAAATATGCTGATTTATTATCAATGTTGAAAACATTTGTGCTTTTTTTCTGTGATATTTTTTTAGAATTATTGGATAGATAAAAATGTTTAATTTATTTAAAATAGAAATCTTTTGTATATACACTTCAGTTTAAAGTTTGGGGTCAGTGCATTTTTTCTTTCTTTCTTTCTTTGAATGAAATTAATACTTTTATTCAGCAAGGATGTGTTAAATTGATAAAAAGTAATAGTAAAGACTTATATTGTTAGAAAATACATCTATTTTGAATAAATGCTGTTCTTTTTAACTTTTTTAAAACCTTAATCTTACTGATCCGTGTTTTTACTTAACGCTCAATGTAAAATCTGGGTCCTAAAGCAAAACCAGTTGAGAAGCACAGACCTAAAGTATATCTTAAAATTAAAGCCATTATTGAATGAAGACTTTAATATATGTTATGTGGCATTGCTAAAAAAATGTAATCACTGAATGGTCTTTGCTGGCTGAATTTATTCTGAATACCTGATAGTTCCTGCCAGCAGTGGGTTGAATGCGTACAGCCAGTCATGCATCTCTTTGTCATTGCCTGCTTGAAGGAGAATGTTGCGATGCTCAGTGCACACTGCAAAGGTGTTAGGAGCCTAGAAACAAAACATCACATACGTTACCAAAATCAGTAGACAGCTATTTCTAGCAGTACTCTTTTCTCAGTAATCATGTGTATAATGTCAAAGGACGAGGTATAAATAAATGGCCTCACCCTCAGCATGGTCTGCTGATCTTCACTGTACTCCACCTGAGCAGAGGACAGGTTGATGACAGCCCTCTCCACGCAGTCTCTCTCACTGCGGTACAGGTAGACATATGGTCGCCGCACCACAATGTAACGCTTCACCCAGCCACTGGTGTGCGGCTCCAGAAAGTGTAGATAGCCTTTCTTTGACACAATAGGGCTGTAGTGAGAAAATAACAGGAGACATGAGGATGTTTAAAGATTTTGAGATTTTGAATGTTATACTGACACCTAGTGGTGCGGATCAAATGTTATACAAAACTAAACATCAATCCGAGTCAGATTTTTGCTGCCTGCATACACTAAGCTACTTTAAAAGTCAAAGCTACCTGACGCGAATCTCCTGGATGTTCGGGATGAAGGTGCAGTTCCTGGGTTTTCTCTCTATAGGGCTGAAGGGGTCGAGATCAGGGCTAGAGGCACCAGAGTTTGCCTCAGCACCTCTGTAAATTCACACAAAACGAAAAAGTCCTGTTAGTTGTAAAGTATTTGAGGCATTTTGAGATTAAAGAGAGATAGAATTAGCCATACTGAGATCATATTAGCACTGACCTGAGGTCTGAAGTGCCATAGTGCCCATCCACCAGTGACGGACAGGTGGAGGAGGGTGTTAAAGTGCTCAGAGGGGAAGAAGCACTGTCTCTTAAAAATGATGCAGACATCTCTGACAGCTAAAATAAAAGAGCACCACCAGATGATAAAGCTTTTAACACATTAAAGTGTCTCATTCATCATATTCCAGAAAATGCCATGCTTACCCCTTAAAGCATCTATTACACTAATCATGCTGCTCTACTCTAAATGATTGAATGAGAAAACTGAAGTTAAGACACATTTTAAATGCCTAAAGGAAAATGGCTGCTAAATGAGACATAAGAAGAAAGAGAGAGGGAGAGAGAGAGATCTGATCTGCATGGGTGAGAAAATGAGGCAAGGTCTGGATGGACACTAAGAGAGTAAAGGCTCACCTTGCTCTCACTGAGACTGCTGCTCACCTGGCTGTACTGCCTGTTGAAGGTGTGCATGAGCAGTCGCACACACTGAAAAGAGAAAAAATAATAATAATAGGAAAAAGGATTAAAATACATAAAGTAAGAGTGGAGGTTTTCATTTAATAAAACAGCAGTTAACAGTAATAAAAATGTATGGCTTAATCTCATCAGGGCCAAATTTCAATTTAATACAGAATCTGAAATAATATATTGCAATGTTTTTCATTTTGTTTTGTTTTTTCAAGTGAAATGCCATTCTTATTTATTTGTTTATTTAATTAATTATTGGCAAGCAATTAATTGAGGTATCTGAATATTTTGTTTTAGAGAGATTATTGTAAGTAAATAAATTGAATAAGAAAACATAATTGGTCTGAATATTGAGCCCTATGGTAATCCTTTACAAAACGGCAAATTCTTATTCATTATAACTTGTAAGAATATATATTTAGAATTTTAATTTACCTACCCAATTGGATTTTTGTTTGTTGAAATTATTAAAATATATTATCTGAAATCAAGTAAATAAAACAAGTAAATGTATGTTGTTTTAAGGATTGTTTTACTGAAAACAATTCTAGTAAACATTTTGGCAGATTTGTTTTTGTGCGACACTACCGGTCAAAAGTCTTTCAATGTTTTTTTTAAAGAAGTCCCTTCTGCTCACTAAGCCTGCATTTATTTGATTCTAAGTACAACTCAAACAATACAATTTTGAAATATTTTTACTCTTTAAAATAATTGTTTTCTATTTGAATATATTTTACAATGTAATTTATTGCTGTCATTTCAAAGCTGAATTTTTAGCATCATTACTTCAGTCACATGCTTTTTATTTCAGATAAATTAATCAAAGAATCCTAAATCAGCATATTAGAATGATTTCTGAAGGATCATGTGACACTGAAGACTGGAGAAAATATATTCAAACAGAAAACAGTTATTTTAAATACTAAAAATATTTCTAAAAACGGTTTTTGCTGTACTTTGGGTTAAATAAATCCAAACTTGGTGAGCAGAGACTTTTTGCAAAAAACAAAAAAAATTACAGTTCAAAAACTTTTGACTGGTAGTGTGTGTGTATATATACACACACTTTTGTTTAGTTTAGTCAAACTGGATTTGGTGGGAATAGGCTAGTGTCATGTTATGTAGACATTCACCTTGGCAGCCAGCTCCCTTTGCCTCTCGTTGGGACTGTCCAGACCCAGGCTGACTACTGGGTTGAACATGGGGCTGGAGGCCTTGGGTGAATCCATCAGGTCTTTGCCACAGAAAGAGTCCTGTCCCAGCAGCAGAGATGCTTCCAGCTTCTCTCTCAGCAGAAGGTAATGCCTGGTCTTCTCCACCTGTAAGCATACAAGGACCTCACAGTCATTTACTAGACTGAAAACAAAAATCAGATTACAGCCAAAATGAAAAGCCCTGAAACATTCAGATGGACCATACTTTACCTCTTGTAGAAGGCTAAGTTTCTCCAGCTCCCACTGGTGGTCCAGGATGAGGCTGTCGCTGCGAGGCCTCCAGCCTGCAAGATTCTCCTCTCCACGAACATACGCCACTGAGGTGTCCAGCACCCGTCTGCGCCTCCTTTGCATACCTGTACCATCATGGCAGAACAACAAAATGAATCAAACAACTGGGTTAAATGGGCATATTTATATGATAAAAAAGATCATGTGTACATTTAAATTTGTACTTACCAGGACTTCCAATGTCAGCCAAATGGCAGAGGCTTAATTCATACACTCCAGTCACACGGTTACTGAGACACAGAAGACAAGACAATTAACCATTTAACTCCACTATTACGATGATAATCCAAGTGATATCAAGTCTTAAACATTACTGGCTTAATTCACTTCCAGAATAAGAATTTACTGATAATTTACTCACCTGTGTCATCCAAGATGGTTATGTTTTTCTTTTCAATCAAAAAGAAATGTAAGGTTTTTGAGGAAAACATTCCAGGTTTTTTCCATATAGTGGACTTCAATGGTGGCCAATGGGTTGAAGGTCCAAACTGCAGTTTCAGTGGAGCTTCAAAGGGCTCTATATGATCCCAGCCGAGGAATATGGGTCTTGTCTAGCAAAACAATCGGTTATATTCTAAAAAAAATACAATGTATATACTTTTAACCACAAATGCTCTTCTTACACTAGCTCTCTGATATTGTCTATGACTTAACGCATTACGTAATCACGTTGAAAAGGTCACACAAGGTTAGTTCTTCATCTGTGTACTTTAGATCAAAGCGAAAAACTTTGTATTTTATAGCCAAGCTAGTGCAAGATTAGCATTTGTGGTTAAAAAGTATATGTATATTATGCTAGATAAGACCAGTTTTTTTCTCAGCTGGGATTGTGTAGAGCCTTTTGAAACTGCAATTTGAACCTTCAATCCGTTGGCCACCACTGAAATCCACTATATTGAGAAAAATCCTGGAATGTTTTCCTCAAAAACCTTGATTTCTTCTTGACTGAAGAAAGAAAGACATGAACATTTTGGATGACATGGGGGTGAGTAAATTATATCAGGATTATTTTTCTAGAAGTGAACTAATCCCTTAAAGCTTAAAAATAGTCCATTGGTGAACTCAAAATCTATTTACTCTTTACTGCAAAAAGAGACCAGCAAACTTTCCTTACCTCTCAGAGGGCCTAAAGGCACCAGTGCTGAAAAGGTTTCGAATGGAGCGAGACGCAGGAAGTTTAGCATCTCTGGAGTAGAACACCATGCAAAAGTCCTTGGTGATGACAGTGGGCTGAGTGCAGTTCTCCATCTAAACATAACAGCAAGAAGTTAGTGGAGTATCTCATAATCAAATTTCAGAGCTAAACGCCAGACTGTGCAGTTTAAATTTAATGTTACTTGATACTGTTTTTGATTAGTTCCAATATATCCCATATTGATTAAATGTCATAATCTATGGAAGCCTGTTTCCAGAACTGTGTTGCGAGTTTATATCACACAATTCTGACTTTATACCTTGAAAAATAACGCTGCAATTCTGATAAATAAAATCAGAATTGTAAGATATAGATTTTTTTGGTCTTTTTTTGGATTTTATTTTCACTGGCTTTTGCTGATTTGTTTTTGTGCTACCAGTGTCATGTTATGTGATTTTAAAGCAGCAGCAGTAGTTTTTATTAGTATTGTTTAAGTCAGAATTACGAGATATAAACTCAGAATTCAGATTTTTTTCTCAGAATTGCAAGTCTGTATCTTGCATATCTAACTTTATAACACACAAGTGTGACAATTAAGGCAGAATTGTGTGATAAAAATTCAATTCTGAGAACACATCAGTCCATTTCTCCCCTCAGAATTGGACCTTTAGAACTCACAATTGAAATATAACTCACTTTTGAGAAAAAAAAGTCAGAATTGTGAGATGCAACCTCGCATTTGTGAGAAAAAGTCAGTATTGCAAGATGTAAACTCACAATTGCAAGAAAAATCAGAATTGTGAGATAAAAAGTCACAATTACTTATTTTATTTTTTTTTTACTTTTTTCCAGTCAGTGGTAGAAACGAGGTTCCATAATAATCTGGGCCTGTATTCACAAAACATCTTAAAGAAACACTAATTTTCGAATTTTCTCCCCTAGAATTGAACAGGTGAGTTTTACCATTTTCTAATCCATTCAGCTGATCTCCGGGTCTTGCGGTAGCACTTTTAGCATAGCTTAGCATAAATCATTGAATCTGATTAGACCGTTAGCATCTTGCTCAAAAATGACCAAAGCGTTTCCATATTTTTCCTATTTAAATCTTGACTCTTCTGTAGTTACGTCGTGTACTAAGACTGACAGAAAATGAAAAGTTTCTATGCTGATATGTCTAGGAACTCTACTCTCATTCTGGCGTAATAATCAAGGAACTTTCCTGCCGTACCATGGGTGCAGCAGGCGCAAAGATATTACACAGCACCTGAATATAGTGCCCAGCTATTTTACTATTACCTTAGTAGCTTAGTGCCGGTCATGCTGGAAGTTACCTAGCTGGGGACTATATTCAGGTGCTGCGTAATATTATTGCGCCTGCTGCACCCATGGTAAGGCAGCAAAGTTCCCAGATTATTATGCCAGAATAAGAATATAGTTCCTATCACAACTTTTCATTTTCTGTCTGTCTTAGTACACGATGTAACTACAGAAGAGTCAAGTTCTAAATAGGAAAAATATATCAAAACTCTTTAGTCATTTTTTAGCGAGATGCTAAAAGTCAAAGCAGATTCAGTGATTTATGCTAAGCTATGCTGAAAGTGCTAACGGCAGACCCGGAGATCGGCTAAATAGATTTGAAAACGGTAAAACTCATCTGTTTAGCTCTAGGGGAGTTGGAAAATTAGCCTGTTTTCAAAAAACAGTGGAGTGTTCCTTTAAGGTTAAAGTAGCTCATAACTTTGCAGATTTAGGAAAAATAATGGCCGTGTCATTTCTTGCTCTAAGAGCATTTTAGCACTAAAACTAGCTCCTAAATCTGTGAAAAGTTAGAAGAAGATAAAATCGCTGTCTGCCTCGGAACGTAAACATTTTAGAAACATTTGATGGTTATGAGCTTTTAAAAAGGTATCGTTTTTGGTTTTGGAGTTTATCACAACTCCAAATTTTCCTTTGATCATATCCTTGGGCAAGGCATAACAGCTGTTCTTGCGTCCAGTATGGGTTTCTTTTACGTTTGCATGTCTTACAATCAGCCATGATTATTCTACTCTGTTACTTAAAAGGCTGTTTATATGTATATTCACTAATTCTTTACAAGAAGCATACATGTAAGAGGCTGACAATTAGACTGAACATATACTTAGTGACACTACTTATTAGTGACACTTAGCCTGTATTTAAAATAGCTTTAACCTTTATCTGAATATGGTAACATAATATCACGCTCTGCAGTATTTCTATGAATAAATCTCTGACAGAGACTCCTCCCCTTTCAGCCAATCACTGTGAGCATAGTTAGTAAACATGCTGACATCATCCATAGCAACAAGGTCAACCCCACCCTGACTCTTAGACTTCTCTATTCTTAGTAAAAATTTGTCTCAGCAGCTTTGTGCATAGGTTTTAAGAGAAAACTTTTACTGCCATTTAGGAGAACTCTTAGTGGTAAGATAAAATGTTTTGTGAATATGGGCCCTGATCACTTTATTTTGGAAGAGTCTTCCTCACCTCAAGATAGGCGGAGAGGGTGATGTAAATTTTCTCTCCATATGGAGTGACACGGTTCAGCAGGAGGGAGTTGTGCATGGAGCTGTCCCATGCGGCCTCAAAGCGGTAAAATGTCCTGAAAAGTTGCAAACAGCTTTGAGAATTATACCACTGCTTATATTTTTTCTTTATTTGCACGAGTTTAAAAACATAAGGTGAGTAACAACGACAACAATAAAATACAAAAAAATAAAAACTAATAAAATAAAATACGCTTAAGAAAAAACATACCTATGATCAATTCCCAACGACACTCTGACAGGACACAACAAAAAAATGACCATGTTAGTGAATTAAAATTGTGTTAAGATACTCATTTTAAATAATTATGTCATTAAATAATTAGAATATTAAGAATTACACTTAAATACATCTATATTACTATATCAGTTATGAGGTTTTAGTTTTGTTAGCACACATATTAATTAATATTAATATATATTAATATAACTGATTAACATACATTAATTAATTGACATTATATACGTAATATATACATAATAAAACAATCTGAATATATATAATTCATGTAAATACTTTGTTATTGCTAACATTGCTATTTTATTATGACGCAACAGTCATATTACAATTTGCTAAAACAGTTTTTAAAAGCATTGTGTTATTGAGAGGTTCTGGAGGAAGGATCAGTGGTGTACCTGTCATCATAAGATGGTCGTATGTAGCCTGAAGAGAGGATGTTGAGGGACAGGATGTTGGGGTCGATGATAGTCTCATCTGCCTCGGGTGTGTTACGGATACGCCCTAAAAAAGAACAGAAGAAATGCTGAGGCATTTGAAACTCTGCCTAAACATTCACCATAACATTTCCATTTGTCCTCTATGTCTGTAGCGCTTAAAGTGATAGAAGCTAGAGATTGTGATAAAATATTTTTGAGAGAAAAAAATAGTACAGAATTTTCTAACCTACGACAAGCTCTTTAACCTCCTTCCACTCAATATCATTGCCCGTTTCATGGGCAATGGTCACAGTAATTCTTCTCTGGATTCCCTGTGGAAAATACAACAAAGATGCAAACCGAAATCATTTTTGTCTCAATCTACACTACTGTTCAAAAAAACATTCACAGAAAATAGTAGGAAGGGAATATTAAAGAAAGCAAAATTGACAGTAAAGATATTGATAATGTTACAGAAATATTTCTATTTTGAATGAACTGATCAAAAGAATCCTAACAAAAAAAATGTTTTTTTTAGCAGCAAATCATCATATTAGATTGATTTATGAAGGATCACATGATGCTGAAGACTAGAGAAATGACTGCTGAAAATTCAAAATGTCCAAATATTATTGCAACAATATTTCTGTTTGTAATGTATTTGTGTTTAAATAAATGTAGCCTTAACATAGACGTGAAAATGCAGTATTCAAGCTTAAACTGTTTATAATTCATGATTTCGATGTGCATTTTCCATGGTAATGCAATGTCTGATTTTAAAATGTTTTCAAAGGATGGATTTTGAGATTTAAATTTTTCGAGTGATATATAATTTCTTATAATTTCTAAAGCGTGATAGAGAAAAAGGCAATGAAGAAAGTCTTTTTGTGACAAAGGTCAGAACTCCTGTTATGAAGTAGATTTTTGAGGTGCATTACTTTTCCTACATAATTTGTAACTCAGAAAAATGGTAAAATACCTATTTAGGAGTCTTAGACCTTTCCAACAATATATAGTTTGTCATGATTAAATTAGGATTTATTTGTAAAATGGTGAAGTAAACTTAATGGGAGGGTGACAATTAAGGGGTTAAAGACTTCTTTGAAAAAAATTATTAAATCTTAGCAACCCCAAACTTTTAAAAAGTAGTGTAAATAAAATATCATCTCTGTTATCATCTCTACTACCATTAAATGGTTTGACAGGGACAGAAAGATGGATGTTTACCTGATGCAACAGGAATGACCCATGGCAGGGCATTCCACCCCTGTGATCAACAACAGCTGGGATGTAGCTATACACAAAAAGTACAGGTACAAGGGTTACATTACATATAAATGACATACAGTACCATACATACAGGCTTTAATGAGTAACTTACTAGAAACTGATATGCCATAATGTGTTTATCAGATACTCACTCTCCATTGGCCTCCAGCTCACAGATCTCAAAGAATGCCATAAGGTCATATTTGCAGTGACACGGGCCAGCGGTGGAGCGTGTCAGCGTGTTCAGTTTAGTGGCAGGCACTGGGACAAGACAGAGGCGGAGTTCAGACATGGACAGTTCACAAGTACTAAATGTACTAGACAGGAAATGAGACAAAACATCACCTCACCTGGTTTTGACAAAGGCATAACTCTAGGGAACTGCCTTCTTGTTGGACGTAATGAACTATAGGGAGGACGAGAACATTTTTAGTAGACATTTTAGATGACTTAGAAGTATTAAAATAATAAAAAAACTAATTAAAACCTCACCTAATTAAGTCTTTACAGAGCGGAGGGAAAGGCTGTTTCTGGTAGTGGCCGAACACCTCAAAAACGATTGGCTGACTTTTGATATATTCCACGAAAGACTTGGTGACCTCCACGGTTATCTGCAATGTCAGCAAACCACATCTAAGTTATTTATGTCTGATTTTTTTCTAACATCTCAAAGATGGTTGAATTACTTCATTAGTAAATGGCACAAAGGTTGATTACATTTTGTACATGGTAGAATCCCAGTGGAGGCCCTCGGCCGGTATTCTTTAATGGCTCAGTGGAAAATGCCTCGTCATGCCTGTGAATAAAGCTGGAAAAAGACACAGGACAGTTGAGATGAGATTGCATCAGATGTCTTACGAACATCCTGGATGAGTGTTTGCAGAAGCCTCAGGCAAACTGAGGGGGCACATTGTTTTTGAGTTGCAACTTCCAAATAAATGAACAGAAATGAAAGCAGCGATACTGCAAATAGTGATATACACTCTATTGCAAAAAATATTGGGACACCCCCTTCTAGTGAACAGGTTTGACTACTTTAGTCATTTCCATGAGTACTAATCTTAATGTTTAAACATATCATGATAACTCAGACCAAACACCAATAACTTGTGCATATGGGTCATTTTAGACACTTCCACTATTGAAGCAACAGAGATGGAAAAACAAATTTTAAATACATTAAACAAATTATTCTTCCATTCTTCCTTTGTTGCTATAGTTTTGTAAGTGCCTTTTTGCTGTTCTAAAGAAGGGGTTGTATAAAAACCTTTGTTGTTTGGTGATGAGTTTTTGGCTCAATGTCTGCTTTTAAAGTCACATCAGAGGTGTTCAGCTGGGATTAGAACTTGGTTTATGCAGACCAGTCAAGTTCTTCCACACTGACTGAATCAAACATTTTTCTATGAACCTTGCCTTATACACAGAAGCACTGTCATGTTAGAATAAAAAAGTGTCCTGTCCAAACTTTTGCTATAAAATTAGAAGGATACAATTCCCTAGAATATCATTACATTATTATCATGGAAAATACTAACGTAGTCAAACCTGTTCATTAGAAGGGGGTGTCCCAATACTTTTGCCAATATAGTATATTCTATTTACACTATATAAAAATAGCATTTTTTTCTTTGCAATATTATTAAGATGCTTTTTATAGTTTTATACTTCTATACAAGTAGCAGATATTCGCACCTCAGTGTTGTACTACATTCTGAAATAGTATACAATAATAATGTATTGAGTGTAAATTAATATTATTAAATAGATGCCACATTATTAGGACAATAAAGCCCTCCCAACACCTACCCTAACCCCTAAACACACTTTATTTTATACTTTTCGATTATTTCCTTCATTGTTATAGAAAATAAATGCCTTTACAATTTGAAATGTGAGCTAAAAAGGGAGAAGAATGAGTTTGCCAAAAGTGGATTCAAACTTGGGTCGTTCATATCAAAATGTTACATGCTTTACTACCTGAAGCCTTTGTTCAGCAGGTGTCTTTTGTAATGTTGTCTAGCCCAACCACATGTTTGTGGGCAGAGTTAGTGTAAATAACCTTTGCATTTAGTGTATTTTTGTAGAAAAACTCTCTGGCGGAAATATGTGCATAATGTGCAGAAGTATTTGCTTTTCAAACCCTAGAATCTCTCAGCTGTGCAGATTCTTTTATGGGAAATACTGATTAATATATGGACGAGATACATCTACTCACTTGAATTGGCAGAAGATGTCTGCATACTCAGCAGAGATGCTGGATGCCTGAAGCACTGTGACCCTGAAGGTAAAGTTGCTGCCGATTTTCAAGTGCTGGAGTTCCTGAGTCACATCAAGAGGGCATTCCAAACCACCCTTCAGAGGACTGTCAGGAATGTCAGGAGATGCTAGATGCAAGCAATGCATGAGAAAACAGATCAGATTAGAATACAAATGCTGTCTGACTTTTGAGTCATTTATAAGGTCATTTATATTACTATTTACAATTACTATTTGGTGTAAAAAATATCACAGCATGATTACTGGGCATATTACTTTATGTTATGGCATGTATAAATTTATTATAACGTATTGTGCAAAATTTATATCAATCACTTATGAATACATAAATGAGGCCAACAGTAAGGTTTACCCGCACAGGTGTTGTTGTTGACCTCATCAGCACTGAGGCTCATCTCTGAATTTTGTCCTTCTCCTTCTACGATGCGCAGCTCTTCTTGAGATGTGTTTGTGTGAGACATCCCACCAGTGCATGTTTCTGTCTGGAACTGAGCAGAGAGAAAAACAGTTCTTGATGGTGTCTCAACTATTTCATACCTAAAAATCCAAAGCCCAACTTAACTTCAGAGATAATAACTGAGATAATTAATTTTCTAAGAGAAAACAGGATCAGTTCCATGAAATGAGTGACACAACGAACCCTCTCAAACTGTTGATCCTCAAATGAGATTTTGGCAGTTCCTGATTGTCTCACACCCGAGCCATAATCAGGAGCCTCTTCATCAGCTGTGACAAAAAAAAAAAAGATTATGGCAAAAATATGAATATTTAATCATTTTTCAGCTTGCATACACAAAACAATTATAAATATAATCAGAGTAAAGAAGGAAATAAATAAATGCATGCATACATTTAATTCATAAAACACAAGGGAATTTAGCAATGAAATATGAAATCATAATCGATCTGAATACTGAGTCTTGTGGTACTCCTATACTATAAATCATAATCGATCTGAAAACTGAGCCTGTGGTACTCCTATACTATAAAACATAGCCGGTCTGAATACTGAGCCTTGTGGTACTCCTATACTATAAATCATAATCGATCTGAATACTGAGCCTGTGGTACTCCTATACTATAAAACATAGCCGGTCTGAATACTGAGCCTTGTGGTACTCCTATATTAGAAAACATAACCGGTCTGAATACTGACCCTTGTGGTACTCCTATACTATAAATCATAATCGATCTGAATACTGAGCCTGTGGTACTCCTATACTATAAAACATAGCCGGACTGAATACTGAGCCTTGTGGTACTCCTATACTATAAAACATAGCCGGTCTGAATACTGAGCCTTGTGGTACTCCTATACTATAAAACATAACCGGTCTGAATACTGAGCCTGTGGTACTCCTATACTATAAAACATAGCCGGTCTGAATACTGAGCCTTGTGGTACTCCTATACTATAAAACATAACCGGTCTGAATACTGAGCCTTGTGGTACTCCTATACCATAAAACATAACCGGTCTGAATACTGAGCCGTGTGGTACTCCTATACCATAAAACATAACCGGCCTGAATACTGAGCCTTGTGGTACTCCTGTACTATAAAACATAATGTGTCTGAATAAATCAGTTCAATTTCTATTTGAAAACTGCTCAAAATAGGTTGGTAAAGGCATCATGAAGATGATCTTACCTGATATGGCTTGTACTGCCACGCGGAGAAACCCCTTGACCTCGCCTTTCTCGCTTACAATGGCTACACGGTGCACTAACGGCACAGGGTACAGCAGATTACTCAGATACACAAAGGCCCTATGGGAGAAGAAGGAGAGGATGATGGGAAAAAGGAGGAGAGCCGAAGAAAGAAGAGGGATTTGAGACAGTTGATGGGGTGAAAAAAAAAGAAGAAAAAGGGTTAACATTAATGGAAAAAGAAGTTTAAATGGGAAAAATGTCAGTGAAGATCAACTCAGCCACACTGCCACTAGACAACACAACATCAGACAAAAAAAGCAACCAAACAAGAAGCTGCTCCAGCGAAAGCCAAAAAGTCTGTGGTTCATCTGTGAATACTCTATTAGAGCCTCCATTCTCATAAAATGATACAGAATGTGGTGATAGCAAGTATTGTGGTCAACATGGGGGTTGGTGAAAGTGTTTCAAGAACATGCATATAGAGGAGAGCTGCACCACAAGCTACTTTACACTATAACTTTTATAGACCGTTCTAAATTGTCAAGTGTCACCCATCTGATTTTAATTGATGTTTCAGTAACTGATTGAAGATTTAATTTCAATTCCTTGTCACAATTATGTGTCTATAAAATCCCTGAACTAGACAAGATATCGAATGCAGTTAGGTTTGGTGACAGATTGGCCTACGTCTAGTCTACATTCAGACAAATTCATTCATTCAATTCAGATCTGCCCTCTTGATCCCAATGTGTTGCTGGACGAAGCTTGACAGGCAGGGTTCAAGAGTGGCAGGAGGTGTGGCCAGAGGGGAGGAGCTTTCGACAAGATTGGTGAGGCGCAAATACAGCATGCTCAGATAAACAAAATGTTTTGTGAGAAAATAAACTCCAAATTTGGCTTGTTGGGCCAGATGCAAACTGGAAAGCAAAAAATTGAAATGACATTAACATACATGAATTTGACCCCCATCAACTTAAAAGAGAAATCAAAGTCAACACACGTCACAAATCGTGTATGTTGCATGTGCGCAGGGAAGTGAGAATGTGGGAGCCAATCCAAAACTGTGGTACAAATTTTAGCTCTGGCATGCCTGATTGAGACTGCTGTAGTCGAAACCAGCTCTTTCATCTTGAGCGCTGTAGCTTTTCAGACAAAACAATGGAATTCAGCAGAGGACGTTCATTTCGTTTCAGTGAAGAGCAGACAAAAATGTATTATGCTGCCATACAATGCTTTATCTTTCAAAACAGGGCAGAATTGATGTGATTGCCATTCGCAACACTATTAATTTTGTCCTGTAGAGTCACCCACGTTCAAATGCCTGAAGTTGCCCTTTATAACAATAAACATCCATTGGGGTTCTGTCACCAGTGGTCCACTGTGTTTCAAAGTTAGTATATTGACATTGCTATCCCTTTTGTTCAGTTTCCTCTCATTCAGTTACTGAAAACCTCAAAAACAACTGAAATAGTCCCTTTCAACCCTGTAAGATTTTTTAATGTTTAACGATTTTTAATGTTTTTTAAAATAAGTCTTTTCTGCTCATCAAGGCTGTGATTATTTGATTAAAAATACAGAGAAAAATAATATTGTGAAATATTATTGCATTTTAAAATAGTGGTTTTCTATTTTAATATACTTTAAAATAGAATTTATTAATGTGATGCAAAGCTGAATTTTTTAGCATCTATACTCTAGCCTTCAGAGTTAAATGATCCTTCAGAAATCATTCTAATATGCTGATTTATTATCAATGTTGGAAACATTTTTGGAACGTGATACTTTTTTCAGGATTCTTTGATGAATAAATTATTAAAAAACATTTATTTAAAAGAGAAACCTTTTGTAACAATATACACTACCGTTCAATGTTTGGGGTCAATACATTGTTTCTTTCTGTCTTTGTTTAAATGAAATTAATACTTTTATTCAGCAAGGATGCTAAATTAATAAAGAGTAATAGCAAAGACTTTTAAAAGATCCCTTAGAAAACTGCTCTTGTTGTCTGTGTCTCAGTGTGAAAGAGCTAGTTTCCTCTGCCAGCATGCTCCTGAAACCTCACCAACCTTCCCACTAAACTGAACAGAGGCCAGCGGTCGTAAAAGGGGTCCTGGCCATCGCTGACACCTGGGCAGTGCTCCCCCACACCATCCTCCTCCTCCTCCTCTCTCCCAAGCTCTGAGCCAGGGTCCTCCATAAAGATCTCATCGTCCAGGTCATCCAACTCCTCCTCCTCCACCTCGACTTTCCCATAATGCCGCTCATCGGCAAGCTCGGTTATGTCAGAGTCGGGGTCGGAGAGGGTGGGGGAGAGGGTAAGGCCACTCATGCGCTCGCTCATGCACGTGTTGAGAATGGGAGTGCTGGTGCAGCCGAAAACACGGGAACTGGGTTAGTACAACACCACACACGCACACGCCATTGCACACACTCGCTCACATGTACAAGACATCGACTAATGTTCGGCTAATGATCTAGTGTACTTGGTGAGGAGTGTTCAAGCTTAGCTTTAGCATTTGGAGTGTCTGAATACTGACCAATTAGTGCAAAACTCATTGAATGAAGGCTGCACATAGCTCACCATTCAACTCAAAAGTGAAGGAACTCTTATTAAAAGCACAATGCAAATCAAAGGCAGTTTTCAGTCATGTATAGTGGGAATACCAGCATCCACTCAGCACTTTAGAGCATACAAACTTGACTAATCGTTTACTCACCGACCAACCAGACGGAACCATGGAAAGCGGTCATAGAAAGGGTCACCACCGGACATCATATGATCACAGTCCTCGACTGCAGTACTAGGCACCTCTGCTGCTCGGTCGTACATTTCTCTCATCAAATCCAGTCTTTGTCTGCAGAGACAATAGCAATGCATCAGAAATTTTAAGCATAAACCAAAAAGGAAAAGAATGCTAAAATGCATTAAAGGATTAGTTCATTTCCAGAATAAAAAAATCTTGATAAATTACTCACCCCTATGTCACCTAAGATGTTAATGTCTGTCGTTCTTCAGCCGAAAACAGCTTTTGAGGAAAACATTCCAGGATTTGTCTCAAAATAGCGGACTTCAATAGGGATTAACAGGTTGAAGGTCCAAATTACAGTTTCAATGCAACTTCAAAGGGCTCTACATAATCGCTTGTAGCGAAACAATCAGTCATTTTTCTAAAAAAATATAAATATTTTCATACTTTTTACCCACAAATGCTTATCTTGCACTAGCTCTGCATCCACAACTTCATGCATTACGTAGTCACGTTGGAAAGGTCACGCATGATGTATGCAGAAGTATCAACCCAGTGTTTGCAAAGCGAAAATGCAAAGAAAGTTTATAAAAAAGGTAAAACCATGTGAGACAGTTTTGAAGTTGGAGGAGAAAATTAGATGGATTTTTTCGCCCTACTCTACCTTTTTAAGCCAAAATACACAGGTGAAGAACTAACCACACATTATTTTGCTAGATAAAACCCTATTCCTCAGCTGGAATCATGTAGAGTTTTTTGAAGCTGCATTGAACCTGCAATTTGGACCTTCAACCCATTGATCCCTATTGAAGTTCACTATATGGAGAAAAATCTTAGAATGTCTTCCTCGAAAACCTAATTTCTTTTTGACTGAAGAAAGAAAGGCATGAACATCTTGGATGACACGGGGGTGAGTAAATTATTCTGCAAGAGAACTAATCTTTTAAACCCTATTAGCTTTAGCCTATTAGCTTTGAGATCATCAATCTGCTGGTGTACTCCTAGAGTGTGAAATTAACTTTTAGCATAAGCATTGATAAGGTAGAAAATATGATTCCTTTTAGGTTTAAAATTAGCGTTGAGGATGTAAACAAGCTACATGCTAATCATAAGTAGTTCAACTACAGTCAAGCTACTCAGTTTTAAGAAAAAATGGTTTTAAGACAGTACTACAGTAGCTACAAACAAAATATTTATGTAACAAAGATGTTAAAGGCAATCTATTTCTAGCAATCAGAGTCACTTTTTAAAATAAGTAACACAAGTTATTTTGTTTTCCCATTTTTTCAGCTCTCCTGTCTAATGTTGAGAGAAATCACAGGGTAAGTGCAGAGACTGAGGCTTATTCATTTCACACTCTGTGTGAAAAAGCCTTTACACTTGCCAAAAAATATAACTTTTAGGATTTTTGTCCTTAAAAACAAATAAACAAGCCCAGCCCATTTAAAACAAAAGTAATGCATTACTTCCCCCCCCCCCCCCAAAAAAAAAATTAAGTAACACAATTAGTTACTTTTTACAGAATACTGAAATATTGTAATGCATCACGTTTAAAAGCAACATTAAAAAGTAACCAACCAGGATATTGATTAACTATTTTACATGTTACACCACTTCCGGTGTAAAAAATGGCATATTTCCAGAACAACCTTAGCATTTTTAAAACCTTAGCATTTTTAAAAATAGCCTGTATTCCTGATCCTGCTTGTATGTTGGTCAGAGGAGAACTGACCCCCCGAATGAGCCTGGTTTCTCCCAAGGTTTTTTTTTTTCAAGGTTTTCCAAGGTTTTGGTTCCTTGCCACTGTCGCCTATGGTTTGCTCAGTTGGGGACAATTGAATTTGTTATTAATTTGGAATTATTGATTAATTTCCTTCAATTAAAATGATTTACGGTTTCTTTTTGCATTATTGATATATTACCTTCCTATTTGATAATGTAAAGTTGCTTTGACACAATCTGTATTGTAAAAAGCGCTATATAAATAAAGGTGACTTGACTTGACTTGATCCATAAGTACAGGGCTAGACTTGTGGGCATTATGTGCATATTGTGTGTGTTCAAGCTCACTGTACCTGAGTTTGTCTAGGGTCCAGTAGTGTGTGGCACCATTTTTCTGGTCCTGAACCTCTACTGCTACGATGGTGCGAGGGAACAGCCTTTTCTCCCTGTCTTTGGCTATGCTTGGGGGCAGGAGGTCAGGAGGCAGCGGTGAGTACAGTGTGTCCGTTAGTAGTACAAACTGAAACTGAACCTGCAGGGAAAAAGGGGAACAATTTATCCTACTCATTAGGCATATCCAATCATTAGGCTGACCTACAATTATTTTAGTGTACCTTTTTCTTTAGCTCCACACTAATGGCGTTAGCCTCCTTGAGGAAAATTGCATTTCCCCAGAGAAGGTCTCTGAGAGAGGTGAACTGATAAAATCGCCATTTCCGGAAAGCCCAGAGGGCTAGTTCTGTCTCTCGCTTTGTCCACGGCACTGCAGGACCCAAAATATGAACCCATTTCAAATTAGATGTCTCAGAAACAACTAAACACTTACAACACGTTTTAAGAACATAAAATCATCTGATTATGCATTTGATACACACGGATCGTGATTTAAACTGTGTTACCCACCTTCCTCTTCTGGTTCCTCCTCTTCCTCTGTGGTTTCTGGGAAATATCTGGAGTCAACCTGCCTCTGAAGAGCTTCCAGCTTACTTTCATAGTCCTAAACAAAAAATCAGTGTTAAGTTTGGTTTCACTGCCAGCTTCTTCCAGTTTCTACCACTAAGTAAGCTCTTACTAGTCTAAAATGGCTTACCAGTCTCTGCTGTTCCAAAAGGATGCTTGCTTCTTCTCTCTCCTTGCGGTACTGGTCCTCCAGCTCCTGTAACCTGTAAATGATGTAAGCATCAGAATAAAGTTGCAAAACCTACATACTAAATAGTCCTGCACAATGTTATCAGAGTTCCTCTGAAACCCTCCACCTCCCCCAGCTCCACCTGTCTACAGTTCAGCTTGAAAGTTTGTATAATTTTCCATATTTCTGCATAAATATGACCCAAAACATCATCAGATTTTCATTTAAGTCCTGATTGTAGACAAAAAGAACTCAATCAAACAAGTGAGAGAAAAATATTTTCTTGTCATTTCTTTATTGAGAAAATCCAGTGTAACATATCTGTGCGTTGCAAAAGTATGTGAATCACTTGGATTAGCAGTTACTTTAAAGGTGAAATTAGATTTCATCTATGCAGATGTGTTTTCAGTCAGTGCAATGACTATCAAATGTCAGTATGTGACCTGTTTTTTTCAAAGAACAGGGGTCTAGCAAAGTCTGATCATGTTTGTGGAAGTGAACCATGTCACAAACAAAGGAGATTCCTGAGGACCTCGGAAAAAGAGTTGATGTTGCTCATCAGGCTAGAAAAGGCTAAAGAGTTTGGACTCCACAAATCCATAGTCAGACAGATTGTGTACAAATGGAGGAAATTCAAGACCACTGTTACATTCCTGAGAAGTGGTCAACCAAACAAAGATCACTCCAAAGCAGAATGTGTAATAGTCTGCTTGGCTGCAAAAGTTCCCAGAGTAACTTCTAAGTAACTAAAGATCTTTCTCACATTGGCTAATGTTAATGTTCATAAGTCCACCATCAGGAGAACACTGAGCAACCAATAGTGCACATGGCAGAGTTGCAAGAAGAAAGCCACTGTTCTCCAAAAAGAAAACTGCTTGCTAAAGATCATGTGGACAAGCCAGAGGACTATTTGCGAATGGTTTAATTGGATGGATAAAACCAAAAATGAACTTATTGGTTTAAATAAGAAGCTATTACTTTTAGAGAGAAGAACACACTGCATTCCAGCCTAATGAATCCTATCCCATCTGTGAAACATGGTGGTAGTACCATGGCTTGGGCCTGTTTTAATGCATCTTTAGTTTAGTTTAGTTTAGTTTAGTTTTACACAGGAGGGCTAGTAAAAAAAAAGTGCTACTGTACCTCTGCTCCATCTCTTGTTTCATATCAATGCCTTGTTTTTCCAGTAGTTCTCTCTGGGCAAATGCCCAGTCCACTGGCTCCACTGGTGTCTCTGCACATGGGGTCCTCTCCCTCTCTTGCCGTGCTTGCTCAGGGTCATTGAAACGGAACACATGGCTCTTGCCCATAATGATACGGTTACCTAAGATAGATAACAGACAAGGTCAAAACGTCTTACAGGCACCAAAACATTTTTTTCAACAGACTGGGTTTTCAGCCTAGAAACTGAAGAGTTACCTGATCTGAGAACAGTAGGCTCTGTCACTCTCTTCCCATTAACATAAGTCTCTGCTCCCTCACAGGGCTCCAGGACCACCGTACCCTCTCCTGACACATTTGTAGTACTTGTAAAGATACAATGTTCGTCTTTAATAAAGTGGCCGCTCAGGACAATGTCCTGCCGACTGCTGGCATCTTCACGGCCGACCCTGCAGGAAAATATGGAGGACATATGTCAGAATAAAGAAAAACAGATAAGGATGATAAAAATACATAATGATGATCACTTAATACCAAAAATAGACATTTTTATATTTAAAAAAAAAAAAGTACGAAAAATCTATGGCTTTTGAGCATTTAACATTAGCTAATATTACAAAACTTTTTGTGCATTATTTTTAAATCATTAGCTACGGATTAGTCATATACAGTGTCCTCCACAAATATTGGCACCCTTGGTAAATGTGAGCAAAGGAAGCTGTGGAAATAAATCTGCATAATTTATCCTTTTTTATCTTTCATTCAAGTAATTCACAAAATTCTAACCTTTCATTGAAGTAAAACAATAGAAAGTGTGGGGGGGATTTCATTATGAAATAAATGTTTTTCTCTAGTTCATGTTGGCCACAGTTGTTGGTATCCAATTATTGCAAAGTCTTTTTTCCCAAGAAATTAGCTCTGAGTCTCTCCTATAATGTCTGAGGAGTTTGAAAAACACCTGGCAAGAGATCGGAGACCATTATTTCACACAGAATCTCTCCAGATCCTTCAGATTCCCAGCTCTATGTTGGAGCTTCCCCTCTTAAGTTCAGCCCACACATTTTCTATAGAGTTCAGGTCAGGGAACTGGGATGGCCATTGCAGAAGCTTTATTTTGTCCTCAGTGACACATTTTTGTGTCTTGTATCTAATTAAGATGTCCAGGAACTCTTGCAGAAAAATAGGCCCACAACAAAAAGCTATTTTTTTAGTTTCATCTAACCAAAGATGCCAGTCCCATTTGAAGTTCCGGTCGTGTCTGACAACTGAATATGCTAAAGTTTGTTTTTGGATGAGCGAGCAGGATTTTTTTCTTGAAACCCTTACTAAACAACTTGTGGTAATGTAAGAGCTATTTGACATTTATTTTTTTAGGCTCTTTGACCCCAATAACCAATCTCTTCAATTTTCCAGCTGTGATCCTTAGAGAGTCTTTGGCCACTCAAACTCTCCTCCTCATTAGGATGATGTAGACACACATCCTCTTCCAGGCAGATCAGATTCCTATTGATTCAAACTTCTTAATTATTGCGCTGATGGTGGAAATGTGGATTTCCAATGTTTTAGATCTTTTCTTATAGCCAATTTCTGTTTTGTGAAGCTCAACAATCTTGTTTTGCAGATCAGAACTATATTATTTGTTTTTTCTTCTTGTGATGGATGATTAAGGGAATTTGGCTTGTGTGTTCCTCATATTTATAATCCTGTGGAACAGGAAGTCATGGCTGGATAGTTTCATGCTCCTAGTCACCCTGCTGTGCTAAAAAAGTGAGAATATGAATGGTAATATATTTCAGAGATATTTTACTCATACGAATTTCTAGGGGTACCAATAATTGTGGCCAATATGCATTGGGAAAAATATATTTATTTAATAATGAATTCCCCCACTTTCAATTGTTTTACTTTTACAATGAAAGATTAGAATTTTGTGCATTTTTTAAATAAAAGATAAAAAAAAAAAATTCACAGCCGCCTTTGCTCATATTTACCAAGGGTGCCAATATTTGTGGAGGGCACTGTAATTAGAAATGTTAAATTGTTAAAATGTTTACAATTCATGACAATTTGCAATAAGGTATAATTTGTTAACATTAGCTAATTTATTAAGTAAATTAACATCAATAAATGCTGTAAAAGTATTGTTCATTGTTAGCTCATGTTAACCAACAAATGTTTTTTTGTGGGCAATGGTCGAAAAATACTGGTTGTAAATAAACACTTACTTGGTGATTCCATCTTTAATGTAGTACAACAAGCATTCAGACATCAGTGGATCTTCATTGAGGTTGACCAGGTGAGGTGTCTGAAACAGTCAAATCATAAAGAATTGTTGATTGAAGCATCTCTTCTTTTAGAGAACATATGATTTTCTAACCTTCTTTGGTGAAAAGACTCCAACAGTTCCTCCATCTTCCCTCATAGCCACACCCATCTCAGCCAAAAGTGCCTCCCTAATGACAACAGATGTTTGTCAATTAAGTACAAAACATGAATTTCAGACTCATTTCAAGATAAAAGCCCTCTCTGGGGTCTCCAACCTTTCCATTCTAATGGCCTCTGTGCGGCGAAGCTTCTCTTCCCAAGTTTCATTGAGTTCTGCGATTATCTTCTCAGTTTCCTAGTTGGAAAAGAGGTCGGCGTTAAAACGATCAGCACTGGCCCTTATTAATTTATCAAACCTTCCATCCAGCCATCCCATCATCCTCTCTCTCACCTTCAGCCTCTCAATGGCTTCCTCGCTTCCTGGGCTGAACATGATCCGGTCATGCAGGCTGCTGATGGAGCCAGCTCGGCTGGACAGGGCAGAGAGAGAGGGCGAGGGGCTCATCCCTGTCATGGCATTGGTCACTGTGGAGAAATCACCCCTTTGATTGACAGCCTGGATGCTATTGAGATTAGTCTTGTAATTGGACAAGTCTGGGCAACACGTGGGAACGACAGGTTGGAGAGTCAAAGGATAAAATTGTGGTAAGAGAAAAGGAAAACCATGGAAACAGAAAAGAAGGGGAAGGAGGAAGAGCAGAAAGTGTCAAACATAAAGTCGAAAAGCTAATTAAAAAGGTTACAAAGCTGCAGGGCGGAGGGCAGACGGCATCAATTTGAGGACTTCAGACGCTGTTGTGCGATTTTATTTTCAAGTAAATTAGAATATCATAAAATGGATATCCATAATGGATTTTTCCCTCATGCCTCAAATTCATTGGACCATGCTTGAGATAATGAGCATGGAGATGAACTGAACACTCAATGCAATACTGATCTGTGACTACACAGACCGTATGGATGACCACATGCCTGTGCTTCACATAGAGGCACATCCTCTAGAGCGCCTTTGGACCATCAGAGCAGCAGTGTCCAATAATTGTGTTGCCTGTCAGACTAATTAGCTTTATGTAAACTGATTAGTTGAAACTGCACAGCATGGACTTTGGTGGTCCAGAGATTCCTGCTTTGGCCATCGCAGGGGTCGGCAACATTTGGAAGGGTCAATACTGGCGCACATAAAAAGGACAAAGGATTTGCTGTATGATTGTTACATGGTTGTAATATCTTTAACTGTTTATTATAAAATGTTGAAGTCAGCTTGCAAAATGAACACTCATCAAGCAAATATGAGTAAAAATAGGCCCAATTAAAGATTAATGAATGATCTCCACTAAATACAGCGCAGAGCAAACCAAAAACTGATCCACGCAATAGTGAGTCACCCATATAAATGTCTTTTCACAGTGCTCCATGGGTGAAACTTTGGCACTGCTTTTTATTTTTGTTTTTTTTAAAAGGTTTTATTGTCCATTTAAAGCTGCTATGAACAGATGTGTAATATACTATAAATAAAAAAAACTAAAGAAAAAAAAGTTGCCGACCCCTGGGTTATCATAAGCTGTGAAGCATTTAGGGTGCCAAAATACACACATTTGAGAGCTGCTATCCCAGGAGCCTGTGCCCGATATGCTGAGAAAAACAGAGAGAAAAGACAAATCCTTCAGACACATTCCTAGAGCTGTTTGACCTACTGGTTTGTATTGAAGCCCGTTTCCGTTACTGAGCAAAAAATAAAAAAAAGGTTATTGTGACATTTTATGTCACGTTTCAGATTTTTTTCCCCTAGAATTGTAAGATTCTCTCGCTATTCTGACTTTTTTTTAGATAGAAACTTGCTATTCTGAGAAATAAAGTCAGAATTGCATTTTTATCTTGCAGTTTGGATTTTATTCTCACAATTCTGACTTTATATCTTGCAATTCTAACTTTATAACACAATTACGAGTTTATATCATGCAATTCTGACTTTAAAAATCACATTTGCAACTGCAAGTTTATATCATGTAGTTATTTTTTCTAAAACATAACTCGCAATAAAAACTTTTTTCTCACAACTGCATGATATAAACTCACAATTGTGAGAAATAAAGTCACACAATTCTGACTTTTTTTCTCACAAATGTGAGTTTGTATTTTACAATTCTGACTTTTTTCTTGCAGTTGCGAGTTTATATCTTGCAATTCTGACTTTTTTCTCAGAATTGTGCCCAGTTGAAAGACAAACTCGCAATAAAGACTTTTTTTCAGAACTATGTGATATAAACTCACAATTGTGAGAAATAAAGTCAGAATTGCAAGACAAAAACTTGCAATTCTGACTATTTTTCTCGCAAATACAAGTTTATATCTCACAATTCTGACTTTTTTTTCTCAGAATTGTGCCCAGTTGTGAGACAACCTCGCAATAATGACTTTTTTCTCAGAACTGTGTGATATAAACTCACAACTGTAAGAAATAAAGTCAGAATTGCAAGATAAAAACTCACAATTCTGACTTTTTTTCTCACCAATGGGAGTTTATATCTCGCAATTCTGACTTTTTTCTTAGAATTGTGAGACAAACTCACAATAAAGACTTTCTCTCAGAATTGATATAAACCAACAACTGTGAGAAAGAAGACAGAATTGTAAAATAAAAACTCCCTATTACTTTTTTTATTTTACATTCAGTGGCAGAAACAGGCTTTCATAGGTTTCTGATAATATAAGTGTAGAAAATGTTTGTTTTACTCATAAGAACTCCTGGCAGCATTTGAATCTGAGAGGAAATCTGTCATTTTAAGTGTGAAAAAGTGAAAAAGTGTGAAACGTTGTAACTCCTCAGTTTGAAGTGTATCACAGGTGACTCACTCTCAATGATGTCTCCAAGACCCTGAGCATAGAGCAGATCCTTCAGACGTGCCACCTCCTCCTTCAGCTCACGCACCAGGCGGTTGTTGGGGTCTTCATTGATGACAGCGTTGCAGCGGATCTGCTTGGCTCGGTCAGCATACCTGTGAAAGTCAAATCGCTACTAACTACCCAAAACAGCATCAGAATGTCCCAAATTGTTCAGTATTCAGAGCATCACCTGCTACGGCTAATGACATCTAATGACATGGATTCGTCATAGTAATGTTTAATTACTCACCCTCATGTCGTTCCAATCCCATAAGACCTTCGTTTTCTTCGGGACACAAATTAAGATATTTTTGATGAAATCCAAAAGTCATTCTCGTAGCTTCAAAAAATTAAGATGGACCATTGATGTTACATGGACTATTTTAATCATGTCCTTACTAGCTTTCTGGGGTCTTGAACGTGGTAGTACCATTGCTGTCTATGCAGGGTCAGAAAGCTCTTGGATTTCATCAAAAATATTGTGTTCCGAAGATGAACAAAGGGCTTACTGGTTTGGAACGACATGAGGGTAAGTAATTAATGACAGAAGTTTCATTTCTGGGTGAACTATCCCTTTAACAAACAAAAAAGTTTTTAGTGTTACATGACCCTTGGTTATTTGTCTAAAATATAGTGGTGGTTCTTACCTGAGTGTGCTGAGCGTCTCATCATAGTTAATATCAGCAGGGCTTAGAGCTGCTACCATAGCAGTACGTGAGTTTCCACCTGATAAATAAAAAACATTGTGACCTTCAGGAATCTTTTAATAGTTTTGGGACCAAACTTAAACTGACCATGTTGACTGCAATATGCAATGTTTTATGTGCAAGGCGCATAAAGCCTCATACCAAGGTTTTCCCTTAGCAGCCATGTCAGAACTGAATCTCTGTATGGAATAAAGCTCTCAACTTTCTTTTTCTTCTTGTTCTGTAGAGAAAAAGAGAAGCTGTGTCAATTGTCAAAGCTATTAATGCTTAAAAATGAAAGAACAGTTAAACTCATCCTCACCTTGTTGGGTGCAGAGTCCTATAAAACAACAAAATATAGATATTTTTAATATTTACAGTTTTCTACATTTTCTTTTAAGAACATTTATATTTAAATAAAAAGATTTCTTACTATCTCAGCCAGAGCAGAGATAACTTTGCCTAGCGTTGTTAAAGATTTGTTGATATTAGCTCCTTCCTAGAAAAAGGACAAAGCACGTACATTTATACGATGCACTCATCCGAACTGACAAATTGTCATGAAACTCTGTTGAACTCAAAGTTGCCCACCTTGAGTCTAGTGCCTTTAGCTCCAGTAGAATCAGCCCTCTCACTTCCTGCCAAGTCTACCAAGCTGATTTTGCTGACCTGTTTGCAAAAGGAAATGTTGTGTCTAAGAACAGTAAAGCACTCTAATGCACAAACCAGCAACTTCAGCTGCTGTCAAACTGCCAACATCCATCAGTGATGTTCAAACTGCAGAGAGTCTCACCTACTTTTGCACTGTAGTCTATTTCTGAAGAGGCAGTCACATTTTCTCATAAAGAACAATACTAAACATTGCCATTTGTGGAGGCCTGGTGGAAAAGGCTGCGGTACCTTTTCAGATGTGTTGTCTGTGTCACTATCATGTCGTTTCTGTGTGAAGATGATGTTGAACACAGCATGGGAGCGACTGCTGGTCTCATTCATGTTGGTGGCCGCCACAGTCCTGATAATGGAAAAGCAATGCAGAAGTGAATGATTTGATTTCAGTTACATACAAAAATACGTTGTCTTACCCAAAAAAGTAGTGTAATTCAAATGTTAACCTCATCTATTCTCATAAATTTGTGTCACCTTGCTTTGTTTCCAGAGTCCATCAGGTCCTGGATGTCATTGTAGGAAGTAACAGCTAGTTTTGAAAGATCCTCCACGTACGGTCCCATCAGAGGATGCTCTCGCACACGCAGATTCCCTTTGTTCTTTGGGTTCAGAAGGTCCCGCACACGTTCACAGTAGATCTCCATGTAACTGACCTGAAAAAACAACATTTTCTTTTCTATACTGATTCTAATAATATTCTCCTAATAATGCAATTTATGACGCAGGTGCCGCTCTTACCTCAACTGAGTATGACATGCTGTTGTCATTATTGTCACTGATCTTGGTGAACAGGTCCTCACATAGCTGTCACACATAGATCCAGTATTAAAAAATGTGTTTTTGCTACAATATCAACAACAGCAATAATGTAAATTATTGATGGTTAATAGTGTATTACCAATGGGATAATGCCTTCTTGGTCTTTCTCTTGCTTGCCCATCATGGTATATGACTTTCCTGCCCCAGTTTGCCCATAGGCAAAGATACAAACATTGTATCCCTCAAAAGCATGCAGAAGCATTTCCTCCCCTATGTCTTTATAAACCTGCTTTTGGCATGCATAGTTCACATCTTCTGGCTGTTGAAGACAGAAAGACAGAAAAGGAAATGTCTCAATAACAGCCATCATGATCACAGGAGAATTAAAAATAGAAGCAGTGAGTTGCGTAAGAGGCAGATTCACCAGATAATATGAAGAAACTCACCGTTGTGTGAGACCAGTAGGAGTAGTCAAAGTTGAAGCTCTTGCTCTCCTTTGGCAGTTTTGGGTTTAGAATTGCTAGAAAGCAAAGAGAACATGTCTATAAGAATAAAATCTAATGGAGAAAACAACAAACTCTTCAGACCTCTCATGGCAAAAGATGATACTGAAAACCTCATGATGAGGACAGAGGAACTTCACTATTCATGTATTTATACAGTTCAAAACTTTAGGTTTAGTACAATTTTTGTTTAAAGAAATTAAAGGGATAGTTCACCCAAACATGAAATTTCTGTCATTAATTACTCTCCCTCATGTCGTTTCAAACCCTAAGACCTACGTTCATCTTCAGACACAAATTAAGACATTTTTGATGAAATCTGAGAACTTTCTGACCCTGCATAGACAGCAACATAACTGACATGCAATTAAAATAATGCATTTATTCAACAATTTCTTCTCTTCCGTGTCAATTGATGAGTGTTGCCAACCTTTCTAGGCCTTGAACGTGGTCATTACATTGCTGTCTATGCAGGGTCAGAAAGCTCTTGGATTTCATCAAAAATATTTGAGTTCCGAACATGAATGAAGGTCTTACAGGTTTGGAACGACATGTGGGAGAGTAATTAATCAGAATTTTCATTTTTGGGTAACCCTTTAATACTTTCATTCAGGGCCATATTGAACTGATCAAAGATGACAGCAGAGACATTTATAATAGTATACCAGATTTGTTAAAAATAAATACTGTTCTTTTCATCAAATAATCCTGAAAAAAATCATGTATTACTGTTTTGACAAAAATATTAAGCAGCACAACTGTTTTCAGCATTTATGATAATATTAACAATAAATATTTCTTTAGCACCAAATCAGCATATTAGAATGATTTCTGAAGTATCATGAAACACTAAAGACTGAAGTAATGGCTTCTGAAAATTACCTTTGCCTTCACAGGAATACATTAGATATTAAAATATACTAAATAGAAAACAGCTCAGTTAAATTATAAGGATATTTCACAGCATTACTGTTTTACTGTATTTTTCATCAAATGAATTTAGTGAGCATAAGAGAGTTCTTTAAAAAACATTTAAACGCCAGTCTATATTCTTAATAAACACATTAACTTTATTTTATTTAAATCATAACCTATATACCATTCATATACACTACCAGTCAAATGTTTTTAAACAGTAAGATTTTTAATGTTTCTTCTGCTCACCAAGCCTGCATTTATTTCATCCAAAGTACAGCAAAAACAGTAAAATTTAGAAATATATTTACTATATAAAATAACTGTTTTCTATTTGAATATATTTACAAAATTTAATTTATTCCTGTGATTTCAAACTGAATTTTAACATCATTATTCCAGCCACAAGATCCTTTAGAAATCACTCTAATATTCTGATTTGCTGCTCAAAAAAACGTATTATTATTATTTTGTTGAAAACAACTGAGTAGAATTTTCTTTGATGAATACAAAGTTCAGAAGAACAGCATTTATCTGAAATCTTTTGTAACATTATAAATGTCTTTATCATCACCTTTTGTTCAATTCAATTTTGTTCAGCCTTTGACTGGTATAGTGTATAATGTTACAAAAGCTTTTTTTTTTTCAGATAAATGCTGATCTTTGGATTTTTCTATTCATCAAAGAATCCTGAACCTTTACTCAACTGTTTTAAATATTGATAATAATAATAATTGTAATAACAATAATAATATATGTCTTGAACAGTAAATCAGCACATTAGAATAATTTCTGAAGGATCATGTGACACTAAAGACTGGAGTAATGATGCTGAAAATTTAGTTTTGATCAAAGGAAAAAAAATGCATTGCAAAATATATTCAAATAGAAAACAGTTCTTTTAAATAGTAAAAACATTTCAACATTTTACTGTTTTTGCTGTACTTTGGATCAAATAAATGCAGGCTTGGAGAGCAGAAGAGACAAATCTTACTGTTCAAAAACTTTTGACTGGTAGTGTAAATTACATGAAGACCTGGGTGTTTATTTATTCATCCACAAAAGCCATGTTCAAAAAAGACAAAAATATCATCTCAATATAGTCATCCTAACAGCATTTTCTGCACTGCTAATATACCATAAGGCAATATATGCATATAGGCATGTTTCAGGACAGATGAGTCTAAGGAAGCGTGAATCATGCCATCCCTTTGGGCTCTGGGAATGAGGTCATGAACCTCCCAGCATCCTCTCACCAGCACAAAGCCGTGCAGTGTGTCTGACCTCACACTGCATCAGCTGACTCTGTTTTCCTACTCACACTGCAGGCAGAACAACAGGGCGCTTTACGGTTTTTGGAGCTGCTCTAGAAATGGGGGCTTGAAATGCCACAGAATTCTTGGCATGAAATGGACTTTATTTCAGAACACTTCCAAAACTTCCTAATGGCACATGAAACGAGTCATGTTTTGAGAATCTCTGTAAAGCAAATTGGAAGTCAACAAACGTATTAGTCAGGTGGTGACAGGCTACACACCTAATCAATTAAAAGCCTTTTTCGAAAACTAAAGCATGACCTCTTTGACATTTTCAAACCTGTAAGCCTAGAGATGCCTGAGTATTCTCTCTCATGGGGGTGCTGATGAGAGACCATGGGAATAAATATTTAATTACAGTCATAAATTATTCCTAGCACACTGACAATCATCTTGTACTCAAATGAGTTTAAATAATTATTGAAAGCAAGTGAAAATGTGCATTTTGAAAGAGGACTCACTGGTAGTGTTGCCTGACATCTGGATGATGCACTTGCTCTCCTTTCCAATCTCTCGTGAATTGAAGGGACGAACCCTTACGGCTACTTTCACCGAGGCACCGGCCATGGTGTCTGAGTGCTGGGGCTCTGCTACTGCACAGGATCTGATGGGACCAAGCCCAGCCAGGAATCAGAGGCCACCTGCCACCTGTAGAAAGAAATGCAGACATGCTAATGTATGTGCTAAAATCTCAAAAGAAAATATGTGTTATTTTACTTGACTATAGAATTAAGAGTACAGTGAAGATACAATTAGACAATGACAATAACAAAACACCATGATTCATCAACAATCAACTCTTCTTTTGCAAAACGAGGCTAGAAATGTGTTAAGGCCTACACTTTAGATTTAGTACCTTAGCAATTCACTTCAAGAGATAATTAAAGAAAAACCTCATAAATCTGTTCAGGTGATTGTTCTGGCTAAGTTACGCCACTGATAATCTAATTTAGGTAATGGAGCTCTCTGAGATTCAGACCATGACTCATCAGGACTTTTATCACATTCAGTAGATTACTGTACACCAGATACGGCTGTGAACTCATAACCTCTAAAACTATCCCGTAGTGAAACAGGCTTACAAATGGGTTTAGGATTCACGTGTGCAGATTTATTAAAAGAACAAACAAACAGCTTGTGCAAATTAGAATCCAAGAGCAAGGTCAATCTGCCGGCAAAATGTAGGCCTGTTTAAGGCCACGCACAGAGAACCTTTGGCAGTATCAACAGCAATACTGTAATTCTAGAATAAATGTGAACATGCAGTAATTCATCTCACTTGAATCTCACAAAAAACAGATTCAGTATTCCTCAAAATGAATAAAAACAGTGAAATGCAACTCAGAATATGACGCAAACCTGCAATAATTAAATGTTAAATAACACAAATATGCTTTATGTATTTAATCCAATTTTATTAACCAACGTATTTGCTGCTGTTCTTCGATTATCCAATTCAACCATACTAATAACAAAAATTACTCTAGATAAACATTTGTGCTTCTTATTTTTTATTGCTAAAGAGTGTTCTACTTACTTCTTTTGCATTCTATTGTTTAGATGTGAATTTACTTTTCCTTCAGGCTTATTCATTTCCCTTTTGGTGTGAAAGGGCTTTCACATTTGCCAAAAATATAACTTTTTTTTTATATTAAAAACACACAAGCAAGGGAGTTTTTAGGGAGTAAAACACTGCTTACTTAATCCATATCACAGATTACAGCAAAGCAATATTATTTCATTAATTAATTAATAAGTACATTTACATTCTTCTGGCCCCTGAGATACGCTGTAATAAATACGGTTTCATTGTATGGGTTTTAACTACACACTGATTGTGACTGTTTATAAACATGGGAATTGCATACTGTCTGCTACAATGCTCTACATGCTGTAAAACAACATCTTAAAAATAAACTCTGAATCATTTCATTTCAACAACTCTGTACAATAGACCATGACATCCAACCCATTTAATAACTGTCCTACTGTGGATACAGTAATCTGTTTATAAGACTCAGAAAAAAATGGAAGTGGGTCAAATATGTAAATCTGTGATAGTGGTTTAAATAGTGATTTGATGAATTAGAAAAACTGTCCTAGTTTCTTATTTTCTGTAAAGCACATCAACAGATTTACTTCAGATGCCATGAGGCATAAAATTATTTAAAAAATACATTGGGATACAGGCTAAAACATATAGCCAGTTAATTTGAATTTATTGCAACTTTGATGTTATTGTCAACTTAATATAGGATAGGTTGCAGACCCATGGTGAACTACTCAGAATTAAAAATAAAAGGTAGGCTATGAACAAGCTGTGAATGAATTTGGACAACATTTGTCTATACACTTACTATCCAGAAAAAGATTGGGCTATGTGCCATCCTTCGAGCAAAATACATAGTTATATTTGTACACAACACCGCACTGAGCAAATGTTATTTATCACATCCAGCCCTCATAGTCTGAAAATGGCTGCCCTGACCGTCAGCCACTACAGTCATGAATCAGCTGTGATGGACGCGCATTTGCGTCAGCTTCAGCCTAGCCGGCAAAACAAACGCAATGAAGCCCTTTCAACAGTCATCAAGCAAACCAGCTAGCTATCCAAAACAAGGTTATCATACATAAATATGTATCCCATCTGTTCATATTCAGAGCTGCCTCTGCGTAGCTGCTGAGATGCGGCAGCAACACCCAACATACAATGCCAGCGACGCGACATACAATAACGCTTCTAATATGATAAACAAAATCTACGCAATTGTAATCTACATCGTCATCATCTAGCTGACATTGTATAATTGCGAATTCGAAGCGTTTCAGCGTATCGCGTCGCGTCTACGTTACTTGGGTTGTTAAAGAAGTGTGACGCGTCTGTTACTATGGCAATATTTTGTCAGAATCTTTAGTCCAAATCAGAATACAGGCAGAATTTAACTTCTAATTTCTGATATTAGCTAAATAAATAAATCGTTTCCTGATCCGCAAATATTAGTGCGCATTATATTCACCCTCCAACGCATTTAATAAATATGCTAGCCTACATTATATTCATAGATAACGCTTTTCCCTCAGTAGCCTAACTGTCGTTTAATCTGTCTGGCTTTTGAAATCAAAAGCATCTGAATTATGAAAAAGGCCCAGATTTCATGACACGGCCTCACCCTGCCAACATAAACAGCATCCTTCAGCACCATGGCCAGTTTAGGACTGTCAGTGCATGTAAATAAGACTGAATAAAGCAGTTTTACATTAAATGTCTTTTGATATCTGAGAAAATAATTATATATATATAGAGAGAGAGAGAGAGGTATGTAAGTCCTGAAATAGTATGATAGTACAAGATCCAATTTAAATAATTCTATATTTATCTGTATATAGACAGTTTTCCTAATTTTTTTTAACCAAAAAACACCTCCTTCAAGATCTTTTTTCTATTTTTTGCTTACTCTTCTGTATTTCAACAGCCTCCGTGTGGCTTTCTGGACAAGACAGCAATGGAACAGTGCACCACCCTCCTTATTCTCGTAAGATACATGAAAAACAATGCTTTTGAAACACATAAATCACACAAATGATAATCAAGATCTCACATACCTGATTCCTGATGGCAATATCCTGTCGAGATTGAGGACAGCAGTGGGTTATTCCATCAAGTCTGCTTCCATCTGCCGTCTTCTTCTTCTTCACCCAGTTGTTTTATTTTTTCCTATAGGCTCTCAGCCTCTCCCTAGCTCAGCAATATCAATGCAGGTGGAGCCCCCCCTGGCAAGACCATCAGACTGAGGGAGTCTGGTTTTGCAGGGCCTGGTACGCAGTGGTGCGTCAGGAAGCCGAGGGAGGGGTTAATGGATGTGGGGATGCGCTGAAAGACAGTGTTTCTTCAGCCTAACACAAAATGGCTCTCATGGTGGAGCCAAGGATGCTGATCAGCCGTGAGTCGCTGATGACATCATCAGTGTGGGAGCGAGCGGCATGGATGCAGCACAAGGAGTGGGAGGGAGGAACGGAGGGAGAGAGAGAGGAAAAGAGAGGCAGAGAGACACTGACAGGAAGGGTGTGATAACAGCATCACAGAACACTCTTTAAAAAGACCACAGTTCATGGATTTGCTTCCGTGTCTTCGAATATAAACCACAGTGTTGAAAGCACAAAGAGCTCATTTTAAATTCTAAGCTCAGACGGTAGGATCTGTGTCTCAGCATGCAGAACACAGACCCTCTCAATGGACTCATTATGAAGGCTGAGGATGCCAGCTAAGCGTATGCAAGTTGGGTTTACTTAAATATTTTATTTTATATTTCCAAATTTTGGGGTCAGTATTTTTTTATTATTAAAAATGAATATGTTTATTTAGAAGGGATGTAACACTTCAAAACAAGGTTCCATTAGTTAATGTTAGTATTACCTAACATGAACAAACAATGAACAATACATTTATTACAGTATTTATTCATCTTTGTTAATGGTAGTTGTTCATTGTTAGTTCATGATAATTCACAGAGCATTAACTACTGTTATTTATTTTTTATTGTATTTTAAAAATGCATTTTAACAATGTGGATGTTGAAACTAACATTAAGATTAATAAATGCTGTAGAAGTATTGTTCATACTTAGTTTGTTAACTAATGTTAACTAATGAACCTTATTCTAAAGTATTAACAAAGATTTATATTTTAAATCTCTTTTGAGCTTTCGTTTAATCAGAGAATCCTGAAAATATATTAGACATGGACCATCCGACAGAATTAGTGCAAACTGCTGTCCCACAACGAAAAAAAAAAAAAACTTTTAAAAAGCATTGAAGTATTCAAATCTTAGAAGTTTACTAAGATAATTTTATTATCTATTAAAACCCACAATAATATATATATATAAAAAAAAAAAATCTGTAAGTTTAAAATATATAAAATCATCATTTATTGAGTACTTTCAGATAGGAGGTAGCTGTCCCAAACTCTAACCCCTAAATTTCAACTTATGAAAATAATATTAAAATAATTTTTGCATTTTGTTCCATTGTAGTTTTTTTTAAATATCTTTTTGATTCAAAAAAACAAAAGTGAAAATCCCAAAAAATATTTATATATTCTTTGTAAATTATGAAACTTTATGTGAAAAAAGGTGTCCCGCATTTTCATGTCACTACCAAAACAGTGTATGTTTTAGTCCATTGGCTGAGACTGATTTAACTACACTTCTACATTTATGATCAGGATATATTCATATGTCCCTCTCTCTCATAGCTACATGGTAACTAGATAGGCACCATCATTTTGAGGTAAATGTGTTCAAAATATGAAAATCTATGTGTAACCTTAAAAAATGTCACTACCGAACACCATTTTTCTATAATTAAACACACTTTTTTGGGAGTTATCCCATAACATTTTGTTTTTATATGTGTACAACTGTTCAGAACTGTGCTAGCTAACCATGTGCTGATTAGCATATTTGAGGTTGGCTAAAAAGCATTTAAAATTGTCACTAGCCAATTGTTTTTTTGAGTTTTATCCCATACAATTTTCACTACCGTAACAGTCACGACCAAAACATGTCATCATTGTTTCGGTAGTGGCAAAAGAGAAAACATAATCCTTTATTTGAGGGAAATAAACAAAATTTTAGCACAGTTATGCAATTTTTTGTAGTATGTTTTAGTAGTGTTTTAGTATGTGAGTTAAAATTCTATAATGTGATGTGGTGCATTACTGTCATTACTGAAAATGTGCTGTCATGACTGAAACATGGGATGTTTTGTCCAAAATAAATATATAATAAAGTATATTGAATTATCAACTAAGATGTTATGCCAGTGTTTGGTTCAACGTATATTCCAACAAATGAATCCTTAAGTTTGAAATCAGTATGATGAACTTTTTGCCTTTTTTTTATTGATTTACCTCTAAAGACTTTTAATAAAATAACAAAAAATATATTTAGGCTACAAGGAAGGTGTAAGCAAAATCTTAATAGGTCAATATAACTCTTAAATTATATATTACTTTTGTTTCCGAAAATACAATATAAGAATTAACTGCACAATTACTAGAAATGTATACCTTGGATATTATATTTGCCTACATACAAAATTTGTGGAAAAATCATTTTTATTTAAGACGTTTCAAACTCTGACTTTAAAATGGCACATATAACTTTTCAACATTGATAATAAGAAGAAATGTTTCTTCAGCACAAAATCTGAAAATTAGAATGCTTTGTGAAGGATCATCTGACACAGAAAACTAGATTTTTAAATATATTAAAATAGAAAATTGCTATAGTATAATAATTCACTTTTTTTTGATCAAATAAATGCAGCTTTGATGACTTCTTTCAAAATAATGAAAAATTTTACAGACCCTGAACTCTCGAATGGTACATGAACTATATTTTTGTCAATCCCATGTATATTTCATTGATATCACTACAAAGGAATATTGATTGTACTAGGAACAGTGTCAAGCAGGGTCAACAAGGGAAAGTTGTCCCAGGTCATAACACAAAGGTCCATTAATGTACTTTATGGTATATCCTACTCATTGGGGGTAAGTGACAAAACTATAGCATACTAAAAGAAGAAGAAGAAGAAAAAAGGAAAAAAATCTGAAAAGGATCGCTTGCATTGTTTATGGAATCTTATTAAAGTTTAAAACCAAAAAAGGTAAACAAAAAGGTAATTTTGAGATAATTCAACTATATAAAGCCACACAGTAAGATATACAGTAAGATTTTTTTGGTGTGTAACCAGGTTTCCATAATAAGAAAGAAAAAGACAATGTCCTTAAATTTTTTTCGAAGATACATTTTTATCAAGGGTTCTCAATTGTGGCCCTCAAGCATCCACTTTCCAGCAGAGTTTAGCTCCTACCCTAATCAAACACACCTGAACAAGCTAAGCCAATGTCTTTTGGATTATTAGAAAGTTACTGGCAGTTGAGAACCCCTAATTTATGTTGTCCTAAAGTCAAATTAAAAATGTCATAACGTCAATGGACTAAATTGCTCTTAGCAAAACAGCCCCATCTAGTGGGCAGCTAATATTCTGCACATCAATTTAAATGGGACCTTACAAACACACTTTTTTAAAATTAGTTTTTTAATTGTAGTTTAATCGGGTCAAGGTCTGCCTAAACATCTCTGTTGGTCAATATGCGTTACATCAGGGTACATGTTCTGTCTTTCACAAAAGCCTGGCAAGAGTTGAGTTGCTTCAGTCTGTTACACTGGCCTGTGAAGTGGGTGTTCGAGCCCCACCACAGTGCAAAGGGCACACAAGGGTAAACATTGCGTTTCCACTTATTTACTGTGCAGACTAATTATTTACTGCAGGATAAGTGATGGGGACCAGTGCTCTGGTCAAAGTCCCTGCTCTGACATCAGCATCTGCTTCCTATGACATACAACTAGTGTGTTTTTAAAGAATCACTATGTTCTGATTAGGTACTTTTGTACAGAGTAAGCATTTTTGTTTTCATCTAACATGGGAACGGCACAGTCTATTCAAGACTTTGATCATACACAGTTATATAAATATGAAAAATGAATTAATATAGTTGAATATCAAGAATATATAAATGAATAGTTTACCCTAAAAATGAAAATTTGCTAAAAATGTACTCTCCCTCAGACCATCCAAAATGCAGATGAGATTAGTTCTTAAGGGGAACAACTGTGAACAATTTAGCATTATATCACCTGCTCACCAATGCAGCGAATGGGTGCCGTCAGAATGAGAGTCCAAACAGCTGACAAAAACATCACAAAAATCCACAAGTAATCCATACCAATCCAGTCCACCTGTTAATATATTGTGAATTGAAAAGTTGTGTGTTTGTAAGAAACAAATCTATAATTAATAAATTTTTTAACAATTGCTTCCAGCTAAAATATGAATCCTCTATCAATAATATTACTTTCTCCAGTGAATAAATTGAGAAACATGCACAGATCAAGCACCATTTATAAGCAAAAACACTTCTAAACAAATATGTTGTTGGATTTTAATGTGAGAGGACAAAAGGCCAGAAGTGATAGTTTAAAGTTCAAATTCTTACTAACACACATCTTTTTTACCTCACAAAATGTTAACTGATGGACTGTAGTCGTGTGGGATTTTTGTGATGTTTTATTAGCACCTTTGGACTGTCATTCTGACGGCACCCATTCACTGCAGAGGGTGCACTGGTGAGCATGTACAGCTAAATCTTCAAATCTGTTCTGATCTACATCTTGGATGACATTAGGGTGAAAACATTTTCTGCATATTATCAATTTTGGGTAAACTATTTATTTAAATAAACAAACAAACTGACAAAAACCTTTCATAATGCATATCAGACCAAAAACCAAGCTCTGGGGTAAAAAGAAAAAAGGCCTGTTGAGCTCAGGGACATACATAGATCTGTGGAAGAGAAGGTTCACAGAAGCATGTAGCCTCCATTATCCTTAATGGAAGAAGTTTGAAACAACCAGGACGCTTTCTATAGCTTTCCTCCATGCCAAACTGAGCAATCGATGGAGAAGGGCCTTGGTTAGAGTGATGACCATGAAGCTGATGGTCTGATGATCTGAGCTGAGCTCCATGATCATAGATGAAAGAAACTTAAAGGAGGACAAACATCACTGCAATACTCCACTGTACTGGGCTTTATGGTGTTGTGGCCAGACTCAAGCCTCTCCTCAGGGAAAACACCCACTTGAACTCTCGGACTGTGGGAAACAGTGCACAGTACCATCCTAACAGTAAATTGTGGTGGTAGCAGCCTGTGGGGATGTTTTTCAGCAGCAGAAAGAGGGAGACTTGGCAGAGTAGAAGGAAAGCTCAAAGCAGCAAAATATAGAGACAGCATTAAAGAAAACCTAGTCCAGAGTATGTAGAGCCTCAGACTGAACAGAAGGTTCACCTTCAGAAAATGCAAGAGTGGCTTATGGGCAACTTTGTGAATGTCCTTGAGTGGTCTAGCCAGTCCAGTCGAAAATAACCTGAAAATGTTTGTCTCCATCCAACCTGACAGAGATTGAGTGGTGAAGAGGAGATCATTTCCAAATGCAGATGTGCAAAATTTTGTCCCAAAAAAGACTTACGGCTGTAAAGGCACCTACACTAAGTACTGAAAACTTAAAGGTCTGAATACTTATGTACTTAGTTTAGTTTTTCATTTTTAATCAATTTGTTGTCTTTAAATTGTACAAATCTGTTTTTGCTTTCATTGTGGTGTAGATTAATGTGAAAAAGATCATTTAAAGCTGATTAACATAAGGCAGCAACATAAAATATGAAACAAATTGAGTATGAAGTATGAATACTTTTGCAAGACACTGTAGATTATTATAAACAACATAACAAACACTACTAGTCAAAAGTTTTTGGACAGTAAGATTTTTGTTAAATATCTTTTTTAAGTCTCTTCATCTCAGCAAGCCTGTGTTTATTTGATCCAAAGTACAACAAAAACAGCTACATTTTGAAATATTTTTATTTTTTAAAAAACCTGTTTTCTATTTGAATACATTTTAAAATGTAATTTATTACTGTGATTTCAAAGCTAAATGTTTAGCATCAGTCACATGACTCTACGGAAATCATTCCAATATTCTTATTTGCTGCTCAAAAAAACATTTATTATTATTATGTTAAAAACAGCTGAGTAGAATTTTTTCAGGTCTCTTTGATGAATAGAAAGTTCAGAAGAACAGCATTTATCTGAAATAAAAATCTTTTGTAACATTATAAATGTCTTTATGATCACTTTTGATCAGTTTAAAGCATCCGTGCTAAATACTCATTTCTATAAATTATTTCATTAAAAAATATACTGACTCCAAGCTTTTAAATGGTATAGTATATAATGTTACAAAAACTTTTTTTATTTTTTTTTAGATGGATCTTTCTATTCATCAAGTAATCCTGAAAAAAAAAAAATCATGTACTCAACTGTTTTAAATATTGATAATAATTTTAATACAAAATGTTTCTTGAACAGCAAATCAGCATATTAGAATGATTTCTGTGACTCTGAAGACTGGAGTAATGATGCTTAAAAATTAGCTTTGATCACAGGTATAAATTGCATTTTGGAAATATATTCAAATAGAAAGCAGTTATTTTAAATAGTAAAACTATTTCACAATATGACTCCTTTTGCTTTTTGGATCAAATAAATGCAGGCGTGGTGAGCAGAAGAAACTTCAAAAAAATATAATAATAAAAAATCTTACTGTTCAAAAATGTTTGACTGGTAGCATATGAGCTTAAATATCAGAAATATGTGCAATTACCATGTCTACATTAACATGCTTTGTAGCTCACATATCATGTGCAGCAATTAAAATGTGAGGGACAAATGAAATGCAAGTTGGACTTATCGGTATGTGCCTGTGTGTTTCTTCACATCAGCCAATCAACTCTGTTAGAAAGGTACACTCCTCTTCTCAGCTGGTAAACAACTAGAGAATGAATGAATGAATCAATGTAGAATGAACGAATCAACAGAGCACCACAGAAGGATGTAAACAAAAACTCACTTTTGTTTTCATGTACTTTTAAATGTTCATGTTTACTTTATGAGGGCCAGGCATTACTATAGAGTTATATTATCCTTTTTCAGCTAACCTAAACTGTATCAAACTCATTTAAAGTAGCCTATATCCAAATCTAAATAAAATATATGAATAAATATGGAAACTAATTTAAAATATTCAACACTCTATTTAAATCCCTCGACTAATCGATCGTAACATATTGTGTTCTCTCAGCACATGGCAGTTCAACTCTGTGAAAAAGTTCAGATAAACACGTGTGTTCTAAATATTTTTGTGAGGCGTCAGGAAACTATGAGTTAAAATATTGACAAAAAAAGGACGAAAAAACAAAAACATACAGCCTTACATAATAATACAATACACCCTTTCTATCTTTAGGCTACCACCCTTTTCTATTTTGTTATCCTGTTCATCCCTCATATGCACCTCTGGACCGTTATACCTTGTTTGGAAGATGAAGGGCGGGGGCATTTTGTGCCAAAAGTTGACGCATGTTGCTCTGTGTTCCAGGGGTCAACGAGCCGTCTGTTTAAAATGTTGAACAAAACGCAAAGTTTTGACTTTCTAACGAAGCGCAGCTAGAGGAAACATGATGCCGAGGAGTGTCCTGTCCAAGTGCGCGCTCTTGGCGCAGCAGGTGCCTTTGGAAAGCGTGGGGCTCACCAAACACGGCATCCACCGCGGGATGTCCTCTGTGACCATCCCGCCACCAGCGTGCATGCTTCGGCCACTGGAGGCTCCATTCCGATACCTGTTTGGACCAGGACCATCCAATGTGCCGCCTCGCATTTTGGCGGCAGGAGGGAGACCAATAATAGGTCACATGCATTCGGAAATGTTCGGGGTAAATCTTTTACGCTTCATTTTTACGCACTAACGCATTTTATAACTTTAATATGGGTCAAAGACAAAATGTGGCTTAAAACACACTTGTTGTTTTTTCCAAAAACGTCTTCATCTTTAAATATTTACATTAAAATCGTGCCTTTCCATGAAAAAGTTAACGTATAAAGTTTAAATATTCAACAATATGCTTCATTGTTTGTTTGTTTTGTTTTTTTAAGAATAATAACTAATTGATTAGAATAACTGATTAATAGATCTAGACCAAAAAAGTGTCATATTTTTTTAATGTGATTTTGGTATCAGAGCTGCTTTTTGGAAACTTGGATGTTTGGAGGAACTCACTGCATATATTTTTTCACAGATTATGAATGATATCAAGAAGGGAATTCAGTATGCTTTTCAGACCAGTAACAACATGACACTGGCCATGAGTGGCTCCGGACACACAGCAATGGAGTGTGCTGTCTTCAACATTGTGGAGCCTGGGGAAAGTGTTCTGGTTGCTGTCAATGGAATCTGGGGAGAACGAATCGCAGAAATTGCTGAGAGGATGGGTAAACTACTAATAATAAATATGCCAGCACACTGTTCTCTAGAAATATATCCTTACTTGTTAAGGGTATGAGAGCTTGCTACTCTTTAACAACCTTCTTGTTTTCCCAGGTGCAAAGGTTCACACCTTGGTTAAACCACCTGGAGGACATTTCACAAATGCAGAAATTGAACAGGTGAAACTGTACTTGATAACTGTATTATTAATGATGTATAAACAGATTTCAATGCCACTGTAAGTTATATGACTAGTAAGCAAACAACTGCTCTATAACCAGCATTTATCATTCTACAGGCTGTGGCTAAACATAAGCCAGTTCTCTTCTTTCTCACACATGGAGAGTCATCAGCTGGTCTGGTGCACCCAATGGACGGCGTTGGTGAGATTTGTCACAAGTAAGAATATTCTGTAATCACTGTTGCACAAGTTACTGTGCCACTTATATTGAACTCTTTTTGTACAATATTTCACATGCTCCCCCACATCCTCTTTAACTTAACCTTAACTTCATACATTTCTCTTACATGCTTTTGTCTATATAGATACAATTGTTTGCTCTTAGTGGATTCAGTGGCATCATTGGGAGCCACACCACTTTTAATGGACCAACAAAGTGAGTGAATCAAAATATGAAGTTATTAAAATGTGACCCAGGACCACAAAACTAATCATAAGGGTCAATTTTGTCCACTGATGTGTGGTTTGTTAGGATAGAACAATATTTGACCGAGATACAACTATTTGAAAATCTGGAATCTGATGGTGCAAAAAATTCGAAATATTGAGAAAATCGCCTTTAAATCTGTCCAGATGAACTTCTTAGCATTGCACATCACTAATTAAAAATTAGTACATTTTGATTACACACACAAAAAAAGCTTGATTTTGAAAACTTATTTTTGATATATTTATGGTAGGACATTTGCTAAAAATCTTCATGGAACATGATCTTTACTTAATATCCTAATGATTTTAAGCATAAAAAAAATGGTAATTTTGACCTTATTGTTGGCTATTGCTACAAATATATCTGTGCTACTTAAGACTGGTTTTGTGGTCCAGGGTCACAAATATGAAATTACATAAATACAAAGTTTTATGAACATGAAACCATGTTATTTACCAAGTGCATATTCTATGTGTAAAAGCTTCTGGATTGATTCAACTTCTCAATCCTTTTTCCTTTGTAGAAATTGATATTCTCTATACCGGTTCCCAAAAAGCCTTGAATGCTCCACCCGGCACAGCACCAGTTTCATTCAGTGAAAGGGCATGGTGAGGAGAAATATTTGTGTATGAATATGAGTATATGCTTGCACACATTGAATCATTCAAACAATTAGTGTAATCAACTAACGTTATATATTTCTTCTTAAATGTGATACAGCCACAAGATGTTTAACAGGAAAACAAAGCCAGTATCCTATCTGCTTGATATGACCCACTTGTCCAATTACTGGGGCAATGACGGCAAACCAGACAGAATGTAAGTATTGTCAATGCAAACTGTTGCTCTTGCGAGGCCTAGTAGAACATGGTTACAAAACTTTATTCCTTAGTTTAGTTCCTGTACTGTAGTTTTCAGTTAAACCTGAAGGACTTGATTCCCTGGATCAGGTGCATTTAATTAGATTAGGGTAGAAGCTAAACTCTGCAGGGCTGTGGTCTGTTTGCCCCCCTGTAGTAAAGGAGTTCATCATAAAATGAAAATTTTGTCACTTTACAAAAACCCTCATGTGATTCCAATTCTGTATTAGTTTTTTTCTCATGTTGAATCAAATCAAAAGTTGATGGTCCCCATTACTATGGAAGACAATGGGGACCAACAAATGTTTGGTTCTTCAAAATATCTTCTATGATGTTCAGTTTGAAAAAGAAACTGGTTACTGGTTTGGAATGACATGAGGGTGAGTAAACAGTGACAGTTTTCAATTTGGTTGAACAATTCTTTTAAGGACTGTCTAAAGTTAAAACTTAACTGTGTTTCAGATACCATCACACAGGACCTGTGTCTGGGTTCTTTGCCCTGAGGGAAAGTCTAGCCATCCTTGCTGAAACGGTAGGGGCTGGATATACAGTATATTCTTTTACTCAAAGTAAACATTTAACACCTTGCTTGTCATAATAATTCACTCTTCGATGGTTAACCTTTTGGTCCCAAGCTAACCAGTAAACATCAGCAATATTTTTCAAATAGGCTATTTTTTACATGCTTGTTTTCTTAACTATGTATTTTAGTTTAAACTATAACAGGCCAGGTGCTTAGCTTTACAAATCTGTGATGTTACATACAATACCATTCAAAAGTTTTGAGTGGGTATGATTTTGTTACCATTTATTCTTATGCTCACCAAGGCCACATTTATTTGGTTAAAATACAGTGAAATATTTAAAAAAGGTGAAATAACTTTTCTATTTCAATATAATATATTCTTGTGATGGCAAAGCTGAATTTTCAGAAGCCTGCTCCAGTCTTCAGTGTCACATGATCCTTCTAGAAATCATTTTAATATGCTGATGTGCTGATACATTTCTTTTGTAATATTATAAATGTCTTTACTTTCACTCTTGATCATTTTAAAGTGACAATTTACCCCAAAAAAATATTCTGTAATGAATTACTCATCTTCATGTAATTCTAATCCTGTAAGACCTTTGTTCATCTTCAGAACACAAATTAAGATGTTTTTGATTAAATCCGAGAGCTTTCTGACCCTGAATAGACAGCAAAGCAACTACCACATTTAAGGTCCAGAAAGTTAGTAAGGATATCATTAAAATAGTCAGTGTAACATCAGTGGTTCAACTGTGAAGAAACTGTAGAATAAAGTCTACACAATAAAGTGCACACAAAAAGTACTCTTGTACCTTCATAACATTTACAGGTTAACCACTGATGTCACATGCACTATTTTAATGATCTCTTTACTACCTTTCTGGGCCTTAAACATGGTAGTTGCATTGCTGTCTATGCAGGGTCAGAAAGCTCTTGGATTTCATAAAAAATGTCTTAGTTTGCGAAGATGAATGAAGGTCTCACAGGTGTAACCTATCCATTACAAGTGTATGCACTTTTTTAATGACTGATATCTAATAATTCTTCAATGTCTGCTTAAGGGTCTTGAGAACTCCTGGAGACATCATACAGAAGTTGCAGAGTATTTTTGGAAGGGCGTGGAAGACCTGGGTTTGAAGCTGTTTATCAAGGACAAGGTACCTGTTGTTGACTTCACTTTATTATCGAGAACAATAATATACTCTAAAAGCAAAAGCAGTTCAAATATATCTATTTCCAAAGGATCTGAGATTACCCTCCGTCACCACCATTGCCATCCCTGAAGGGTATAACTGGAAGGAATTTCTGGCTTACATCATGAAGCATCACCAAATGGAGTTTACAGGAGGTCTGGGGCCGTCTGTTGGCATGGTGAGTAAAAGCTTGTCAACAAAACATGATAACGCATTCAACTACAAGGCTGAATAATTATCCAATGAACTGATTTCTAGGTTTTGCGGATTGGGCTCATGGGATACAACTGTAACAAGGGCAACGCTGCGATGGCTCTAGCAGCTCTGGAAGACGCTTTAAAGCAGTGTCGAAAATCCAAAGCCTGAAGACTCTGTTGACCTGTATATTTTTGCCGTTTCATATGGTGATGCTTGTAGTGTAAAAATTACTCACTAACGTAAAGAGTTATTATACTGTATATGATGTTTCATAACTGTTGGTATAATGAAGAATGCCAGCTGAGAAAATGTACATTATGCTTCCATCCAACCAAAACCAGCTGTTTCGAACAAGTCCTTTTTAAAGTTCCGACAAGCATCACTCCAGCACTTGAATGACCTTTATAAAAACACCATGAGAAATAAATCATTAATATAATTTTATCATTTGTGTTTACAATGTGAGTTACACAGTACACAGGATGTTCAAGCCATTGTGTTATTTATTTTCCTTTTGAAAATTATTTGACTATGAAAAACATGACACCAAAAATAAAGTTTAACAACATTTACCAAATTTAAATTGGTACCAAAATAAAAACAGTACTTTGGCATTTCCAGTCAAACAAAACAAAAGCAAATCTCAAAGCCTCTGAAACTTCACAAAACATTTCAGATATTTACATGAACAAACTACCAAAAAGCTCATTGTAATGAACAGGGAATGAACTTAAACAACACTGGAAATTATTTTTCAAAGCAAAATCATTCCAACTTTTCTAAACATAAACCAGCTAGATATTGCAACAGTTTCAACACTCGCCCCGAAAGTGCCTTTTCACTTTGGCTGCTGGGAACATGGTGACTAACTGCACCAAAAAGTAGTGCTGAAACTCCTCCATCCACACAAAGGTCATTTTGACCTTCCCCTCCGCATCCTCGTAAAGGATGATGAACTGCTCACCTTCATACTCCAAGTCCAGCACTCTTTGTCTACTGTACATTTTTACAGTAGAACTCGCACACCAGAAGGGACGCTGAGCCTCATCCAGCACCGTCAGAGTCATCATGCAGCATCGCTGGATATGTGGAGCAAGGAAACATGGTATTGAAACAAGTATTCAAACCTCTTCATTTTTTCACGTTTTATGTTGCTGCCTTATATTAAACTGTTAACTCTTTTTCCACATCAATCTACACTCCATGCACCATAATAATGATAAAACAAAAACAGAATTGTCACAACTTCACACATTTACTGAAAAATAAAACACCTGAAATAAGAACACTGCATAACTATTCATACCCTTAACTCAATACCCTCAACTCAGCTGAAGCACCTTTACAGCCTCAAGCTGTTAGACCTTTTATTAAGACGTGTGCTTTTCCAAATCATACACATTCAACTGAATTTGCCACAGGTTAACTCCAAATGTATCTGCAAGCAATATGAATGCTCCCGAGCTAAATTTCAACTGTCCCAGATAAGGGTATGAATACTTATGCAATGGAATTTTGTATAAATTTGCAAAGATGTTAAAAACCTGATCTTTGCTTTGTCATTATGGTGTACGGAGTGTAGATTGATGTGGAAAAAAGTCATTTAAAGCAGTTTAACATGAGGCAGCAACATTACATGTGAAAAAAATGAAGGGGTATGAATACTTTCGCAAGCCACTGTAAACAAAGTATATTTTCAGCCATTGCTGTTGTAAAGCCAGTTGTCAACTCAAAACTGCACTCAAAGTGCATTTAACTTTAGACTTTTAGTATTTGGCCTCGTTTATGTTCCGTTTATGTTCCAATGTATTTATAGACAGTATCCTAAGAATAGCACTGACTAACCAGTCAGTTCCAGGGAGAAATAAATTCTAAATAAAGTGGCCAATGAGCATAGGAATCAAGAATGAATCATAGGTACCTCAACATCTCCCTGCAATCCCTCTGCTTGCCATGGAAGGCTTATCTTCGCCACAGGCACGTGCTTGGATACGTTAGTGAAATCAATGGCGATTAGTTGCACAAATTCCCCTTGTGACATCACTGTGAAGCCCAAGAACAATGTTGCAAATGTGTTGGACATTATTCACACTGTATAAGTTCCTCATAATTTGTTGAAAATCTGACTACGGAGGGGAAAAATAAAAATGGGTTCACAAAAATATTATATATTTGCCTCTGCTGGTGTACAGTGGGGAAAAACGCTGAGACATGATTCGCCGAACTGGATTGTGAAGCACAATGTGCAGAGTGTATCCATGGCGGCTACAGTCAGGGTCCACAGCATTGTCCTCTGCAGGGATGTAGGGACTATTGATTTAAACAAACATATTTTGTGTGTTAAGGGACCTTGTGACGTGTTATCAACGTCATCAATGTACTAAATAATGCCTATAGAGACTTTTGTACCAAAATCTTGACCCAAGGAGACTTCTTTCAATCAGTTTGTGGAAGTGCAGATTGACCATGATGAAGGCAATTTTCCAGTTGCCCTGCAAACACCACCAGTGAATATAAAAAGCAACATAAATAAAACAAACACAGGATATAAATAATGTTTTCAATAAAAAAAATATAACGTTTATATTTAAAAAATATATATATAAATTATATCAAGGATGCACCATCAAACAATTTATTGATTATTACTTGCGTATTATGGCTGATAACAAATAAACGATTGATATTATGAATAAATGAATGAATAAAAATAAATAACTAAAAATCAATCATTTTAAATCCTGCAAGTTAATTTAGGCACCGCAATATTAAAAAGTGAATTATGAATGAATACATAAACATTAGGTGAGATTTTAAAGGAGACACTGGATGCCCATTTTCCAAGTTGGTGTGATTCTTTAGGACCTTCATGAAATGTCTGTAACATACTTTGGTTAAAATTCCACTCAATGGTTGTGTAAAACACCTTTTTACCTTGTCAAAAACAGCTCTGTTCACAGGAACCCATTTTGGTGCACTTTAAATGCTAATGAGCTACTGCTCACTCCACCCCTCTCTTTCGTTTTTTGTGTATTTGGTGGCGTTACCATTAAAAACAACTAATCCACTGCGTCCTCAGTGGCTTTGATGTCAGGAGAAAATACAGACTCTTTATAATAGAGATGCTCGAACGCTAATACAGGACAGTCCGTCAGCTACCGTGGGCGGGGCTTGAGCAATATGACATCACACTGCTCAGAAAGTCAAAACGGCTTGATATTTGAAACCGTTTAGGTTTTTGTGGAATTAAAAAAAAAAAAAAGAAGTGAATGGATATAAATGAAAAACAGGAAAATGAGCTCTATAACTAAATATCCTAAAAAAAATAACAAAAAAATTAAAGATAAAAAAAAACAACTAATATTGACTGATAACCAATAGTAACAAAATACTGTATTGTGCATCCCTAATGTACTGGAATTACTTAAACATGGTTAAATATGCGAACATACCCGCCAAAGTCCGATGATGATCCCTTTATCAAAAAGCAGCACCTTCACCAGCCTGTCAGCACCAAAGAACGACCAGGAACCAGTTCTTTGCAAAGATGTCTTGCGAATCAGAGAGCGCCAGCTTGGCCTACACATGGGAGGCATTAGTTAGATGAGTGCATTTATAATGCTTCAGATTATTCAGATGTGTTTCTTACTTGTCTCCTGGAGTTGGTGTAGCTGGACACATTATTCCATGAAGCTGCAGGCTATTAAGATTGCTCATGTATGGCCAGAATCCATTGATCCAGCACACTGTAACCGACGAATCTTCGAAGAAAGTGTGTGTTTGCTTATAGACGCTTTCCCGTCCATTCTTATTTGTGAGTGTGATCTCCCACTGAATGTGTAGCCTCCTGCAAAACACAGCAAGCACAAGCGTATTTCCTAACTTTCACTATGGACATGTTTCACTTACATTTGACAGCCAGGAAGTATCCAAATGCTTTAAGAATAGTTCACCCAAAAATGCACTCCCCCTTAAGAGAGAAATGTGCACAGATTAAGCACTGTTTACAAGTCAACAACAGCTCTAAACAAATGTCTGTGAATTTTGATGTGAGAGGACAACAGAGGATGATCTTTTTCACTGGATGAAGTGTTATTATGGATTATGGACCTCACTGGTGTATTTGTTTATTACAAACACACAGCTTTTTGCTTAACAAGACATTAACTTAGGGACTGGAGCCATGTTTTTTATCAGCTGTTTGGACTTTCAAGTTCTCCAAAACTGCTCTGATAAAGAAACAAACTCATCTACATCTTAGATGGCCTGAAGGCGAGCCCATTTTCAGCAAATTTTCTTTTAAAACTATTCTTTTAAATTTTATAGATAGACTCAGAATTGGTTGGACTAATACATTTTTCTTTACTTTACCTAATTGCTCATTACAAAACCACATCTACCTATAAGCATTGCTTTCTTAAGTGCGAAAGGTATTTACTAGTCTCTCAAAATTTCTCACATATCATAGCAAGAGTAATATTATTTTACCAAAATAAGAGGGATCATACAAAATGCATGTTATTTTTTTTTATTTAGTACTGACATGAATTAATGTTTCACATAAAAGACGTTTACATATAGTCCATAAGAAAGAATTATAGTTGAATTTCTAAAAATGACCCTGTTCAAAAGTTTACATACACTACTGTTGTTGTTGTTCATGAGTCCCTTGTTTGTCCTAAACAGTTAAACTGCCTGCTGCTCTTCAGAAAAATCCTTCAGGTCCCTCAAATTCTTTGGTTTTTTAGCATTTTTGTGTATTTGAACCCTTTCCAACAATGACTGTATGATTTTGAGATCAATCTTTTCGCACTGAAGACAACTGAAGGACTTCTATGCAACTATTACAGAAGTTTCAAGCGCTTACTGATGCTTCAGAAGGAAACATGATGCATTAAGAGCCGAGGGTGAAAACTTTTTGAATTTGCAGAATTAAATTGAACTTATTTTGTCTTCTGGGAAATATGCAAGTATCTTCTGTAGCTACTTAAGGGAAGTACTAAAAAAAATATTTAGACTACTTGTTTTTGTAAAAAATAAATAAAAAAAATAAATAAAACAATCACAAATTTAAGCAAATTGGTTCTTTATAGTTTTGTTATCTGACAAACAAACATAAAATCATCAGTACCAGACAGAAAAAAAATTATATTCATCTGTATAATATAATAATATAAATGAATGGTTCATAAATGTTTGCTTGAAATGTGTTTTTATATATATGAACAGTTCAGATGCAAAAGCCTCTAAATCCATCTGAAGTCTTTCTTTAAAAAAATATTTTTTATCAGGTGATGTATAGGTTTGTATTAAGTACCGGTATTTCTGATTAGGCTGAGGGTGGGATTTTAACGAGTTTGAAGTAAAAGTATTTGATGGACGTGTAATATGTGTCGAGCATTCACTCAGTATCATTATCTCATTTTTTACCGAGATGGCTTTCAGGGAGTTTTGCATCTGAACACTTCATATATATAATTGAATTTTGAGGCACTCCAACATTTTAGGTGTTGCTAAAGGGCTCAATTACTTTTATAGTCTACTGCACTTCTGGGTAACACAAAATACACATTTTCCCAGTAATGAAAAATGCTTTTGTGAGAACTAATCATAAGCATGACTGGACCCAAAAGATTTCTTTCCACACTGTTGAAAAGCTGCAAGCACTCATGTTCTACCTGAGAACATCTTCTGTCAGAGCTGGCATGCCTGTGTGTGGGTTCAAGTGTTTCAACTCTGTTTTCCACAGAGTGTCCTTGTAGCCAGCCATTTCCTTGAGTAGCAGCTTCTTCCAGTATCCAGCAGGCTTCTCTTCCACAATTGTGCTGCTCACGGCTTCTGTCATGTTCACTCTGGGCCTCCAGTTTTTCTTTTTAATCTCAGAAGAATACAACACAGACCACAAAGCACTGGACATCCGTGTTAATGTATAATATTCCTTATTCAAATTCTTTACATCAACTCACTTGCTGTTAGCCAAATCATGAAACCGCTTGTTGACAAAGCTGATGTTGAACAGAGAAGAGGCATCCAGAAAGGAAAGGATCTTCAAGATGATCTCAGAAGGCAATCTAAGATGAACAGATAATGTATGTATGACATGCAGTAATCAACAAACCTAAATATTTAAATATGGAGTAACTTGCCTCTCTAAATAATTTCCATGGCTGCCTTTAGTGCATTGATCAGACACAAACCGAGTTTTCCACGGTTCACGTTGCACAGGCGTCGGCATGGAAGTGTCATGGTCTTTCCACCTATGACAAATTAAAAATACACATTCAGTGTGTCATTAGCGAATAGTTATCCAAAAGCATTGTTTAAACCTCCAACGCGACTCGACTGCCTACCTTCTCGCACGAGCAAATTCCCCAACTTGAGCATGTCCACGTGTAGATGTATTTTGTTCCCCTTTCATAAGGCCTTGTCTTAAACTACGCAGAAACTCACCAAGATCAGCAGCCATGATGTGCTAAAGGCGTTTGAAATCACTCTCATTAATGACGATAACCCAACTAGCCGATGACCTCACTAAATAACTTCAACAGAGGGAAGGGATATCACTGACTATTTAGATTTAAGGTTTTATTTTAGTTAGAAGATAATTTAGTTAGAAGCTACGTTAAAATTAAAATAAAATTATGATGTGTTATATTGGATTTTCACAGTTTGACAATAAAGAAGATTACCATGAATAGCTGGCCTGTGCTGTGCTGTAGATATTTGTACTGTAAAAAAAAAAAAAAAAAAAAAAAAACCCTTAAAATGTCCTTTTAATTTTGTTTAATTTTTATGAGGGTAGCTACTTCTGTGTTTTTAAAAAGAAGGCAAAACGGTAAAAGTGTACTTTTATAAAAGTAAAATAAAAAGTAAATTCAACTTGTTTTTATCCTCTCTGTATTTTTTTTGTATTTTTTTGTCGTCATTAATTAATCCATACTCCATACTTCACTCTTAAATTCCAAACCCATAAAAATAGCAGTATTATTATTATCAGTATTATTTACAATTTTCAGCCTGTATTAAATTGTGTTAACTTTATATAACACCTAAATCTAAATTGTTATAAATATTATAGTTAGCTATAGTGAAATGTGCAGTATATATATATATAATATTTGAATATTGAAGTTATATCAAATGTAAATATTACATGATGAGAATAAATTGAAATTAAATTAATGAATTTAATTCCGTGCTTCACTCTTAAATTCCAAATTCCAGAAATAGCAAATTAGCAAACTATTTATTTGGGTTTTATTAATCATTTAATTCACAAAGTCATTATTATTAGTTAACATTTAACTATTTGCAGACGAGCCTGTATTAAAGTGTGCTAACTATATATAACACCTAAATATAATTTTTAGCCTGGTGAAATGTGTAGTATAAAATATTTGTAAAAAATAAATAAATAAATAAATAATAATAATAATAATAATAAATGATATGCCCTCTTGTGAAGTTATATCAAATTAAAGTTAGGCTGTATCAAATTAAAATATAAATATAACACAATCAAATTGAAATCAAGAATTTAAATTGTGTATCTGTTATACTGAATTCTCACATTATGTCAATAATAAATTACAATGAATAGATGTGTGTTGTGCTGTAGATATTTGCTTTATTATAAACAACACTTCGACAGCTTTATTTTCTTTTATTAATAAATTAATTTACTTATTTTCTTTGTTTATTGTTTATTTATGGATGTCACCACTTCTGTAATTAAAATAAAAAAATAAATGAATTAAAAGTAAAAGTGTACTTATAAAAGTAAAATGAAAAGTAAATTCACAGAAAATAAACTGTAGCATTTGTAGCACAACAATATATATATATATATATATATATATTAATTCGACATTAATTCGATTTGAAATTTCAAACCCATAAAAAAAAGCAAATTAGGCTTCCGGGTTAGCCTACAAATTGAGTGAGTGGCTTTGTTTATTTGGGTTTTATTGGTCTTTTTATTCATTAAATCTTTTTTTAATTATTTACCATTTCAGCTATTTGCAGACGAGTCTGTATTAAATTGTCTAACTTTATATAACACCTAAACCTAAACATCTTATAAATATTATAATGAGTGAAATGTGTAGTGGAGGAAAAGTGTTCTTCGTTCTTCAAGTGTATCGTTAAACCGCCTAATAACTACATCTCCCAGAATTCCTAGCATCTAATCAGGAAGTAGATATACGCGCTGATGTCAAACAGATAGTAGTTGAGCCGCAGCGCGAAATAAATTTAGTGCCACTTATATTGTCAAAATTCGTGGTTATTTGAAAATATTCAAGCGGAATGTCATGCCCGTTCAATCACTCTGGTAGGACAACATAATCATTCTATTCAAATTCATAAACACTTGATTTGTCTTATTTCTAATGGCTTATTATTTCCGAGCTGTCGTCTGTAGGTCAAACGTCAAATGTATTGCCATTAAAATGAAACAAGCATATAATAAACAGCAGGTGCATCAGAATTTGATCGTGAACATATTTTATATCACGGGAACCTTATTCAACACCCCGTCCGTGTTTCCACAGCGGAGCTGAACCCCGCAGTGCTGCCTCTGGACTGGCTCCTGGGAACCTGGCAGTCCGATGAGCCAGGAGAAGGATCCTTCCCCTCCATCACACCTTTTCGCTACACAGAGACTCTACATTTTTCACATGTAGGACAGCCTGTGATCAATTTTATGTAAGTAACAAAACAACCCAAACGGATACAATGTTCTGACGCACAAGCAGACAGTCAGAAAATATTTATTTACTTATTTCAGGTTTAATGCATTCCATGCTGACAGCAAAAAGCCACTTCACAGAGAGTGTGGATTCATCAGGCTTCAGCCAGGCTCCAACAGGGTGGCCTTCATTATCGCACAGAACTCAGGTGTTTGATTTTTCTGTGGATTATGTAATCAGATTACAAAACTTAAGTAATTGTAATCAGATTGTTACTTTTTAAAATACAATCAGACTACAGCAACTTTTATTTATTAAATGATTACATATTATTTACACAGTGGCAGTGGCTATTCATAAATAATTCATAATTAATTGATTATCTTAATGATATGTGATTCTGGACTTCAAAACCAGTCTTAAGTAGCAAAGGTATATTCAAAAATACACTGTATAGGTCAAAATTATTGATTTTTCTTTTATGCCAAAAAATCATTAGCGTATTAAATAAAGATCATGTTCCATGAAGATATTTAGTCAAATTTATACCAAAAATATATAAAAACTTAATTTTTGATTTGAATTACACTGCAAAGAACTTCATTTGGGCAACTTTCAACCCAATTTTCTCAATATTTATATATAAATATAATTTTATTTTATTTTATTTTTTATTTTTGCACCCTCAGATTCCAGATTTTCAAATAGTTTCGGCCAAATATTGTCCTAGCCTAAGAAACCATACATTCATGGAAAGTTTATTTATTCAGAGAAATTGACCCTTATGATATGCATGTAGACAAATACAATATTTTATTTATTTATTTATTTTACATTTTATGAATATATCTTTACCTATTAATAATACCTATTAATAATGAACCCCCTACTTTTTCTTCACAACATCCAGATTTAATTATGTAATTTTCTATACCAATTTTCATTTTTTTTATATATATATATTTTTTTTTTTCTTATATTTTTTTTACTATTTAAAATATTATTTCAATATATTTAAAAATATAATTTATTCCTATGATTTCAAATCAAGCAGTCACATGATCCTTCAGAAATCATTCTAGCATTTATCTAAAATAAAAAATATTTAGTAACACTACAAATGTCTTTATCATCACTTTTGATTTGCTGCATAAAAGTATTAATTTCTATATTAGAAATTATACTGATTCCAAGCTTTTCAATGGTATAGCGTACATCGCGTGTAATGCTACAAAAGCATTATTTCAAATAAATGCTATTCATCAAAGAATGAATCCTGATAAAAGATGTACTCAACTGTTTTAAATGTTGATAATATTTAAAACAAATCAGCAAATCAGCATATTACAATGATTTCTTGAAGGATCATGTGACACTGAAGACTGGAGTAATGATGCTGAAAATTTAGCTTTGATCACAAGAATAAATTACATTTTAAAATATATATTCAAATAGAAAACAGTTATTTTAAAAAGCACAAATATTTCAAAATTGTACTGTTTTTGTACTTTGGATCAAATAAATGCAGCTTTGGTTAGCAGAAGAGACTTCTTTAAAAAAAAAAAACATTAAAAATCTTACTTTTCAAAAACTTCTAATTATGGTACAAATAATCCTATTCAAAAGGATTTTACAGTAATCAAAAAGTAATCAGAATACATTACCTAAAATGTGTAATTTAATAGATAACGTTACTAACTACAAATGTTGCAGTGTCATTTGTAATCATTAAACTACAAATGTGAAAGTAATCTATTCAAGACTGTCTATAATACAATGTATCTTTTTTTTTCTTTTTTTTAACATTAAATGATCTGTTTCTACCTCTTCCAGGTCTTGTGGAGATTGAGGAGGGGGAGCTCACTGGACAGCAGCTGACTCTGCACAGCACTGCCCTGGCTAGAACATCTTTTGCCAAGCAGCCTTATGTTCGACAGGTCTGTTTGACTTGGGCCTTGTCAGATTAATGAAAGCACAAGCTCTTATGTAGCAATATTTTCTTAAGTAGTCCTGAACTGGTATAATTTTTGGAAAACATGTTCCACTATGTTTTTGAGCAGATCTCCAGGCACATCCAGTTGAAGCCGGATGGAAGGCTGGAACAGACAGTCTCTATGGCACTGGAAGGACAGCCTCTGACACAGCATTTGCACATCACTTACCGCAGGACTGAATAACTAGCTGTCATGTGGGAGGATGAAGTGTTTGTGAAAAGCATCTGACACTAAATATTGATGGTTTATATATAGCAACCTGTGGGTGATGATAATGTATCTGTAAGGATATAATTCTAAGTAATAGATGTGATCTGACTTGTATTTCCAACAAAACAAGCTTTGCAGATATTCTTAAGGGGTTGTTTTGTATAATGTAAAGCAGCTACAATAAAAGTATACAATTCTCTTTTCAAATTTAAAGTTTGTTCATGGCAAACTCTGTATTTGAAGAAAACACTTTTAAATCGGTTTTCATAAAATTAAGTTTACAAATTAAAGTTTAATCAAAATATGTCAACAAAGTATACATTTTCTCTCCAGTCATAACTTAAGATGATTTTAGTGTTTATATGTTTAATGGCATTTAATGGGGGATATATTAATTCACTAAGAGAAACAAAGTTCTCTACTTTTGGTTGAATCAGTTGTTGTGGATTTTCAGTAATGAGGGACACTACTTAAAAAAAAGTTAGAGATTGCACTCAAAATTATGGATTTCTTGTCAGTGAAGTCAAATCTACACAAAAGTGATAGTAGAGACTTTTACATGGTTGCCAAAAATAATTATTGCAAAAAATTCCAATGCTGTTCTTGGTTAAAAAAAAAAGTGTTGGAAAAAAAATGCATCACTCTTCCCCGAAAGATATTATGCAACTATTTTCAACACTGACCATAATAATAATACATGTTTCTTCAACACCAAATCAGCATATTAGAATGATTACTAATAGATCATGTGACACTGAAGACTGTTTTTAATTTTTTTTTAAGTTTTTAATTATACTTTTATATTGCAATAATTTCACATCCATGATTCAAATTAATGTAGATACAACATAAAGAACTTAGATATTTCTAATCTTTGTTTACTGCCATCTTTTTTTTTTACTTTGCTGCTGTACCATGGGTGCAGCAGGCTCAGTGATATTACGCAGCGCCTGAAAATAGTCCCCAGCTGCTGGGGACTATATTCAGGCGCTGCGTAATATGGTACAGCAGCAAAGTTCCTTGATTATTACGCTGGAATGAGAGTATAGTTCCTATCCATATCAGCCTGGAAAATCACAACTTTTCATTTTCTGTCATTTTCATAAAGTAACTACAGAAGAGGAGAAGGAAGTCATTTTTAAACGAGATCCTAATGGTCTAATCTGATTCAGTGAGTTATGCTAAGCTATGTTAAAAGTGCTAATGGAGATCGCCTGAATGGATTCAAAAATGGAAAAATTCATCTGTTTAACTCTAGGGGAGTTGGAAAATGAGCCTATTTTCAAAAAAAGTGAAGTGTTCCTTTAAGAGAGGACATCAAATAACTACAACATTGCATACTCGCAGTTTCAGTTGGGTTTGAATATGACACAGAGCTTTAAAATAGGCCTAATACAGTGCCCGCAGGCACATTTGTGCGTGCACTTGAAGAACATGCGCTACAAATCACAGTATAACAGCTGACAGGACAGGTAAACTTGTTTTTACCGACATATAGCCTGACAACATCTCATCTGACCGCAGTTCACTGATGTTCTACTGAAGCTCGTCATCACCGGTACCGTTTACGTGCTTGTTTGACTAGTGTCTGGTGCTGGTGAAGTTGGAGCGCACGTCTGAAAAGTCTCCCGTTTCATGTGCTCCTAAAGACGTTCTGCGCATCTAAATAAACGCAGTTCTTTAGAAGTTGTGAGTGTCTAGCCCCATGCGTTAATTCCGTTAAATATTCTTAACGCCTTAAAATTAAAAAAATTATTGTCTGCGTTAACGTGCTAATTTGCCAAAACTAATATATACAGTGGGTACGGAAAGTATTCAAACCCCCTTAAATTTTTCACTCTTTGTTATATTGCAGCCATTTGCTAAAATCATTTAAGTTCATTTTTTCCCCTCATTAATGTATACACAGCACCCCATAGTGACAGAAAAACACAGAATTGTTGACATTTTTGCAGATTTATTAAAAAAGAAAAACTCAAATATCAGTATTCAGTCCCTTTGCTGTGACACTCATATATTTAACTCAGGTGCTGTCCATTTCTTCTGATCATCCTTGAGATGGTTCTACACCTTCATTTGAGTCCAGCTGTGTTTGATTATACTGATTGGACTTGATTAGGAAAACCACACACCTGTCTATATAAGACCTTACAGCTCACAGTGCATGTCAAAACAAATGAGAATCATGAGGTCAAAGGAACTGCCTGAAGAGCTCAGAGACAGAATTGTGGCAAGGCACAGATCTGGCCATGGTTACAAAAAAATTTCTGCTGCACTTAAGGTTCCTAAGAGCACAGTGGCCTCCAAAATCCATAATCCCCCTATCGGGGGAGAAGAGCCTTGGTGAGAGAGGTAAAGAAGAACCCAAAGATCACTGTGGCTGAGCTCCAGAGATGCAGTCGGGAGATAGGAGAAAGTTGTAGAAAGTCAACCATCACTGCAGCCCTCCACCAGTCGGGGCTTTATGGCAGAGTGGCCCGACGGAAGAGCAAGACACATGAAAGCCCGCATCGAGTTTGCTAAAAAACAATTGTAGGACTCCAAAATGGTGAGAAATAAGATTCTCTGGTCTGATGAGAGACCAAGACCAAGAACTTTTGGCCTTAATTCTAAGTGGTATGTGTAGAGAAAACCAGGCACTGCTCAATACAGTCCCAACAGTGAAGCATGGTGGTGGCAGCATCATGCTGTGGAGGTGTTTTTCAGCTGCAAGGACAGGACGACTGGTTGCAATCTAGGGAAAGATGAATGCGGCCAAGTACAGGGATATCCTGGACAAAAACCTTCTCCAGAGTGCTCAGGACCTCAGACTGGGCTGAAGGTTTACCTTCCAACAAGACAATGACCCTAAGCACACAGCTAAAATAACAAAGCAGTGGCTTCACAACAACTCCATGACTGTTCTTGAATGGCCCAGCCAGAGCCCTGACTTAAACCCAATTGAGCATCTCTGGAGAGACATGAAAATGGCTGTCCACCAGCGTTTACCATCCAACCTGACAGAACTGGAGAGGATTTGCAAGGAGGAATGGCAGAGGATCCCCAAATCCAGGTGTGAAAAACTTGTTGCATCTTTCCCAAAAAGACTCATGGCTGTATTAGATCAAAAGGGTGCTTCTACTAAATACTGAGCAGAGGGTCTGAATACTTAGGACCATGTGATATTTCAGTTTTTCTTTTTTAATAAATCTGCAAAAAAGTCAACAATTTTTCGTTTTTCTGTCAATATGGGGTGCTGTATGTACATTAATGAGGACAAAATGAACAAATGATTTTAGCAAATGGCTGCAATATAATAAAGAGTGAAAAATTTAAGGGAGTCTGAATACTTTCGTACCCACTGTTTATTTCCTGCTATTTCCAGGTTTTCTATGACCACTGGAACCCTCTCCGTTTAAAAATGTTCCACTTCATGCTCAGCTCACACATTAAAATCTTTATTTTCAGATGTATACAGATGGTGACAACAGTGTTTCACACACCACACAAACTGTACAAATTGAAAGTGCAAAGTGACACGCCAAACATCATCTTTGTAAAAATAAAAATCTGAAGACTGTCAAACATTAAAATGTTTCACTCATTGCCACAGACATTCAGTATAAAATCTCAGTGCAATGAATCCACGCAATGTGTCAGCACAAAAGGAGCTCCATATTTCTGGGTCATTTTAAACTAAGGAAGACAAATATTTTGTAGCTTCAGCAGTGAATATAGCACATATCCCCATCCCCTCCACACAATGTCAGGTCACAGTATTTGTTTCAGTCTATGCATAGTATATTTTAAAGAAATAATAAAAGGTAAAAGAAGATTAAGGTGCAGTTGAACCTGGGTGACGTGCTGTGACCTTTGTGAGGGGCCGTTTGCTCCCCAGGGCTCCACAAACAGTACAATGGACCATTCAAACAGTTATGGGAAGGAAAGATTCAGTTCAAAGGCTGCTTCGTCAGGTAGATGTACATGGCCTTTAAGAATTGTCTCCATGTAAACACAGCTGTTGATAACCAGTGGGCACGAGCTCTAGAGTCCATGTTCACCACACATTTTAAAATGTCCCCCTGGAAAGACAGATGAAAAGAAAACATTAGACGTGCCATCACATACACTGGTTTTTCAAAGCAAAATTGGATTGGATCACCCTGATCCAGATACATACTTTCAGATTTCCACATCTGGATTACTAGTAAAGGAACATGGTAATGGAAAAAAAAAAAAAAAAAGAGATGGGGCATTCTGGTTTTGCATTGCATTTACACAAATAACTACTTCTGACTAATCCATCTTTGATGATTGTGCCAATGTAGTTTACAATCAGTGATAATCAGTGACAGAAATTTTTTTTTTTAAATATAATATTATTTTTTGTTATTGTTTGGGGATATATTACATGTTAAAATGTTGTATTTTTTGGACCAGTTTTACATTTTTATTACATTTTTGTTCATGAAATCCACCCTTTTGCTGGGATCAGAATAATCCAAGTTTTATTTTTTGGATCAAAAGTATCCCAATCTTACTAAACGTTTTGAACTGGATTTAATCCAGACCAAAACCAAGATTGGATTTTGTGATCTAATCCGCATTCAGAATCCTTTTTTTGTCTTTTGAACAACCCATTATCAAGATTTGATCCAATCTGATGGCCAAAAAATGATCAGATTACTTTTAAACAACTGGTCACAGTCTTCAGTGTCACACGATCCTTCAGAAATCAGTGAGGAATTGCAGTAGAACAAAGAAAATTAAGGGATAGTTTACCCAAAAATGTCTTCTTTTAAACAAATACAATCTGAGTTGCATAAAAAAAAATTCCTGGCTCTTCCAAGCTTTGTAATGGCAGTGAATGGGTGTTGAGATATAAAATAAAGTGCATTCATCCACCATAAAATGTGCTCCACACAGCTCCAGGGGTTAAACAAAGGCATTCTGAAGCAAGTGTTGTGTTTGTATCAGTGGTGTATAAAGTACCAGAAAGCCATACTTATGTAAAAGTACAGATATCCAACCAGAAAATGGCTTTGGTAGAAGTTGAAGTATTTAGAATATTACTTAAGCAATAGCTTGAGTAGCAAGGTTGTGTTCACTCAACTCTTTCTTCCATTTTGTATTTTTGGGTAAGAATAAGAAGCACTTCATCCGGTACTTTGTGTCTTTCATTAAAACATAAGAAAACAAGCAATAATATGTCTAAAATGTAAGTGCTTTACTAAACTTGTATAAAATGATCATCTGCAGAAAAACTCTTTGGCACACTTTGTGTGATATAGATTAAAGGATTAGTTCACTTTCAGAACTAAAAAATTACAGATAATGTACTCACTCCCTTGTCATCCAAGATGTTTATGTCTTTCTTTCTTCAGTAAAGAAAGTATGTTTTTTGAGGAAAACATTTCAGGATTTCTTTCTATATAATGGAATTCTATTGTGCCCCCAAGTTTGATCTTCCAAAATGCAGTTTAAATCCAGCTTCAAAGGGCTCGAAACGATCCCATCTGAGGGAGAAGGGTCTTATCTAGCGAAACGATCAATTATTTTCAAAAACAAATTGACAATTTATATACTTTTTAACCTCAACTGCTTGTCTCATCTAGTTTCTGCGATGTGCATGCATAGTTTGTGTAATCCGGAACAACAGCGTTAGGGTATCTCGTTTTCGTCATCAACATCAAAATCATCCTACAATGCTATTTTACCTTTTTTTGTAAAGGGCATTTTTCTGCAGTGACATAGGATGATTTTGAAGTTGGGGAAGAAAATGAAATGGGAGTTTTCGACATACCCTAACTGTATTGACCCGGATCACAGACTATGCAGGTGCATCGCAAAGACAAGACAAGCATTTGAGTTTAAAAAGTATATAAATTGTCATTTTGTTTCAAAAATAATTGATCATTTCGCTAGATAAGACCCTTCTTCCTTGGCTGGGATTGTTTAGAGCCCTTTTATAGCTTTTTGAGCCCTGGATTTAAACCGCATTTTGGAAGTTGAAACTTGGGGGCACTATAGAAGTCCATTATATAGAAAGAAATCCTGAAATGTTTTCCTCCAAAATCTTAATTTCTTTACAACTGAAGAAAGAAAGACATGAACATCTTGGATGACAAGGGGTGAGTACATTATCTGTATATTTTTGTTCTGAAAGTGAACTAATCCTTTAAGTTAACTATATTAAATTATATAAATATAAAAAGCATACAAAAAAAAGCATTTTTGCTGTCTACAATGTAAAATGCCTGGAATTTTGAGTTTAAATAGAATAATAAAATCAACGTGGGTGCACTCTGTGTGTGATTTGGTGATAAAGTCTGCTTGATAATGTCAGATTGCACATCATTACAACAACACCATATTATTGCAAAAGACTCCACTTGCAAGCTCCAGACCACTTTTCTGCAGTCAGTGTTCTTCTGACTCTTTTGTAGTAAGTAATGAATATGCTTTATTGGAGTAAAAATATACATTTAATTAGGAAATGTTGTGGAGTAAAAGTAGGCTGAAATATATATATATATATATATATATATATATAAATCAAGTAAAGTACAGAACTCCAAAAAAAGTACTGTAACAAAGTATTATTACTTTGTTACATTACACCACTGGTTTGTATAAAAAAATACCTATATTTACAACGTTATAAACTGTGATCTCCAGCTTCCGCTAACTGTCATACGCATAGACGTAGACATAGCGTAAGCTTCAGTGAGAATATGCTAGTTTTACAAGAACCAAGTTTTGTTTCCAGCAAAAGAAAACCAGTCTCCTCTTGGCTTATAGCCAACATTTTTCTTTACAAACCCTTGTTTTGTACTTCAAATTCATGACTGGTGTTTTATTTTGCAATCTGTGCTTCCGTGTTCATTTCTTCCATGTTTGGGTACGTCCTACGTCATCCGCTGTAACGCCACTCTCTTGTGGACTTGTGTACGACAGTTAGCGAAAGCTAGATAATAAAGTTTATAAAGTTGTAAATATGGATTTTTTCTTATTAATAAAGTATTGCTTTATTTCAGAAGGATTTTATTAACCCTCAGAGCTGTGTGGATTTGTCATGAATTTTAAGATGGATGGATGGATGCACTATATGTTGCTTTAAAATCTGGACCACTACCCACTGCCATTACAAATCTTGGAAGAGCCAGGCCATTTTTTAATATCACTCCGATTGTATCTGTCATATACACCTAGGATGGCTTAAGGGTGAGTAAATCATGGGGTCATTTTCATTTTTAGGTGAACTATCCCTTTAAATGCACTAACACATCATGGCCACAGGTGGGAAACAATACTGTATTTCCTCACATGGCCTCTAGAGGTCAGGACCAGTCTTGATGCATAAGGGCAGCATTACAGAGCATGAACGCTTACCCATCCTCCTCTCTTTTTGAGCCATGGGACCAGGTTCCTACGCACAAACTCTCCCAGACTGTCCACTATGGCGTGCACCACGACTGGATGGCCCTGACGCACACAGTCCACTGCCAGCCCAGCTGCTACAGCGTAGATGGCCACCACTTTGCCCCATGTGATACCTTGAAAGTAAAAGCAATTCTGTGAGCAGAACAGAAAGCTACAGAGCCATCTATTTTGAGCACCTCAAACATTTTCACATTGATTATACTGTTTTAGACATGAAATTCAGAAAAAATACTAAAAACTAAAATAATACTAAAAACAAATGCATCTCAAACTATTCAAACCTTTTTTCCACAAAACATTCATATTTCTCTATGCCCTTTCAAACAATAGTATCTTCAAAGTCATTTAAATTTCTCTTTCCTACTTTAAACTTACAACAAAGACTTTCCAGTATGAAAACAAACAAGTAAAAAACAGGGCCAGAGAAAAACTGAGTAGTTACACTACCAGACAAAAGTTTTTTAATGATTTTTAAAAGAAGTCTCATCTGCTCACCAAGCCTGCATTTATTTTATTTAAAATACAGCAAAAGCAGTAATATTGTGAAATATGTTTACTATTTAAAATAACTACTTTCTAATTTAATATCTTTTAAAATGTTATTTATTCCTGTGATGATCAAAGCAAAAGTTTCAGCATCATTCCTCCAGTCCTCAGTGTTTTTATTACTATTATTATCAATATTTAAAACAGTTGAGTATTTTTTTTTTTTCAGGAAAGATCCAAAGAGCACCATTTATCTGAAATAATAAGCTTTTGTAACATTATACACTATACCATTCAAAAGTTTGGAGTCAGTACACTTTTATTTAGCAAGGATGCTTTAAATTTACAAAAGTGATGATAAAGACATTTATAATGTCACAAAAGATTTCTACTTTAGATCAATGCTGTTCTTCTGAACTTTCTATTCATCAAAAAAACCTGAAAGAAATTATACTCCACTGTTTTCAACATACTAATAATAATAATAATAATAATAATAATAATAATAATAATAATAATAATAATAAATGTTTAGAATGATTTCTGTTGGATCATTTGATTGGAGCAATGATGCTGAAATCACATAAATAAATTACATTTTAAAATATATTTAAATAGAAAAAAAGTTAGTTTAAATAGTAAACATATTTCAAAATCTTACTGTTTTTGCTGTACTTTAGATCAAATAAATGCAGGCTTGGTGAGCAAAGGAGATTTCATTAAAAAAAAAAACATTAAAATCTTACTGTTCTAAAACTTTTGACTGGTAGTGTACCTTGAAAATCTATTCAGGTGATGATGTAACTGGAAGCTTAACACTATTAAAATCACCCATAACACTCTGCTATGCTTCAGGAGTCAAAGATTGTGTCAATTTTTTATGTTCCATCATCTTCAGCCTTCATTTCATTCATTCTCCTTACTTCAGAAGATAGATTGTTATGAGAAGTTCATCAGGCAGAATGGAACAACGTTGCCATGGTTTAAGACTCCATTGCAACCACCATGTACATCAATAGAAGCAGAACCCAGATAAAATATGTGACCAAATATGTACAAAGGAAAGAATGTGGGTATGTCCTTTTTAGGGTTTTTTCCATGTTCCGAAAAAAGACCACTGAAGAACAACTCATTAAACTGACGATCAAAAGCCCCTCTCAAACACACTACTGAAATCCAATCCAACGTTAGAGCCAATAGCACTTCCAGTAAAGACAATTTTACTGTAATTGAATAAAAACATCATAAAATTAATGTCCTGAAATGTTTTTTTTTTTAAAACCTCAAACCCTGCTCAGGCTAACATCGCTTCATTTACATTTGGAACAAATCCCACATCTCCAAATTCACTCCATTTATAGTAGTGATGTCCTCATATGCAGTGCTGCAGGGTTTTTCTCCTTAAAATAGCCAATTAGGTACAGAATTAGCAAAAACAACAACAACAACAACAAGGATACTTAAAGAAAGTGAAAATAATAAAATAAATTTTTTTCCCATAAAGAGGCAGTGAGGCCATGCCCACTAACACCTCCTATGAAACACCTGTAATATTGTCTTCCAGCTCACTTACCCATGACTAGGATCTCTGTTGCTACAGAGAGAAATGCATCTGACACCACAGCCTCCACTGCTACACTGATGTTCAGCTGCTTTGCGATATTACGATACACATACGGACGCATACACTCCAGTTCATCACCTGTAAAACAAAGGTACACCAGTAAAACAATTTAAAGATGCACTCAAAAGACAGTGAGAGGGCTATGTTCCCCCCACATTCAAATATTCAGAGTAGTGGTCAAACAAAATGGGTTTTCAATGGCAGAATCAACATTTGTGACCCTGGACCACGAAACCTGTCATAAGTAGCATGGGTATATTTGTAGCAATAGCCAACAATACACTGTATGGGTCAAAATTATGGATTTTTCTTTTATGCCAAAAATCATTAGGATATTAATTAAAGATCATGTTCCATTAAGATATCTTGTACATTTCCTACATTAAATATATCAAAACTTAAATTTTGATTAGTAATATGCATTGCTATGGCCGAATACTGTCCTAACAAACCATCAATTGAAAAAGCTTATTCATTCAGCTTTCATATGATGTATATATCTCAGTTTCATAAAATGGACCCTGACTGGTTTTGTGGTCCAGGGTCACATTTGGTCCCCTCAAATACATAATATATATATATAAATCACAGCATGACACTAAAATAATTCAAAATAAAGAAAAAATAAAGAAATCTGAATACTAATTTTTGATTTTAAGTTATGTTATGTTATGTTATAAAATAGTCCTGATTTACCTAACTTAGATGAAAAATACTGAAATAGCATCACACCTGTCAAGAGCATCAATTCACACTCATTCCTGCCTTTCTTACCCAGTTTTAGCAGCACCATAGACACATCCACAAGAGCTCCGTGTGGCTCAGGCAGGTCAGACTCGACTTTTGACCAACTCAGTCCTTCCCTTATGAGTCTGGAGTGAATGAAGTCTCTACAAAGTTCCTTGGACTGAAAGACGAGCTCTTTTTCCGTGGGAGTCCGATCAAACACCTCCATCATCTCCGCGGCGAACACGGAGGAGCGATCAAACACGTTCATGTGCCGCATGTTTGTTTGACACGAGCAAAACATACTGCAACTTCACTGGTTGAAGTAGCCTACATAAACACCCCACAAATTCCACTAACATGACGACATTTGCATTTCTACGACGAAAGTCCAGATAAATTAAATCCGAAACAGGTTCGCCGAAACATAAATAACCAATCAGGGAATTAAACAGCCCACAATAAATTCCGAGCAAACTGATTTACGATCGACCGACCAACTTCCGCTGTCCGTTTTTATGATTTGTCATCTTCAACGTCTCTTCCATCAACCTTCTGATTCGTATGAGAGCATACAGTGTTGAAATGGGCTTTGTCATATTTGCATCGTGCTGTCTGAGGTCGCTGTTCGCCTGTGCCCTGAATCAGACACTTGGAAGCGATTTTTCTCGCTACCTGGAACTCTTAGGTAACCACTAATCAACCAAGTGGCTTGGCTTAGTCCAAATATAAACAGTCTATGGAATCCTGGCAAAACTTACAATGCTTTTAGCCTAGTCATATCAAATTGAATGCTGAATGAATCATTTCTTTCTAATTCTAGGTTATTCATACAAATTCATACAACTGTCGTGCAACATATTATGTTAAATTCTTAAAATCACACTGATGTTAAAATATTTGGTTTTTGTTTAACAAACAACTGTAAATGACCTACTGTATGTGTGAAGGGTCCATAAAAAGTTCATTTCAGATAATGATTCTTCCTTAAGGATCAGTGGAAGTTCATTCATGCTTTGCTCTAGTCTAGTGGTTGACCGGGTAAGTTATTATCTGTCTATGTTTAGCGAGCTAATCCTCTCACTACAAACCAACACAACCTTTTAAAGTCCTGTGTTTGACTCATGAATAGACCTCAGTCACGCATACTAAGTCTTCTTCTCCTGGTCATATTTCATATGGTGGTCTCAGGTAATGCCAGAAAAACGTGATTGAGTATTATTGGATATTTGCATCACACTTAATCCTGGAGATACAGTGATTCTTACAGGGATGCCAGTTTCATTCATTGGTATCCATAACAGAGGAATGATTTATTCATAGTAAGTCTATTCATTGCATTAAAATAACTAAAAGAATGTAATCTGACCAAAACAGTACTTATGTGGATCCAACAGGTAGGTACGGTATGTTTTGTATCATATATGACATGAAATTATCGCAATTTATAGACTTTATTTGATGTATTCTGTTCATGCACCAAGTATGCAGTAGTCTTTTTTTATGCAATCGCATTATGCTGTTAAGCCTATAATGAATCTAGTGTAGATTTAAGTGGACAGATAATAAAGGTAATAGGCCTTTATATAGCTACAAATAAAGTCAACATGAAAACCAAATTGAAAAAAACATTCTTATTTTTTGGAAATTGCAGTCTTTATCAGTGTTGGAGAAAAGTTACTCTTAAAAGTAATGCATTACAATATTACGTCACTCCCTAAAAAAGTAACAAATTACTTTTTATGGAAAGTAATGTGTCAATTACTTTTGCATTACTTTTTCAATCTGTGCAGGGCTTGCTTTTTTGTTTTAAATATAAAAAGTTCTATTTTTAGCAAATGTAAAAGCCCTTACCAAAAAGTAAAATGAATAAGTCTCAGGCTGAAGAAAAAGTAAATTCATGTCAGTAGAACGCAGAAGAAGAAGGTTCAACACTCTTCAGCAATAAAAAACAATGAAGCACAAATGTTAAAGTCATTTTTGGTTATTAGTATGGTTAAACTGGATCACCAAAGACACTGGTTAATAAAATGAGATTAAACACATGAAGAACATTTGTGTTATTTAACATTTAATTATTGCAGGTTTGTGTCGTTTTCTGAGTTTGCATTTAACTGTTTTAATTTATTTTGATGAATAATGATTTTTTTTGTGAGTGAAATGAATTAATGCATATTCACATTTTTCTGGAATTACAGTAACATCATGTTTACATAGCACAACGCTCTTTGTACTTTCTCTCAACATGGAGACAGGAGACTTGTCAGTCAATAAATGGGAAAACAAAGTAACTGGCATGACTTATTTAAAAAAGTAACTCTGATATTTTCTTGTAAATTAAAAAGTAATGTGTTTAGGTTGAGGATGGACAGCAAAGTTTGAATATTGCATATACTGCATGTTCTTTGACAATTTAAATGCAAGTATATTGAAAGTCTTTCTGATAACTACATTAGCATGTGCTGATGTGTTATAGCTAACTAGAACTTAGCTATAAAGTTTTGAATGAAGGTGACTTTTATGGAAGCAAGTTGTATATATTATTGTTGAGTGGGGTGGGACCATGGAAGCAAGGCTGAGATTGGCTCCCATGGCTTACAGCCCCGCCACTCTTGTCATAAGAATTTTAAGCTCTGCTAACTTAAAAAATTGAGTTTGATTACTCAGATGTTCTCAAAACCAAGTTAAGTGAACACAATCATTTAAGTACACTAAATAAGCACCAGGTTTGGTGAACTGAATGATTTAAGTATAGTCTACAAAACCACCAAGTTAAATAAACTTAAATATGCAAGTTTTGTGATACCCCATTACTCAATTAAATTGAGGCAACAAGTTTACTCAATTTAGTTAGGTTCAACTTATTAGGGTTTTCAGTACGCAATATAACACAACATTAATCTCTTAATGAATGTTGATTTGTTCTAAAAATATTATGGCACTAAAACGCTGCCATATTTACTATAAAGGCTTTTCACCAAGCATCATTAATTTGCAATATTGGCAGCGCTGAACGTAAAAACAATGCCACTGAACCAAACAAAACTCACATATTTTGCTGATTATTCCTGCTGAAAATGGTCAATTAGTCATGTTTTGGGCAGTTGGACCGGGAAAAAACATTTGGAGTACTATGTCAAAAAACTGTCAGAGGAACAAAAGGTATTTGTGGTTGGCCAAACTGAACCAGGATTTCCAGGGCAAGAATCTTGACAACATTTGTGTTTGTTCTTATCATTTCCGGGGGTTTTTTTTTTTCAACATTTTTTTTTTCGTGGTTTAGACAAAATAAATTAGCAGAACAACTTATTCAGTAGTACATTAACCGTGCAATGTTCCATGCTGTTGTTTACATCTGAGTATCCGAGTAACTGACCAAACTGTGATGTAAGTACAAACCCTCTTTTATGCAAACACACTTTTGCACAGCAGCCCAAACTGCAAAAAGACAGAAAACTACTCACATTTTAGTTTAAATTCATTTAATTGAATTCTCTGGGCCTTTCTTTCTGCACATTTATCCACAATGCCCTTGGTGTTTGATTTAAGACTCTGTGTATTTGCATTACTTTTTAAATCTGGGCAGGGCTTGCTTGTTTGATTTTAATATAAAAAGTTAGATTTTTAGCAAATGTAAAAGCCCTTTCACACCAAAAGGTGAAATGAATAAGCCTAAAACTGAAGGAAAAGTAAATTCACGTATGTACAGTAGAACTGTAGGAAAAGGAAGTTCAACACTCTTCAGCAATGACAAAAATGAAGCACAGTAAATCTAAAGTAAGTTTTGCTTATTAGTATGGTTGAATTGAATCAACAAAGGTCAGCAGCAAAAACACTGGTTAATTAAACAGTAAGAATAAGAACAATATAATAAAATGTCTGTCTCATGTAATCGATCAATCAGTGTTTCGAAAATCGTCAAGAAAAAGCTTGTAAATAGTCATAACAGTCGTAACATATAGGCTTTACATTTACCTCAGAAACAATTATAATATAACTTTCCCAACATTGTTTTATTATTTTCATTAATAAGTCAGTTATTTATTTATTTATTTATTTAATTTATATATTTTTTTTGGAGTAGGTGGAATTTTCATAGTGATTAACTTTGGTCTCATAATTTTGACGTTATTCTAAAAATATTATGGCACTAAAACGCTGCCATATTTTCACGTTGAAAATTCCAACAAGAAAAAGTGCATGTTAAATAGCCTGATGACACACTTATTTAACTGAAAAATCAAGATTTTTTTTTTTTTTTTGCGTACATCAGAGTTTTTAACAAATAATCCACCTTTTTTTTCCTGTAAGAGTAGGTGTGGCAATTTTATGTGTCTGGCTTCCAGTCTCGTCCAGCTATTTTTAGCTGTACAAAACAGCTTGTTTTGCTGCTTAATATTGCAAATTTGTCTGTTTTACCATATTATTTTAATGTATTACCTTTATTATGAGCACACTGGTTTGTGGCGCAAACAGTTTTATGTTAACTGCACGTTGTTATTCTTCTCATTATTTCCCTATAGCAGCCAATGAACTGGAAGTCTCACCCATAGGCTTGCTTACTCGTTGAAGAAAAAGGATAGAAAAAACCCCATAAACGTAGGGCTTGGTTCTGGTTTCAGTTGTTGATTGGATTTAAGATGTAGCTGTTGAAATGGAGCAAAGGAGTTTGGAAACGCAGGGTTTAAAAAGAATAAATGATTGAAGAAGTCCTGAACGTCACCGTGTTGATTAAACATTACGAGAGAAAAAAATAAAGTTCACAAAAATCCATTAGAAAAGATACAGTGTGAACTTTCATTTCATGTCGATTTTAATCTCGGTCCCTACTGCCAGTGTAACTACAACTCCCACAGTCCCCCATTCTTTGAATCAAAAGCTGCGCATGCGCAGTTGCGCCTATTATTTTGTTCTCCCGCAAGCAATAAATGAAGAGCCGCCCGAACGTGAGCGGATCAATATAAAACAATTAGAGGCGGAAAGCGATTAGCTCGTACGCAGATGCTTTCATACATGGAGTCACACGACACCTAACTGTCATTCTCGCCAGGCTGCGGGGTCCGCCATCAGGGGATTGGGAGGCCGAAAACACGGCAGACGAACAGGACATGCAGAGGTGTTTTTGTATGTAAAAGCTAGCTAGCTAAGCAGGGGATCGGAGGAGGAAGAGCAAACCGTTGAAGAGTTGTCCAGCACCCCTCCTTTGGCTGAAAGGGCTACATCTGCTCTCATCCACACCGACCTGCCGTCAGGATGGCGCACCTCCGCGACATGCAGAACCAGGTAAATCCGCAACCCAGTCGAGGCTGCATCCAGGGGTTTTAATCAATCAAATCACAATAATGTTTATTAAGCCTGGCATGTCATGACATTTCTACATTTAGAGTAACTGAGTGCTGTCCTGACGTTGTATTGTCTTTGTATTGAGTAATCAGTATTAATGCAAATCATTTGAAAGGAACGTCTGCTTTTTGTTACATTTCATGTCATGTCTGTTTATATATATATATATATATATATTATATATAATATATATATATATATAATATATATATATATATATATATATATATATATATATATATATATATATATATATATATATATATATATATTATATATATTAGTTCATATGCTCCACAAACATATGAGTATCCCAATGGCTGTGATGTAATGTGGTCCATAGTAAATGATTATTGATCTTCATCTACAACTGTCATTGTATCTCACATCATATCTCTGCTGTGTCTCTCACAGAATTCCCGACTTGACCCGGAGGAGTATTTCACTAAACAGGAGCGCATTGGGAAGGGGTCTTTCGGTGAGGTCTACAAGGGCATCAACAATCGCACTAAAGAGGTGGTGGCCATCAAGATCATCGACCTGGAGGAGGCGGAAGATGAGATCGAGGACATTCAGCAGGAGATCACGGTGCTCAGCCAGTGTGACAGCCCCTATGTCACCAAATACTATGGCTCATATCTGAAGGTACTTTCTCCCATTGTATGGGCTCTTAGGCGTGACAGACAAACAATAATAAGAGTTTTGAACATCAATACAGCTTCTTTTTAAACTTAACATCAAGTCGCTTTCTTAACCCTTTAACTGCCATTAGCTATTCAAGAAGGCTGTTAATGGCAGTTAAAGGGTTAATGCATGATGAAGTGATTTATCAGTGAATTATTCCAAAGAAAAAGCACAAAAAGAGAGAGTTCTCCCAAAAATGAAAAGGTGTATATAATCCAATCGGAATTGTATTAAAAAATGTCCTGGCTCTTTCAAGCTTTATAATGGCATTGGGTGGGTGTTTTTGTTAAACGGTTCAAAGAAGCCCAATAAAGTGCATCCATCCATAAAAAAAAAATGGCTCCGGGGGGTGAATAAAGGCCTCCTGTAGTGAATTGATGTATTTATCCATATTTAAAACACTTTATCTATAAATACACTTTTTTTAACTCTTACTAACTGTCGTGCATGCAGGCCGGTCCGGGCGGATGACATAGGATGTATGCGTAGTGAGAATATGCTACTCTCGTGAAAACCAATATTTGTTTACAGGAGCAAAGAAACCAAAGTTTCCTTACTTTAGCAAAAGAAAACCAGTCTCCTCTTGGCTTATATTGAAATCCTCCAACATGTTTCTTTACAAATCCTAGTTTTGTACTTCTAATTTGTGACCAATGTTTTGTTTTGCTGATCTATGCATGTATCCTATGTCAATCGCCCAGAATGGCTTGTGTACACAACAGTTTATATTTTTCTTACAAGAACACATCGATTCACTGCAGGAGGCCTTTATTCACATCTTAGAGCTGTGTGAGGCACTTTTTATTATGGATGGATGCACTTTATTGGATTTCTTTTGGACTGTGGAACAAAAACACCCACCCACTACAATTATAAAGCTTGGAAGAGCCAGGACATTTTTTAATAGAACTTTGATTGGATTTGTCTGAAAGAAGAAAGTCATGAGGGTAAGTAAATCATGGGCTAATTTTCATTTTTGGGTGAACTAGTCCTTTAATCAAAATGCCATACTTTTTTGTTCGTCTGAAGCAACTTTATCTGCTGTCATCTCCTAAGCAATGCAAGATATTAGATAATGTTAACAAAAGGCCAAATCGTCTTTTTTATTTTTAGGTTTCTACAAAGGGAGCATTCAGATTTATCTCAGTAGCCTCAATAACCTTGTTGAACTAGTGTTGCACCAGGACCTCCCAGAAATACGCATTTGAAATCTGACATATTTACTTAGGGATATTCAATTTGCTGCCAGGTTGTTTTAGCCAATCGTCTTCCCCTGTGACTGGCTTGCTGTTGGAGTCAAACAAACGTCTGCTATATTATATTGAAATCATTTGGTTACATTTGGTTACTTGAAAAAATTGTCAGTATGCAACTTATTTAAATGGCTGTAAAAGGGAAAATATGTTCTTCGGAGCTGAATGGTGTAGTTACTGTATCTACTAGTTGGGGTTAACTAGGCTATGCTAACTAGCCAAACAGTGACCCATTTGCAAACTTTGGTTAGTAACATCTTCTAGAAACTAAAGTACCACACTCTTTAAAATGAATCTGGCAAAAGAGGCTTTTTGGGGTACCATTTTGGCTTCCCCAATAACCTTTCACCTACACCTGTTCTTAGAGGGGTAATTCACCCAAAAATGATAATTCTGTAATCAATTACTCACCCTCATGTCATTCCAAACCCGTAAGAACACAAATTAAGATATTTTTGACTAAATCTGAGCGCTTTGTCACATTTTGACCACTGATGTCACATGGACTGTTTTATTGATGTTCTTACTACTTTTCTGGGCCTTGAACGTGTCAGTTGCATTGCTGTCTATGCAAAGTCAGAAAGCTCTCGGATTTCATCAAAAATATAATTTGTGTTAATTTGTAGAATGGCATGAGGGTAAGTAATTAATGACAGAATTTTCATTTTTGTGTGAACTACCCCTTTTTCATAATTGAAAGGACATTTTAATAACCTAAAGAAACTTTTTCTACTGTAGAGAACTTTTTGCATTTTTGCAAATTTGCATTTGAAAGGTTGCATGGATGATAAATGTTCTTCATAGAACTATAGATGCCAAAAAAACATTAATTTTAAGCCACATCATAAAAAATCTACTGGAGTCATATTGGAACATGAATGCTAAATACATCAAATGTCAAGTGCCATTTAAAGAAATGTTATTTTTGCCATTGTCTATAGGGGACTAAGCTGTGGATCATCATGGAGTATTTAGGAGGCGGCTCTGCTTTAGATCTTGTAAGTAGAACAACGGTGGCTCTTCAGTTATGGGAATATTTTTATAATTTCTTATCAGCTTTAGAAATTAAATTCGTCTTCTGCTTTCCTTTACACGTCACAGTTGAAACCAGGACCGCTAGAGGAGACGTACATTGCCACTATACTGAGGGAGATTCTGAAGGGACTGGAATACTTGCATTCGGAGAGGAAGATTCATCGTGATATCAAAGGTGTGATAACCTACACGTCTGCCTACTCATTTAGGCTGGCTAGGAAGTGCTTCATATTTAATCATCTGCTTTCTGTGAAATCTTGAGTTCCTGTGCTAATGATTCGTGTTTGTATTTTGTGGCAGCTGCCAACGTGCTGCTGTCTGAGCAGGGAGATGTGAAGCTGGCAGACTTCGGGGTGGCAGGACAGCTCACAGACACCCAGATCAAGAGGAACACTTTTGTAGGAACTCCTTTCTGGATGGCTCCAGAGGTCATCAAACAGTCTGCGTATGATTTTAAGGTGCAGAGATCCAGAATGGACTTTTCTCAGCATGCAAAAAAACAGTATGAATGTTAATATACAAATGTGGCTGCAGAGCTGTGAAAACACGTTCAGCACATTCAGGCTGGGGTGGTAAAGCTGTTCTTTCTTTTTAGATTTTTTTTAGGGAAACTAGTCACTAGTGTAGTTTACATTTATTTTAGCATAGTAGCATCTAATCATATTTTATCACAAATATTTGTCTGCAGGCAGACATTTGGTCCTTGGGAATTACAGCTATTGAGCTGGCGAAGGGGGAACCCCCGAACTCTGACCTGCACCCAATGCGAGTGCTATTTCTCATTCCCAAGAACACTCCCCCAACACTGGAGGGCTCCTACAGCAAACCCTTCAAAGAGTTTGTGGAGGCTTGCCTCAATAAAGACCCTCGCTTTGTGAGTATTCAGCTCAGCCACTGGTTTTATAACAATGTTTCAGGTTAACCCCAATATCACAATGGTCTAAAGTTTGGAATAAAATTTTATTTATTTCATTTTTTTGAAAGTCTCTCTAATGGTGTGTACCAAAAGCAAATGTAATTATTTGTGCCATTAGATTACATAGAAAGTCAATCCAAAGACGCGAATAGACAAATTTACAAAGGAAATAGGCTTTGTCATATTAATTTGCATGTGTGTGACGCAGAAAACATCCCACAAATAATCTATAGCGAGTAACACAAGTTGAATATTCGCTTCGCTTTCAATATTCACTAATTGCAATAAAATAGGCAAACGTTGCACATGTGGCACAACTTCACAATATTTTCTCCTCAAATTGTCTTCTGTACAAGTTGAAAATGTTCAACCTGAGCGGGAAATTCACATGCCATTTTGTCGTTTTAATTTGCAATAACCTATATTCACAATGTGAATATTTGCTTTACTTATAAAATTCACAAAATACAATAAAAATAAGCGAACATCACGCATGTAGCACAAATTAGCGTTTTTTGCCTCAAACTCATCTTCTGCACAAGTTACATTTCAACTTGAGTAGGAAATTCGCATGGCGCTTTGTCATTTTTGCTTTGTCATTTTTATTTGCACGAGTGATGCAGAAAACATCCCGCAAATAATCGATAGTAAGTAACAATGTAAATATTTGCTTCTCTTTTAATATTTGCTAAATACAATAAAAATATGTCACGCACGTGGCGAAAATGAGCGATAATCGCCTCAAACTCGTCTTCTGCACAAGTTTAACATTTTCAACTTGAGCGGGAAATTTGCATTTCGAGTTTATTCGCACAAAGGGCGCAGAAAGCATCCCACGAATTACATTTTTGTTCACACAAGTGATGCAGAAAACATCCTGCGAGTAATCTAGGGGGAGTAACACAATGTGAATATTCGTTTTGCTTATAATATTAGCTACATACAATAAAAATAGTAGAAATGTCAAATTTTACATCACAGAAATAAGTTACATTTTAAAATGGACTACAATTTATTTAAACTGTAGTAGTATTTCACAATATTACTGTTTTTACAGTATTTTTCATCAAATAAATGCAGCCTTGAGCATAAAGGAGTTAAACATTAAAAAATCGTAATTATTCCAAACTTTTGACTGGTAGTGTAGCTTTAATAATAGCACACAAAAAGTAAAATGACATGATTTTGTATCCCATCAAGCACTTGTAGTCAGACATCTCAAGTTTTTTGAAACAAGGCAGTATAAACATCAAGCATGGCATCACTATCCTGGTTTTGTGCAGCGGCCCACCGCCAAGGAGTTACTGAAGCACAAATTCATCACGCGCTACACCAAGAAAACGTCCTATCTGACAGAGCTGATCGACCGATACCGTCGCTGGAAGTCTGAAGGCCACGGAGACGAGTCTAGCTCTGATGATTCTGATATGTATGTCATCCATCCATCATTATAATGCACATACTGTACAATCAATAACCCCCCTCTAATTCATCATGATATATTATTCATTTCTTATTACTTGAGTCCTGTCCTTTTAATTAGATCTCTGCCGAATTGATCCCGAAGATTTACAGGCTTGAACAGAATAATGTTCTCCGTTTTTCCTTGTACTCAATCAGGGATGGAGATGGTGATGACAGAGACCAGTGTCCCATGTGGACGTTCCCCACAGTCCGGCCCAGCTCCATGAACAAGCTCCAGAAGGGCTACACAAACACAGACACAGAGGTCAGTATTCAAAACTTAAACCTGAAACTAAAGCTTAATGTACTGAAAGAATTAGTTCACTTTCAGAACAAAAATGTACAGATAATGTACTCACCCCCTTGTCATCCAAGATGTTCATGTCTTTCTCTCTTCAGTCGTAAAGAAATTGTTTATTGAGGAAAAAAAATCAGGATTTCTCTCCATATAATGGATATGAATGGTGCCCCAAAGTTTGAACTTCCAAAATGCAGTTTAAATGCAGCTTCAAAGGGCTTTAAACAATCCCAGCCAATGAAGAAGAGTCTTATCTAGTGAAACAATCAGTTATTTTCTAAACAAATTGACAATTTACGTACTTTTTAACTGCAAATGCTCATCTTGCTTTGCCTCTGTGATGCACAGGCGCAGTCTCTCTGATCCGAGTTCATACAGTTAGGGTATGTCGAAAAACTCCTTTCATTTCAAAATCACCTACATTGCTGTAGAAGTACCAACCCAGTGTTTACAAAGTGAACATACAAAGAAGATTAAATGGCCTTTACAAAAAAAAGGTAAAACATTGTTGTAGGGTGATTTTGAAGTTGAAGTTGAAGACGAAAACGAGATGGGAGTTTTTCGATATACCCTAACTGTATTGACCCGGATCACACAGACTACGCATCCGCATCGCAGAGACGAGACAAGAGGAGCATTTGTGGTTAAAAAGTATGTAAATTGTCAATTTGTTTCGAAAATAACCGATCGTTTCGCTAGATAAGACCCTTCTTCATCGGCTGAGATCATTTAGAGCCCTTTGAAGCTGGATTTAAACTGCATTTTGGAATTTCAAACTTTGGGCCACCATTCATATCCATTATATGGAGAGAAATCCTGAAATGTTTTCCACAAAAAACATAATTTCCTTAAGACTGAAGAAAGAAAGACCTGAATGTCTTGGATGACAAGGGGGTGAGTACATTATCTGTACATTTTTGTTCTGAAAGTGAACTAATCCTTGAACTACCAGTGCTCTTGGTTTCATCCCTACATGCAAGGTAATGTTTTGTTTTGAATTTGTTTTACAGGCAGCTGAGACGGTAAAGAGGCAGCCCAAGTCACAATGTCTGTCAGCGCTGGTCTCCCCCATCTTCAGAGAGGTAAAAACACAAACTCTTATCTTAAACTCTCACCTCATATATGTAATCAAACACCCTGACTGGAGTTGTCAGGCATGAATGGAGTGCTCTCACTGTATCTCTAACGCTATCACTTTTTATCACGGTAAAAACAGATAAGGCAGAAATAAAGTGTAATAAACTGTGATAAGCTTGATATGTTGTAGAGTTAAGTGTAAGTCTGTCTGCTCTCCAGTTGAAGGAAAAGAGGAGGGCTTGTGGAGGAGGAATGGGTGCCATAGAGGAGCTGGAGAATGCCTTCAACCTGGCAGAAGAGTCCTGCCCTGGCATCTCTGACCTTCTGGTCACGCACATGATGGAGAGAGTGTGCAGGTGAGCAGATATTATAAAAATACATACCACTAAACAAGTAAAAATAGCATTTTAATGTAAAAAAAAAATCTTTTGTTTCAGGTTTGCTCTGAATGGCAACACCACGCCATCATCACGGTGAAGCCCCGCCTCTGCTGCTGCTGCTCCTCCCTCCTCCCGCCCCAAATCATCATCATCATCATCATCATCATCATCATTGCCCCATCAGGACCACATTACGACTGCCCATCGTTCACCCGCTCTTACCCCCAGAGATCTTTTAATTAGTTATGATTAAATATTTTTACAGTTTTCTTTATAGAATGGAAAGTATTTAAGAGAAAAAGCCATGTCATTGAGCGAACTGTGTTTACCTGTTAGATCAAAATCCTATTATAAAGTGTTTATGGAAACATCTTGTTTGTGTGCTTATTGGTGTGAATTGTGGTGTGTTTAGATATAGTTGAGGTCAGAAGTTTACATGCACCTTGTAGAATCTGCAAAGTGTCACTTATTTTACCAAAAATAAGTTATTTTTTTTAGTACTGACCTGAATAAGATATTTCATATAAAAGACATTTACATGAGAAAATAATAGTTGAATTTATAAAAATTACCTGTTTAAAAGTTTACATACCCTTGATTCTTAATACTGTGTTGTAACCTGAAAGATCCACAGCTGTTTTTATTGTGAGTCCCTTGTTTATCCTGAAGTTAAACTGTCTGCTGTTCTTCAGAAAAATCCTTCAGGTCCCACAAATTCTTTGGTTTTTCAGCTTTTTTTTGTGTGTGTGTGTGTGTGTGTGTGTGTGTGTGTGTATTTGAACCGTTTCCAATGATGACTGTATGATTTTTGAGATCCATCTTTTTACACTGAGGACAACTGAGGGACTCATATGCAACTATTACAGAGGGTTCTAATGCTCCAGACAGAAACCTGATGCATTAAGAGCCAAGGGTGTAAACTTTTGAACAGAACTTTTATTTAGTATTGCCCTACAGAATATACTTACATTCTTTCCAGAAGACAAAAATAAGTTGTTTACTTTGAATTATCTTCAAGTTCAAAAAGTTTTTGAAAGTTTTTTTTAAAGAAGTCTCTTCTGCTCACCAAACCTGCATTTACTACATTTACGTCACTTGATCCTTCAGAAATCATTATGATGGTGATTTGCTGTTCAATAAACATTTATTATTATTATTATTATTATTATCAATATCTAAAAGTGTTGAGTACATCTTTTTCAGGATTCTTTAATGCATAGAAAGATCCAAAGATCAGCATTTATCTAAAATAAAAGCTTATGTCAGATAGATAAATATAGATATATATTGGAAAAGAAATAATAGAAATTAATACTTTTGTTTAGCAAGGATGCTTTCAACTGACCAAAAGTGATGATAAAGACATGCTGAAAGAAATGCTGTTCTTCTGAACTTTCTATTCATCAAAAAACCTGAAAACATCTTCTCAGCTGTTTTCAACATAATGTTTTTGAGCAGCAAATCAGAATATTAGAAGGATTTCTAAAGGATCTTGTGACTGGAGTAATGATGCTAAAATTTTACAAAACATGTAAAAAATATTCACAAATAGAAAACATAAAAAAATTCAACATTCTACCGTTTATGATGTTTTTTAGTTTAAATAAATGCAGGCTAGGTAAGCAGAAAAGACTTAAGTAAAGTAGCATAAGAAAATGGTAAGATATGACACTTATAATACATTACAACTATGAGAAATATAATCTATTGTAAGTTAAGTGGATGCAACGTGTTCATCGTGTTATAAATCATCATACTCTTAAAAGCTATAACCACAAATAATACATTAAAACTGTTCTTATGAATGTTCATAAGATGATATAACATAGTATAAGGTTTTTTATAATGCATTATGCATTCATTATAATGCCTTAAGAATACCCTTAATGTATTAAAAATATGGGCTTCATAGAAAGTGTTACCGAAACACCTTTATAAACCATTAAAATCTTACTGTTCAAAATCTTTTGACTGGTAGTGTATACACATACACATGGAGGAATAATAAATTCGGGTGTCACTACATGGGATTCCACATTCTCGTACCAAATTTGGAGTACTGTTTACATAACCATCATAAAAAATAAAGTAGCACAAAACGCAACACCGTTCACTGTGGCTGACCCTCACTACAAAAATATATTTTCTTAATTAGCATTTTTATAGTTTACTAGTAGTATCCAAATATCTTCAAAATGAAAAACAAAACGACATAACACACTTTTTTCTATTGTTAATATCGTTCAAGTCTGGCTCTGTATCTGCCAGGCATAGCCTCACACAGGAAAGAGCTGAGCTCAAACCCGTTAATCCACGTACTGTTAATAGGTCGAGTCTCCCACACTCTTTCAACTGTCTATCTTTAGTTATATAAGCTAATTTGATGTGGGCAAAACGATGTTATTTCTAAATACGGCAAAAATATTTTAAGGCCTTCATCGTTATGTTGATGTCTTCATCATATGTTGTAATTCACGACCTCTAGCGGCCATCGAAAGCATCGATTTCTACTTAGTCACATCCTGTGATAATCAACAGCAAACTGAAAAGTGAAAGCCAAAAAAAAAGCAAAAGGCTAAGCCCAAACTGTTTCAATACAAAAATTTTATTACAAGATGATAGAGAATAATGGTTTAATAGAAAGTTCTCAAGTGAAACTTAAAAACAGGAATGTTAATTGCAGAGTTTATGACCAAATATGGAAAGCAAATTCAACTGTAGAAAAGTTTTTTTTGCTTTTGCGTAACAGATAGAAACCCACATTTAAGATATTTAATTTAAACATTTTAGGTACTTACGATATGGAAATCTGATTCAACCAACCACAGGTATAAGGTAACGTATTTTAACCACAGATCCCAAAAGGAGGAGGTCAAAACTTGGCATGCGTCAGGGTCAAAGAGCACAACAGCATATTTCAATGTATCCGAATGTCACTCCACTAAGTACATTTCACATTGCACTCATACCAGAACAACGTCTGATTGTAAATACATGACAGTATGCACTCAAGTACAAATAAAAATCAGCAATGTTTTCTTCTTCATTAGACGGTACAGGGAATGAATCATGGGTCACAGTATAATATTTTGCATCCGTTTGGGGACAATTCAACTGAACAGCATGTATATTCCAAGACTTCATGCAGGGAAGAGAGAAGTACTTCAGAAAACTCCTATTCAGGAACACAGCAATCTCTCTGGCAACATTTAGAAACGGTATAAAATGATTTCTCCAAAAACTGCCACATGACACTCAAATTCAACAGCTGCTTATATTTCACAGTGTTTGTTTAGCTAGATGGTATAGAAATGACTGAGTGGTCATGGAGCTACACTACTAATAAAGGTGCTCTACAGTAGAAGATTCCTTCTCAGCAGCATTTGGCTTTTGTAACAGGAAAAAAAAATGTTTTCTTAATTTCTGACGGATGTTCTTCATTTTTGGTTACTGGAACAGGAAAATGAATGAATATTAGCTACAGCACTTGAATAAAATAATACTGCTTAAAAAAAAAAAACATTAAATCATACAAGAGTGAAAGAAACTAAGAAAATGGCAAGCAAGATGAGCTAAGACCAGTATCTCTTCTTTTTCCACATTTAGCAACACTTCCTCTTCTCGTTCCGTGTCTGAGTGGGTCAAGCTCGAATGACAGGTCAGCATCTAAGAGAAACAAATAAAAAACAGCCCCCCAATTGCATTTTTAATTTTGATGGATTATTTAAGCAATGTCCTTAGTATTTTCCTGAGCCTTGAATGTGTCATTACTGTCTATGCAGGGTCAGAAACCTCTCAGGTTTAATCGAAAACATCTTCATTTGTGTTTTTAAGATGAACGAAGGTCTTACAGATTTGGAACAACAAGAGGGTGAGTAATTAATGACTGAATTTTCATTTTTGGGTGAACTATCCCTTTAATGAGTTGGTTACCATATGTTGTTCTGCAGTTTCGGTGTTTGTCATGCACTCTTACCGTGTTTCTCACAGGTGTGGGCTGTCTCCTTCATCTCCTTGTTTCTGCATCTGCGCCTGCATTTTAGCGATCATCTCCTGCATTCGCCTCAGCTGCGAGAGACAAACAGTGTCACACGTTGACCTTAACACTCAAACACTCGTGTTATTAGCATTCAGCCTGTGTTTGGTTTGAGATCTCGTACCTCAGCCTCCTTCTCCTGCAAGATCATATCCTTGTCCATTTCCTCTGGCTCCGGAACCTTCCTGTACGACACAAAGCAGGTGTAAAGAGACACGCACAGCTGTATTTAACATCAGTTATGACACACACAGGCTTCACAATTACTTTCTTCTGTTGTCAAAAAACAAACAAAAAAAACAAACAAACTGCCAGTTGTTTAAAATTATATTATATTTATATTTTATATTATATTATATATGTAACTAATGAAATATCATGGAGCTTATTTAGTCAATTAATCAGAACAGTCAAAAGATTTGTAATGTTTTTTTTAAAAGAAGTCTGTTCTGGTCACTAAGCCTGCATTCATTTGATCCAAAATACAGCAAAAATAGTACAATTTTGAAATATTTTTACCATTTAAAATAACCATTTTCTATTTGAATATATTTAAATATTTAATTTATTCCTGTGATTTAAAAGCTGAATGATCCTGCATAAACCATTCTAATATTCTGATTTTCTCATCATTGTTGAAAACAGCAGAGTAGAAGAGAAAAAAAATATAATAATAATAATAATAATAATTATTATTATTATTATTATTATTATTATTCTACTGAAGCTTTTGAATGGTATAGTGTATAATGTTACAAAAGCTTTTTATTTCAGATAAATGCTGATCTTTGGATCTTTCTATTCAAAGAATCCCAAGAAAAAAAAAAAAAAAAAGTACTCAATCATTTTAAATATTGATGTTTCTTGAACAGCAAATCAGCATATTAGAATGCTGAAGACTGAAATGATGCTGAAAAATTAGCTTTGATCACAGGAATAAATCACATTTTAATATATTAAAACAGAAACAAGTTATTTTAAATTTTTTTTTTTATTTTTTTTTTTTTTTACAATTTTACTGTTTTTGCTGTATTCTAGATCAAATTAACACAGGCTTTGTGAGCAGATGAGACTGAAAAAAACATTTAAAATCTTACTGTTCAAAAACTTTTGACTGGTAGTGTATTTGCTGAGAAAAACCCTCTAATGAATATAAATAAAAATGTTATTATAGAATAATTTGGATTGAGATATTCAAAAAAAATCTACATATACATAAAAGCCAAGCATATTTCAGTGGAATAAACACATTTCACTGAAAAAGTACTTGCCATTTAAGAAATTCTTGTTCTGATGTCAAGAAAACATTTGCAGACAAACCAAATAATTTAATAATAACACTATAAAAGTAGTAAAATGCTTGGCATTTAGGCCGATGATAGGAACACACAAATGAATTTTAGCTTAATTACCCAATTATATGCATATTAATATTTGAAGAAAAGCCCTCAAATTAAGATTATTCAAATATAATAAATGACTGTAGCATAAATAATATTATAACATGATTAAACAGAACAAAAATATATATGTAAATAATATTTTGAAAAAATGTCTATTTAAGGTTTAACCACTTCAATGACAGAAATAGGGACATGAATTGTTCATTTTTGCTGATTTTGCAAGCAAAAATAATAGAAATAAAATAAATAAATAAATACATAAATGCACAAATCAATCATTCATTCATTGATAGTTCTTAAAATTACACAGCATTTACATCAATTACCAAAATATTGTTAGCTAAATTATTAAAACTGTATTAAAAAACTGTTAGTAAACCACCAGCAGAGTGTTTTGCAATGCAAAGTTTAGGCAAGACGAGAAAGACGAATCCAAGTTAATAGTGCAAGCGTGTGATAAGCGGAGCAGAAAGTTACGGAAGATATTGTATTTGAGTATTTGCATGAGTGAGAGTGAAAATAGTCTGTGTGCAGTAAGAGGAGCAGAGCCAGTGTTAGCGTCAGGCTGAAGGATAGGTGGAGCTGTGACCGAGCTCCCAGCAGTACCTCCCCCTCCTATCCTCTGATGAACACAGATCCGACAGCTCGCTGCAGATCCGTGAGACTGAGTCAACACAGCACACATTAAAACTGAAGCTTTAGTCTCTAGACTGCATGGAACAGTTTATCAGCTGATTCAGTTTAAACCAGACAAAGCAATACTACTCTTCTTTCATTTCTGCTAACAAATGACTATTTATATTTGTCTTTAACGAAAATGAGAAGTGACTATGTAAAAACGTGCTATTTGAATATATCGGTTTAGTCTTGCCAAGTTTGGGATATTCAAATATTCTGTGGCTACACTCATAAAACTCTGATTTTTTTCATGGAGGTTGAGGGAGGAGGTAGAGAAAGACAAGCAGAGCAGTACGTACGCAGGCGACAGAGGCAGAATGTAACCATGGGAGGACAACCTGCCGCCCCGTTTGAGGCGCTCCGAGCGGAAGTTCTCGTAGTGAAGGTCCTGAGTGACTTCTTGCAGGTCCTGCATGTGGGTGCTGGACGGATGACAATAACCATCAATAGATAATAATGACAGTGATTGAGGAAATAGTACATTATCTTAAAATGAAAATGAGGCAGAGAGGGACAGAAAGTCCATTTACAGTTGAGGTCAAAAGTTTACATGCTCCTTTCACAATCTTTAAATTGTTCATTATTTTACAAGAGGAATACTTTTATAAGAGGGATCATACAAAATGCATGTTATTGTTTATTTAGTACTGACCTGAATAAGATATTTCACAAAAGATGTTCACATATAGTGAAGAGAAAATAGTTGAATTTATAAAATGACCCTGTTCAAAAGTTTACATACCCTTGATTCTTAATACTGTGTTGTTACCTGAATGAACCACAGCGGTTTTTTTTTTGTTTGTTTGTTTAGCGATAGTTGTTTCTCCTGAACAGTTAAACAGCTTGCTGTTCTTCTGAATTTCTTTGTTTTTTCAGCATTTGTGTGTTTTGGATACTTTCCAACAATGACTATGATTTTAAGATCCATCTTTTCACTCTGAGGGACTTATATACAACTATTACAGAAGGTTCAAACACTCACTGATGCTCCAGAAGGAAACACGATGCATTAAGAGCTGGGGGTGAAAACTTTTGAACAGAATGAAGACATGTACATTTTTCTCCATTTTTTTCCATTTAGTACTGCCCTTCAGGAGGCTACAGAAGATAATTAAATGTTACTGATAGTCAAATTCAAAAAGTTTTCACCCCCCGGCTCTTAATGCAAGGTTTTTCCTTTTGGCACTTTAGTGAGCGTTTGAACCTTCTGTAATAGTCACATATGAGTCCCTCAGTTATCCTTATTGTGAAAAGATGGATCTCAGATCATCCAATCATTGTTGAAAAGGGTTCAAAAACAAAAATGCAAAAAAACAAAACAAAAACAAAACAAAGAACTTGTGGGAAATGAAGTGTTTTTCTGAAGAACAGCAGACAGTTTAACTGTTCAGGACAAACAAGGGACTCGTGAAAAACTATCACTAAACCAAAAAACAAAGCTGTGGATCATTCAGGTAAAAACACAGTATTAAGAATAAAGGGGGACTATTTTCTCTGTAAACATTTTTTTATGTGAAATATCCTATATTCAGGTCAGTACTAAATAAACAATAACACAAATTTTGTATGATCCCTCTTGTTTTGGTAAAATAATTAACATTTTGCAGATTCTGAAAGGATGATGTAAACTGTTGACCGCAACCGTAAACGTACAACTCAAATATTTGAAGGGTTTCTGTGTTTTGTAGGCTAAACAATCAACTCCAATTCTTCACAGCCTCATTTCTACTTGCGTAAAGTCAAGAATTTTAGAACATTAAACAGCAAAAAACTTAAAATGACTTACATCAGCATGGTGCGAAGTTTGAGGAAGTCATTGTGTTCTGGGTTTTCTACCTCCACTACACCCCATGGATACAAACGGCCTCTCACTTTCTTTCCCTTTGCCTCAATCTGCTGGTTGGATCCCACCACGGCAAACGGTATGCTGGCCTACAACAGAATAATGAAATGGAACTTTTAACAGAATGCAGCATTATCTCATGAAGAGCAGGAAAAAGAAAGAATCAAGTGATCACAAAAATTACAGTTGTGTCATTTCTCACCCTCATGTTGAACCAAACATGTCTCACTTGGTTTCCCAATTCAGTTTTAATTACTGTTAGCAAAATCAGTGTGAATACCCCCCCCCCCCTTTTTTTTTCCAAATTCATTGTCCTTTTTCTCCATCAAATTTTTTAGCAATCATCATAAATTATATATCATTTGAAAGCTTGGAAGCCCAAGAATCACCCAATGAAAACTTCTCCCCCTTAGCGACGGTGTCAAATATCATGCATTACGGTCTTTTATAATCAAAAATTTTTATAATCTTGACAAAAAACATCACTGGAAAGGTCAGAGTCTCAGGATTCCATATTTGGTTGTTATTTTATGATAGAAGTAAAATTTAGAAATGTGTGACAGAAAAATGCATTCAAAAAATTATATGGCGTTTGAATGGCACCCGGTGGCTGTTTGTGGCATGACGCCCTAAATAAACTCACAGGAACCTCCATTTTTTTCATATCAACTTTAAATTTGGAACTTATTTAGACATAGGGCTTTAATTTAATAGCACATTTAGGGTAAAACCTGTCATTCACAATATGTATTTTATATCAAATATAATAAAATTGTACAGTGCATTTTGTTTGCAGTAAATTTAAAACTCTACGACTTTATTTTTTTTGTTGAAACAATTCCACTTCTGCAATAATCTGCTGATTGTCCAACCATAGATCTGTATTCCAAAGTGTTCATGAATTACAACAATTTGAGTTTGGACAGTGCACTTTCATGTCGATTTTAAAAAATAGGGGTGACAGTTAAGGGATTAAGTTTTTTAGATTCTGTTTAGACTACATTCATGGTTAAATTAAAGCTTATTGATCAAATGTCTTGAAATCAAGAAACATACACAATTTGGCAGTAATTTATTAAAAGTTTAACAAAAATGAACGTTTTTAGGTCCCTAAGAAACACATTTTGCTTTACGATTTATGAAGGCATAAAACATTCATTTAAATTCTCTTGTAATCCAACAGAAATTAAACTTTACATTTTTTTGATAAACTAAGTGCTGAACAATAGGTGTTCTGTTAAAACGTGGAAGAAAAAAAAAATTCTAATTGTGTGATTATACCTTAAAATTTTTACAATAATTTTAATAGTAGTAGTAGGATTAGATTAAGATGTATATTCTATTGTAGAAAATGTATAGATTTGTTTCACAATTTCTTCACGTTTAACATGACTTTTATTTTAGTTTTATTTGATGGGCTGCTGTGAAGAGTTTCGTTTTGTGTATGTATATGATATGATCTTAGATTTTCTCAAATCAAACTGTAAAATGCTTAAAATGAACTTTCAGTCCTCATTTAATGAGACTGCAGACGCTGAAAACACCACAAGCATTATCATTCATTCACACAGAGACACGCAGAACATTCATATTTCATTCATATTTAAATAGTATTTTTGTGACTTGATTACTCACAGACATTTTATGACATTCCATACTATTAAAGTAAATTTAATTTTTGTGACTTTATTTCACAATTCTGTCCGAAATCATAAGGCCCTACACATGGGTTTATAACACCATATAGGTGAATAAATTAAGTTGTTTTGGGTGAATTGTCTCTTTAAAATACATAAGGAAAAAAACAACACATACCTTGAGAATCCGGGTCTGCTCTTTGAAATCTTCATCCTCATCAGACTCGGCATCAGGGAGGTGATAGATCTTGATGCCATGCTCATCAATTTCATCCAGAATCTAGTATTCCACAAATATATTCATTGAGATATTCAAATAATCTGTAGCTACACTCACAAAACTGATTTTTTTCATGGAGGTTGAGGGAGGAGGTGGAGAAAGACAAGCAGAGCAGTACATACACAGGCGACAGAGGGAGAATGTAACCATGGGAGGACAACCTGCTGCCCCGTATAGCTAACCATATAGCTAACAAACCAAACATATGATCAGTCCATCTCTGGAAAGAAATCTGAATTGCTTACCCTGCGCTTGAGTCTCTCTCTCTCCCTCAGTGTCAATGTATCTGCTTTAGCAATAACAGGAACAACATTCACTTTGTTGTGAATGGCCTTCATGAACTGGACATCTAAAGGCTTTAGCCTACAAAAATGGAGCATGGAAAAAAAAAAAATCAGCCATTTAAATCCGAAATAGAACACTTGTGGACACACCTATGACAGTGGAAGGTGTCAGATAAGTAAATTGTAAGAGCTCACCCGTGACCCAGAGGGGAAATGAAGTAGAAGCAGCAGTGCACACGATTGTCCACAATATGCCTACGGTTGAGTCCACTCTCATCATGCAGGTAACGCTCAAACTGGTCATCGATGTAAGAGATAATGGTGTTAAAACTGTACAAGAAAAGACAGAGCACATCATTAAACACTTGAGTGATTTATAAACAACTGAAACATTAAATATTTTAACTGCTCCATTCCCTGTGCACGTTAAGACATTCATTTTTTTCAGTTTATTCTTGACAAGACGTGCATTTGTAAAAAAAATAATTAGTTGCAGAATGTGGGTAGGAACTGTTGCACTGCAAAACAGCAGTGTAAAGGCAGCTAAACATGGAAAAGCAGTAGGCCTTATAGTAAAAAGGCTGAAATGATTTTAACACAAATGCTAGTTTCATAGATTCATAGACTGTTGAATCTGATACAAAACCAGGGCATTAAAATGTCAAGTTTCACTTGTATAAAAGTTATGTGACAGCATACATTTCCTTTTTCAGACATGAGCGCTTCAATATCCTCTGTTTTTGCGCTCAAGTGGGTCAGGGAGCAGTCAGGAAGAGGTCACACATGTTTCCTGTCTCACCACTTCCACTAGCAGAACAGCATTCCCAGAACTCAAAAAAAAAGAAAGAAAAAAAAGGAAACCCATTTCCTTCATTCCTCCACTGCACTCTCTATTCTTCATGTCTCCGCTTACACCATCAACTGTCAAAGCTCTTTTAAAGAGACAGTTCTACCCCATCACAGGTGTGTATAACTTCATTCAGATGGACAAAAATAAATAAAATCCATCTCTGTGAATATACTACTACTAGATTGGGGTCGGTAAGGTTTTTTTTTAAGAAGTTAATCACTTTATTCAATAATGATGCATTAAATGAATCAAAAGAGACAGTAAAGACATTTATAATGTCACAAAAGTTTTCTGTTTCCAATAAATTCTGCTCTTTTGTATTTTCTATCCAAAACCATTCTGGAAAAAAAGTCACAATTTCCACAAAAATGTGTTAAACAGCAAACTCTTTTCAACAAAATATACATTTTTCTTGAGCAGCAAATCAGCATATTAGAATGATTTCTGAAGGTTCTTGTGCCACTGAAGATGGAAGACTGGAGTAATAATGCTGAAAATTTAGCTTTGCCTCAGGAATATATTTCAAAATATATTACACTTAAAAAAAAAGTTTATTAAATTCTAATATTTCACAATATTACATTACTATATTTTTGATCAAATAAATGCAGCCTTGGTAAACAAGGCATTCCCAAAAAATAAATAATAATAATAATAATAATAATAATAATAATAATAATAATAATAATAATAATAATAATAATAATAATAATAATAATAGTAAATGCAAATGAATGGGCTAAAATGTTAAAATTCCAAAAAGCACATATAGCCATCATGACTGTAATCAATATAATCCAGTGGATAAATCAATGTCTTCTGAAGCAAAACATTGTATGATGACTATATGACTACCACCGTACTCATAAAAACATCCTGCAAGTTTCACAGCTTGAAGCGTCCTCCTCATTATAAACAAAGCATTTATTTAATTAAGCTCCAAAAACAGCTTATTTGGATCTGAGGTGCTAGGTAACCTTAACTGGGCACAAACATTTGCATAAACACTGCCAGAGCAAGGCATCAACAAATAGTCATCTTCTCACCATAGGCCCCGCCCACCGGCATTCAGTTGCTTAACTGCTGAAGCACATTTACGCTGAATGCGAGTGTTACGTCGCGTCAAAAGCAAATAGAAATTACAATCACTGCCGCTATCATGTCTACTCTGGATACAGATGCACGTTTGCTTTCTGACACAGTCCACGCATTTGAGACTGTCATTAATAGGACAAATTAAGTGAAAGAATGTTCCCTTTGATGCGTTTGGTTTTAACAGCTCGTCTTTGTACAGATACCAGAGGGATCCCAGCATAAGGAACAAGTCGATAGTTTAATTTTAATGGGATCCCAGATCGCGTCTGAGGTTTGATCAGAGCATTTTGTTTTGTAAATAAGGCAGTGTCATGGAGAGTTCAAAAAGAAACATTTGTTGCAGCTGCATCACAAACTGTAAGTAAATGGTTTCATTTTGCTTTGTCTGAATATTTATTAGTTTTTTTTTGTGCAGTAAACCTCAAAAGACCCCTTTAATGACAATCAAAGTAGTCCTCACCAGTCCTGGCTGTTGATGGCGTCACCGTATCCAGGTGTGTCAACCACAGTGAGACGCAGCTTCACTCCACGCTCCTCGATCTCCACCGTTGAGGCCTCAATCTGCACTGTGCGCTCAATCTTCTCTGTATGACAAAAGCACGTATAAAAACCACATCAGACTCAAAAGACAATGCCGAGATCCTATCTTCTTTGCAAAACTGCCTCATAAACATCAGGCCACTATTTTTTCACTTTCTGATCAGAATGTGCTTGCATATCTGAACAATATTTTCGAAACTCTCACCTGCAGCACCAGGGATGACCCTCTCTGGGTAGAGATCAGTGAGGAACAAACTGTTGATCAGAGTGGACTTCCCCAAACCCGACTCACCTAAAAAACAGCAGAAGTACTAATAAGGAAACACTAAATCATTATATCAACTACAAAAACACAGCACTGGATCTCCCTACACAAAGAATAAACAGCATAACATCAAAGCAAACATCACGGACTTTAACGTTTTGTGCAATCATCTGTTCCTCTAGTCAGTGTTTTGTTTCTACGTCTCAGTCAAGCTGCCTTCAATCATTTGCTGAAGCTGTGCAGCAGAAAAAGGGCTCGCAGTCAAAGGCTCTGCATTCCTCTGTGATTTATTTTAAGACGATGGGATGACTGTACAATGGGCTCTGCTGAGCGGGCAGCTCCCGGTCACCCTACCCCCACAGATGATCTCATTTGTGTGTCAACAGCTGTACACACACACACACACACACACACACACACACACACACACACACTCAAAGGGCTGAGGGGAGAGTCCCAGTCGCCTTAAAAAAAAACACAAAAAACTAGGATTCATCATCGCTTTCAGTGCAGCCAAAGACTTGTGTTCCCACAGTCACTTTCACTATGCAATAATTCTTCAACCATGAAATACTACGTTTGCTACTACTTAAATATGTTTTCCCTCCAATTATGGAAGCTGCTCTCCCTGATGTTTCTAGGATGTGACATTTCTCCATATGTTCACAAGAAGAGTTACACTGCACATTTACACCAATACTGCTGAAAAAACTGTTTCTCATAGTTATAATATAAATTACAAAATAATGGTGTATTCTTTATACATTCATATGTTTTCCTCCCACAATGTGACATATATCCGAGAGTAATGGGTTTTTAAAGGGAACTCCGGGTATTAAAGGGTTAGTTCACCCAAAAATGAAACTTATGTCAGTAATGACTCACCCTGATGTTGTTCCAAACCCGTAAGACCTCATCTTCGTTCATCTTCGGAACACAGTTTAAGATATTTTAGATTTAGTCCGAGAGCTTTCAGACCCTCCATTGAAAATGTATGTACGGTATACTTTCTATGTCCAGAAAGGTAATAAAAACATCACCAAAGTAGTCCATATGACATCAGTGGGTCAGTTAGAATTTTCGGAAGAATCGAGAATACTTTTTGTACGCAAAGAAAACAAAAATGACGTCTTTAGTCAACAATTAGTCTCCTCTATGTCACCGTAGCGCCATTTTGGAAAGTATCCACTGGATGTAAACAACGTACGCTGTTCTGTATCAGCCACAATACACAGATACGTTTTCTACGTGTATTTACGCTATTATTCGAACGAAAACAGCGCATCCTTGTGTTGTGGCTGACACAGAACAGCGTACGTTGTTTACGTCCAGTGGATACTTTCCAAAATGGCGCTACGGTTACATAGAGGAGACGAATTGTTGACTAAAGTCATCATTTTTGTTTTCTTTGCATACAAAAAGTATTCTCGATGCTTCAAAATATTCTAACTGACCCACTGATGTCACATGGACTACTTTGGTGATGTTTTTATTACCTTTCTGGACATGGAAAGTATACCGTACATACATTTTCAATGGAGGGTCTGAAAGCTCTCGGACCAAACCTAAAATATCTTAAACTGTGTTCCGAAGATGAACGGAGGTCTTACGGGTTTGGAACAACATCAAGGTGAGTCATTAATGACATAATTTTCATTTTTGGGTGAACTAACCCTTTAAGACTTGTATGGCATAGCAGTAGAACCCCCTTGAAAGATTTACGTTATTTAAAAAAAAAATCCACTTTGTTTTATACATATTTTTAACTATAGGGAGCGCCATTATTCCGAAGACTTTAAATGGTTGCACTCTGTGAGCTACTGTCACTACCTGTTGGTATTTTTAGCACAACACAACTCGGAACATAAATTACTGATACGATGCCACATTGTGCGGCTGTGTGGCTGTAATTTTCAGTTGAAGGGCAACAAGAGAAGTGATGCAAGTCTTCAGTGCTTCCCTAGCGGTAACAAGAGGAGAAAAGACTGGGAAGATGCTTCTCGATGATAAAAAATAAAAAAATCCTAAAGACCTGCGTCTTTGTTCTTCCCGCTTCAGCCCTGATGCTTTTGAGGCTTTTTTTTTTTTTTTTTTTTTTTTTTTTTAAGTATACCACAGCTACTGAAAGAGCTTACAAATGGCAGAGACAAGAAACGCTAGATGCCATCCTGGCAGGACTCAAACATGCTTGTCATGATGCCACAGCCACTGAAGGAATTTCTCAGCACGGATTTCACTCAATATCCTGGCGCGTTTAGACTCCTTGGGTGGGAAAAAAAAACTATGGAACCGAATTTGGTTTTAGCCTACGTTTATATCCATCGATACCTGTAAGCTCTTTCAGTAGCTGTATTCAGCGTATCAGTATTTTATTTTCTGAGTTGTGTAAATACCAACAGGGCAGCGACAGTAGCTCACAGAGTGCAACCATTTCACGTCATCAAAATAATGACACCCCCCATAGCCCAAAATATGTATAAAACAATGTGGATGTTTTTTTCTAAATAAAGTAAATCTTTCATGGGTTTTTCACTTTATATTTCAGTAAGAGACATAATTTACATTATATTAAGTCATACAAGTCTTAATACCCCGAGTTCCCTTTAAAATAGGAAAAAGGTTTGTCAGGGTTATTTGCATCGGTTGTTAAATGGATTCTGAGATGTGGGTGTTGCACACAAAAATGGATGTAGATGAATGTGAGCTGGATTAATTTTTCTCAACAGAATAAATAACATGCATTTAAAAAACAGGGTGAATTTTCATTTAATGTTGACTTCAATGAGATTGATACACTTAAAATGAAATAACAGTATCTGATTTTTTCATATTTGTGGTTTCAATCATTCCTACATTTACCGTAAACTTAAAATAAATTTTAGTACAAAAGTAATTGATGAATCATGATTTGTTTGCGAAAGCTTTCATGCAAAAGTTTGCACATACACATGGTTAGTGAATGAGACCCATTGTGTTCTGATTGACATAATGGAAATAATTTGTTATCTTTAGCTGAGAGGAATGATAGCTGGCAATTCAGATTATACAAACAACAACTAAGTTGTTCAAGAGTATGATTAGTGTTAACTGCCAATATTTCCAATTTATGAGGCACATTCAAAACATCACATCAATGCTACTTACCCACCACCATGAGAGTGAACTCAAAGCCCTTTTTCACTGATTTCCGATGTACCTGATTTGGCAAATTTGCAAATCCCACATACCCAGGAGTCTCTGGGTTTGTAAACTGTCCCTGCTGATTACAAGAGAACAGAACATGCACGTTTAATCTAAATACACCGTTCTGAAATACTTAATTCTCTCAAATGCAATTAAATTCAGAGCTAAGAACATTTTGCGAACATCCCCAGTTTCCTCACTCATCAATCTCTACCTAAAACTAAAACCGTACACAACATCCACCCGTCTGCTCTCATTTCCTTACCTTCATCTTATCTGCTTGAGACATTTTGAGCTCGAACCAAACCTGCAAAAATATAAAGATTTTATTTAAAACCAGGCTTGTTTACGATACAGATGTTACCTCTGTAAATGAAAGATAAACTATAAGCCTAAGCTTTCAAAAATTGACCATCCTGATGTTGCAAATTTAGCTGAACTTACATGTACGTGTAAGCTGTCGATAAAAAGGTTTCACAGCTCTACAGGAACAGGAAGTCAGTTCCTGTCTGCGAGCATCAGTCTCACCACAAACCTGCACCAGCCATTTTACGTTAACAGCACTAACGTCTAGGCTATGTAAACTAATTTGAATTCAGATGAAGTAGTTATGTAGATGCTAACATTTTTGTTGAACGCAGTTCAAATATTTATTCAACCAGAGTTTTTCTACCAGGGGCCTCAAGACGACTGTGGGAAAATAAGAGAAAACAAACATTAAAATAACCAAAAAGATATTTTAATAAACCCCTCAAGAACTGTTTTTGCTCTGCTTGAAATTGGAGGTAGCCCAATTTTAAAAGCTTAATTTATTGGCACGAAAAAAGTAAGAAAAATAATAAAATCTCTAAGGGTTTTTATATACATTTTAACCTCAATTATATTCTTTTAAACGTGAATCATTAGGTTTTGAGACACAGTTTGAGTCTCAAACATGACGAAATGCCCCGGCCTAAAGATAAGATCTCAGGGACAGACAAAGACCATGGAAATCAAAATAAATAAAATGTGCAGACACTTATGAATGAGATTCTTCAGATTCAGACACGAGATTAAAGAAAAGAGATAAAAACCTGTTTTGATAAGGTTGTAATGAATAGGGTATACATTTTTGACCATATACAGACGTACAGTATGAAAATTAAAATGGTTAGTGCCGATATGATGAGTTTGCGTTTTATTCGAATAGAACAACGATTTTAACAGCACTGTTTAAAGTAGCTTAATAAGAAAACAGCGGCTTTCCAATACGTAAACAGACATCGACTTTGGCAATGAAAAAATGTTCATATTCTATTATGATTATCTTGTGAAAATTTAGAAACGATAATGTAAACATTGTTGCTGGTTGATGTAGGATTGTGGGGTTTGATTTTTCTCTAGCTAACGCACTAGTGACACACCTCTGTTAACGGAGCTCATTCACAGACGTTACGAGTGAATGACGAACTAATCTTCCGACAAGCAGAAGTCACGCATCAGATAAAAACCTGGCCTGTGACACAGAAATAAAGTGAATAGATGGATTCGATCTACCTTTCAGTCGCAGAAAATCTTGAGTTTGGTACCGCAGGAGGTTGAGAAGACAAACAGCCCAAATTCCTGAGATTCCGGAACTCTCACTAAACGCCGACAGCAAAGCACAAGCGTGAAGTAAGAAACGTGAAAAAAAAGTATCGTTGTTTCAAAATAAAAGCCCCATCGTGGCTGCGTTTACAGACTTGAATTAAAATATAGGATTAAAATAGACTTATTTTCTGGGTATCTAAATGGTTTCTTTATTTTTCAGATTTCATTACATGGAGATAAAAACTAAAAAATATTTTTGTTTAATATTTTTGGATCTCTAAATTTAGTTATACTTCTATAACGTGTTAAAACACCGTTTTAGTTGTTTCTTTTAAAATTGTGTTTAATTTTAAATTAAACGTGTAATAATTATGACAGGACTCAACCCTGGACCACAAAACCAGTCATAACTGTCCATTTTTGAAACTGAGATTTACCCTTCATCTGAAAGCTGAATAAATAAGATTGAGAAAATCACCAAATAAAGTTCTTAGAAATGCACATTCCTAATCAGAAATTAAGTTTTGATATATTTGCGGTGGGAAATTTACAAAATATCTTCATGGAACATGATCTTAGCTTAATATCCTAATGATTTTTGTTATAAAAGAAAAATCAATCATTTTGACCCATACAGTGTATTTTTGGCTATTGCTACAAATATACCCGTGCTACTTAAGAAGGGTTTTGTTGTCAGGGGTCACAAATAGTAATATATAATGACATTTAAGACATAATATAGCCAAATAAAGTTATTTGAGCGTCAATGGTTTAAAGCACATCAGATTATAGGACATCATATACATAAACTCACAAATATAAAATTGATGATTGGCAGTGACCTCTAGTGGTGACAAACGGTGGGTCATTATGAATTTTACAGAAAGACGTTACTGAAAATACTTGAAAAATACTCACGTTGTATTTGCTTTTTTTTCTCTTCAATGTCAGTTTAATTTATTAATGCATACTCATAATGCACGATGATGACGTTTTTCTTGTTATGAATACACTACCAGTCAAATGTTTTTTGTGTTTTTTAAAGAAGTCTCTTCTGCTCACCAGACCTGCATTTATTTGATCCAAAATACAGCAAAAACAGTGAAATATTTTTACTAACTGTTTTCTATTTGAATAGATTTTAAAATGTAATTTATTCCTTTGATGTTGAAAACAACTGTGTAGAATTTATTCAGGTTTCTTTGATGAATAAAGTTAAGAAGAACAGCATTTATTTAAAATAGAAATCTTTTGAAAGATTATAAATTTATAAGATAACTGTCTTATAGGTACAGACATATATAACAAATGCTAAAGATTAGATTAGACATTATTCTATCATTCTCTCTCATGTACACACAGAAAATCGCATTTAAAAACTCTAAATATTGTCTTTTCTTAACAAATCAAGGTCATACACAAATAGAATACCATGATATACAGTAACAAGATAAATAAGACCTTTTAGATTAAATATTTAACTGTAATGACATACGACACTGATATGCGACGCCAAAAACTGCATCTCTGCATTCTGTACATCCCCTATCAACTCTGAGTAAGTATTGCAATGCTTACAGGGCACCTTTCACGTAAAAGCTCCGTTTAATTTGCTGTGGCAAATTTGAAGTCTTTAGCCTGCATTTAGCACTGAAATGCCTTATTGCAAATGTCTCTAACTGACTGCTGACTGCTGTGATTTGGGGCTTGCAGATAGGCAGGCAATAATGTCCCCCGGCTTTATCTCCAGTATTAATTTCACAGGGACGAGAGAGTGGCTAGGGATAGATCATGACACCTCTCAGGATTTGAGCTGTCTCCCTTAGTCCTCCAACACATTTTTACCACCAATATTTCCATGAAAGGCTATTAAAGCAAAGCTTGACTTCTCTCAAATATGATTAAAATAAGCACAAGCTTTATCCCCCAGAGCAGAGGAAATCTGGAGGATTGCTCTGGAAAGGGTTTTCAAAATGCAGCGCTTGAAGGTGTCACTAGCTTTTTACTACACCGAAAAAGGTCAGAGAGTAATCAGAGTTTTATTTCATGCTTAAATGTCTGTATTTACAATAAACATAGTGTAGAAATTGCTTGAAATAATCTGGAGTGGTCAAAGGATTTTTGGTGGGATATCAAACTATGTTTAGTTGAAGTCAAAAGTTTACATACACCTTGCAGAATCTGCAAAATGGTAATTATTTGATAAATATTAGAGGGATCATACAGAATGCATGTTATTTTTTATTTAGTACTGACCTGAATAAGATATTTCACATATGTTTACATATAGTCTACAAGAGAAAATAATTTTGAAGTTGGAGGTGAAAATGAGATGGGAGTTCTTCAACATACCCTAACTATCTTAAACCGGAATACACACGGAGTTCACACAGAGCTAGACAAGACGAGCATTTGGGGTTAAAAAGTATATAAATTGTAATTTGTTTTTAGAAAAAAACTGATTGTTTCGCTAGATTAAGACCCTTCTTCCTCAGCTAGGATCGTTTAGAGCCTTTTAAAGCTGCATTTTGGAAGGCACCATAGAAGTCCACTATATAGAGACAAATCCTGAAATATTTTTCTCAAAAAACATAATTTCTTTACGACTGAAGAAAGAAATGAACATCTTGGATGACAAGGGGGTGAGTAAATCTGTAAAAAATTTTTCTGGAAGTGTACTTCTCCTTTAAGAGCTGGGGGGCGTAAACTTTTGAACAGAATGGAGATGTGTATATTTTCTTTTTTTGCCTAAATATCATATTTTGTCCATTTTAGTACTGCCCTTCGAAAGTTACAGAAGATAGTTACATGTTTCCCAGAAGACAAAATAAGTTAAATTAACCCTGATCTTCAAATTCAAAAAGTTTTCACCCCCACATAAATGCATAAATGCATGTTTTCAGACATTTGAGTACAGTTTATTGCAGTGTATTTAGTTACTTTACATTTTTTCAATCTATTACATACATTTTATTGATTATTATTATTATTACTACACTGTGTGCACCTATTAATGATTTTTTTTTTCTCTCAAGCACTGTGTTTTCCATCTATTCCTGAATTCCTAAATTTCAAAGCTACTTAGGATATAATATATAAAAAAAATGATATTTTGTGTCCTGGGGTACAGTATCACTTTTGCTTGGAGAAAAAACATTTATGCTGATCTATTTGAGCTGTTGGCATGCAACTATAGTCTTGCTAATCACTCTCCACAGGAAACATATTGTCATATGCACCTCATTTCTCTTTTTGAGAGTGTAGAATGCATCCAAATACATGCAAAACACAGCTATATAAACAATATGAGAATACAATTGCACTTTAATTATTTTTACACTGTGCAATGGCCAAATATTTAAAGTAAACACATTACACATATGATGATTACTTATTTAAAATCCAAATTAAAATTTATGTTATAAACGTTTCATTTGTCACTTCAAAAATAAGTGCCTTATATTTATAAGTGTAAAACTCTTTTCATCCTATGTCATTTGAGGCAATAAAAGAAGGCATCTATATTTGATAGCTCTTTCAATGGCTATTTTATCTACCTGTAAAAGGCAAATGAAAAGCAATCAGCTTCACAGCATGATCAGTGCCACCCCGTGTCAAAAATCCCTCAGTGCAGAAAATAAAATCTCATGATGGACACAGCAAATCACCAGCTGTCCTGTGGTCAGTTCACGCTCCCCTCATTTATCTGAACAATTCACACAAGCAGTGGGCTCGAGACATACATTAGGAAGGAATCTTTCCTTTGACATGAAAGGATTATTCATGGCTAACATGCTTATCCATGGATAGAAAATCCAGGCGTCTGCAAGATGTTCCTTTTTGGACATAACGCAAAATTATTTCTTTACGCTTCAGTCATTCTCATGCACTTTTTACCAGATCACAGAGAATGTGAATTCAAAAAATATCTTGGTAATATTTAGTTTCGTTTCTGCATTGTAAATAATCCTGTGCATCATTTTTTCATCAGTTCATGATAAAACAAAAATCAGTTCATAAAACATTGTTTTAAAGAAACACTTCTTCTTAAGTCATGTGCCTTGCATTTGTAACAGCTGTGCAAATAAAAGTTCAAAAACCTTAAAAATGTTATAGCTAGCAAAGCATTGTGTGACATAAGTAACAACATAATTAATTGTGAATGCAAAAAGGAAATTTAGCTTTAATTTAGTAACTTTATTGTCCATTCTGTTTATCACAGAGCAGAAATTTGTCTTTGACGCTGGTGACATAAAAACATCCATGTTAATGCTTAAAAACATCACATTAACAACACAAACATAGAATTAAACAAATTTAAAGGGGTCATGACATGAGAAATCACATTTGCCTTGATCTTTTGGCATATAAGTCGTCTTTGTACCATTAAAACATCCTGCATGTTTCATAGCTTAAAATGTCCTCCTCATTACACACAAAGCATTTATTTAATCCCAAAAATGGCTCATTTGGGTCTGAGGTGCAAGGTGATGTCACCCAGGCACAAACATTTGCATAAACACTGCCTTCAGAGCAAGGCATCAACGAATAGTCATCTTCTCACCGTAGGCCCCGTCGTTCGCTTTGACCTGGTTGGCTTAAACAGCTCGTTCACATCTTTGTCGTTTATCAGAAGGATCCCAGCAAGTGGATAATTTATTTTTAATGGCATCCTGGATCGTGTCTGAGGATTGTTCGGAGCATTTTGTTTTGTAAACGAGGCACAGTGTCATGAAGAGTTCACAAAGAAACATTTGTTGAAAGATGAAGCGGTACTAGGTCTGATTGCAGCTGCATCATAAACAGTAAGTAAATAGTTTCCGAAAATTTTCTTTGTCTGAAAATTTGCATTTTATTTTGGTCATGTTGTCCAAACACACATGCAATATCAAGAGGGCGTTGATACTAGTTCCTATGCAATGACGTTAGCCAATCAGTGGCCAATTACTGACAAGCCTTAAAATAGGTCACCTGCCCCTTAAAATAGGTCATTTTAGACAAAGGGTCTGAATGAGGGTTAAAATAATATTTTTTCCACATATTTATTGTTTTGTTTTGTTTTTTGTGCAAAGAAAACTTTATTAACGTTAGAAGTAAACCTTAAGATACATATTAAAATAATCTAAAAATCCCTTATGTCACGACCCCTTTAAGAATGTTAATTATGTGACATAATTACCAACATAACAGTGAATGCATGAATACATCCACATTAATGCATAAAAACATCACATTTACAACACAAACATAGAACTGGACAAATTCAAACAAATAACACTACCCCTATCATTCCTTACACATTTCAAATCATCCGCAGTAATATACGTAATATACCATTCTCTTGCATTTACTTCAAATGATAATACTCAATAATCCTTCGGATTTGTAATGTTTCTAATGCTAAAGGCTGCATTTATTTGATTAAACAAACATTAAAAACAGTAATATTGTCAAATAATTTTAAGTATATTTTAAGTTTTAATATATTTTAAAATGTATTTTTTTCTGTGATGGCAAAGCTGATATCAGCAGCAATTTACTCCAGTCTTCTGTCACATGATCCTTCACAAATCACACTAATATGTTGATTTGCTGCTCAAGAAACATTTATTGTTATTACCAATATTAAAAAAGATTCCGGTTTAGCAGTTGAGAACTGCTTCATGAATTTGTTCTTGGGCTCTTTGATAAGTAGAAAGTTTAAAAGAAAACCTTTTAATGAAAAATAAAATCTTTTGTAACATTACAAATGAAATACTTGATATTTTATATATATATGCATATAGGTGAAATGTTTGTACTATTCAAATTTGTAAATTCAGTGCTGTCAAATTATTAATCGGATCCAAAATAAGTTTTTGTTTACATAATATGTTTGTATACTGTGTATATTTATTATGTGTGTGTGTATATATATATATATATATATATACACAAACACAGTTTATATTTTGAAAATATTTATATGTATATATTTATATTCAATTGATATTATATATATATAAATATTTGTATATATAAACATAACAGTATTCTTATCTATATACATGCATCTGTGTATTTATTCATAATATACACAATACACACACACACACACACACACACACACACATTATTATGTAAATAAAAACGTTATTTTAATCTCTACATTTTTTATTTTAAGCTCTAAAATTAATTCACTCTGCATGTGAAATTCACTTGTTGTAAAGGAAATGGTCGTGTCTTCTACAATTCACATTCCCTTGCATTCATATAACTTTAAGGCTCAATTATTGATTTAAAATAAAGTTCATGGACATGTTATGCCTATGACAGCTTTTAACAAAGGACAGCATTTAATATTGTCATCCTCGCACACTGTAAGATCAAGGCTGTGTGTGTGTGTGTGTGTGTGTGTGTGTGTGTGTGTATTTTGAGAGAGCGGCTTACCTAAACTTTAATAGGCAGCTTTAAAGTCATTTTAATTTCATTGAGCCCCCTTTTAGCAGAAAACCACTCTTTCTGGTGTCATTGTAACTGTATTATGTCGCTCACGCGCTGATTGGGCGGGAAAGGTGATGATGTGTGAGAGCTCGCAAAGCTTTCTTTGAAACTCTCAGAGAGTTGAAACAAACCAAGCAGTCGTTCTCACACACTTCAATTTCAGCAGCAAAAAATAAGTCGTGCTTTTAAACAGCGCTGCACATCTCACCTCAACCCTCCCTTTCCACAGATGATTTCAATAGACTTTCAGGTGTTATAGCAACTTTTTTGTATTCTATTCCGTGACGCAAAGCAGTAAATAAACTCAAGGAACATGGTGAAGCAGCCTATGGAGCACATCAAGAGACCAATGAACGCGTTCATGGTCTGGTCGCGAGGTCAGAGAAGACAGATGGCACTGGAGAACCCAAAGATGCACAACTCGGAGATCAGCAAGAGACTCGGTGCCGAGTGGAAGCTGCTCTCCGAGTCAGAAAAAAGACCTTACATAGATGAGGCCAAAAGACTACGCGCCCAACACATGAGAGAGCATCCAGATTACAAATACCGTCCGAGACGCAAACCTAAAGGACTTCTGAGGAGGGACGGTTCGCTGTTGTCTTTACCGCATCACGGCGAGCGAGAATTCTCAAATTTGGAGAAACCACAATCCCTTCAACATCCTTTCATGCAGCCGAGCCGGTCAACCGTTACCACTGCTACCGCTGCTTTTCAACATGAAAAACTTCCATTAACCCCGGGCTCGTTGGCTTTTTCGTCAGCTTTTGGCTATCAGAGTGGACACCGGTCTTTCTGGAGTCTGGGATGCTCCGGTCAGTACGCGCACACTCACCTGTCACCTGCAAACCCCGGATACCTGCTGCCCTGTAACTGTTCACCCTGGTCTTCTCCCAGTCTCACACCTCCAGTTGCCTATTTAGTGTTTCCAGGTATGAGCAAGAATGCAATCAGCTCCACCGCGCTGTGACTCAGTGATTCGTATGTCATTAGTATCGCGGAAAGTTTTTTTTAAAGAGAGAAACCGATTGGTCTTTTGTCAGTTTAAGTTCAAGTGCAGCTTTATTAAAATGTTGATTCAAATACGTTTATCTGTTATTTATTATGATAATATTTTTATGTATTTGTTTGTTTGTATGTATAGGATCTCACATTTGCCCATTTGGTATTATTGTAGCCTAATAATTCTAAATGATATAATTACTCACTGCTCAGAGCCAAAGATGAATTTTAGCACAATCAAATGCCATAGCCTTGACATTTTATTTTTACTTGAAAATTCGTATATAAATTAATGGAGCGAATAACTCAAAGACATAGAAGAACCTTTTTTGTCTAAATGGTTCCATAAAGAACCTAAACATTTGAAGAACTATTCTGTTTCCCAAAAGGTAAGAAAGAAATGGTTCTTTGACTGTATGGTTCTTGGTGGAACCAAAAATGGTTCTTCTATGACATCGCTTGAAGAACCCTTTAAAGCACCTTTATTTTTAAGAGTGTAGGCTACTATTTTAATATGACCTGCCGATTTGTAAGTGTCCAGTATCTGTAGGTATTTTTAGCAGTAACTACAGCATGCGCATTTCAAATTAAACCGTTGTTTATTTAAAATAAACTGTCAATTTAACTGTCAACTTACTGTATGCAAAGTATTTGACCTTTAATTATTGCTAGTTATTACTGATATTAGTTTTATGATTCATCCACAGGCTGTTGTATGAAACATCATGTGACAGCATTCATAAGCTGTGACTGAAATCCTCAAGGCAAAAAACATTGTATTATTAGCCTTTTAATTGTAAGACAAATTGTCAGTTGTCTTGTGAATGTTTGTTGCTTTTCATAATAAAGGCAGATTTTGGCATGCCCTGGTTTCAACAAGTGCCCTTTCTTTGCACTGCCTTTGTGCGTTTGCCATAGTTTTTTCTCTTTTATATCCTGAAATCCTTTACATCTGTCATTTATCTGTCCTGTACAATGTAATGCATTTATATTGATGTTCTAATTGCAAGTACAGAGAGTATCAGGGTTGCATATTTAGCCTAATTAATGTACTACGGGTTATTTTGGGAACACCTTGCTGTTTTTCCACAGTTTTCCTACAATCAATATAACTGTCTATATTTATAAATATGTGGCATTGTAATATGTGAATAAATAAGGACAAGAGGTGGGACAGGTGGAGATCATTTGAGGCAATACATTTGACAATTTTAAGCCACTATACAATTCATCTAACATGCATGTACACCGATCAGGCATAACATTTTAACCACCTTCCTGATATTGTGTTGGTCCCCCTTTTGCTCCCAAAACAGCCCCGACCTGTTGAGGCATGGACTCCACTAGACCCCTGAAGGTGTGCTGTGGTATGTTAGCAGTATAGAACATTTAAGTCAGGGATTCTCAAATCTGGCCCACGAGATCCACTTTCCTGAGAAACACACCTGAGCATGATAATCAGTGTATTCAGGATCATTAGAAAATCACAGGTAGGTGAGTTTGATCAGGGTTGGAGCTAAACTGAAGCGCATTGGTCCTCCAGGGCAAGATTTGAGGAACCCTGATTTAAGTCCTCGTTTACACTGCAGGTGCTGCCCACTTCTGATTTGTTGCCTATATCCAATTTTTTGGCTGTTCTTTCAATATGTGACACATATCCGATTCATGCGTTTACACTTGTCATGCCTTCTGAAACATCGCGCATGCGTTGTTGTAATTTACCGCCTCTGCACGTGCTTCCTCCTGTCACAATTTGCGAATTAAAAAAAAGTTATTTTTATTTTTCACATTGTTCATTAAAAGACCTTGAACAATAAGTATAATTTTTGGATTCGGACAAAAAAATTACTGTGCTACACTCGTTTGAAGTCGATAGAGTCAGCAAAGTTGATTATGAGAAAGATTAAAGTTTTCCTCCAGTTCTTTTCTTATTAATAATTACTATAATAATAATCACAAAATAGCTATTTTTTTATTTTATCTTTGCTATTATAAACAAGAACAGATGCAAAAAAAAAAAAAGTATGACAAAAAATCATTTTACATCTAAACAAAAGCATTCATGTATGAAAAACAAATACTCAAATGAAATGTGTTCATTACAAAAACACTGATTATTACAACTACAAAAGCAATTTAATGAAGTGCAGCGAGTGTTCCCCAAGCATTCACTTAAAACAGAACAGATTACGTTTGCGTGAATACTAAATAATTCTGTGTATGGAGACAAGGTAATCCGCTCAGAAGGTGTACAAATAAAAATAAATTATGTTTAATTACTATTTAGGGCATTTGGGATCGCTAGACGAGGGCTTAATGAACTATTTTTTGTGGAAACCTTAAATTCGACTAAAATCAACGTTTCACTTTTTTTGCCTGTAGCTCAAAACAGCCCGTGCTCATTTACACTCATTTTGCCAGCACGGGTCACATAGGACGTCATTAAACCGCGGAGAAGTATCAAATTGTAGCAATTTTAATGACGTACAGAATGCAATGCCTCAGAAAATCTGATCTGCCATTGGCACATATCCGATTTATATTTGATTTATTTCCACATATGAATGAGGCCTGAAACCGATCTCAAAATATCCGAATGTATGCGTTTTTTTCCTGTTTATACTGTCATGGAACAGATTCGGTCTGTGTCACATATGAGCAAAAAATCGGAATTGGGTCACATTTAACTGACGGTGTATAGGGAGCCTCAGTTGCGAGGTGTGGCCTCCATGGATTGGACTTGTTTGTTCAGCACATCCCACAGATACTCAACTGGATTAAGATCTAAGGAATTTGGAGGCCATGTCAACACCTCTTTAAATCATTCCCGAACCATTTTTGATTTGTGGTAGGGTGCATTATCCAGCTGTCCAGGCCACAGCCACCAGGGAATACCGTTTCCATGAAAGGGTGTACATGACCTGCAACCATGCTTAGGTACATGTCAAAGTAACATCTACATGGATGGCAGGACCCAAGGTTTCCCAGCAGAACATCCACCGGCTTGCCTTCTTCCCATAGTGCATCCTGGTGCCAAGTAACCTGGCCATCCATGTGATGTAAAAGAAAACGTGGTTCATTAGACCAGGCCACATTCTTCCATTTTCCAGTTCTGATGCTCACGTGCCCACTGTTGGCGCTTTCGGCAGTGGACAGGGGTCAGCATGGGCACCCTGATTGGTGTATTCTTAAACCTTTCCATCAGAACCACCATTAACTTCTTAAGCAATCTGAGCTACAGTAGCTCGTCTGTTAGATTGGACCACACATGCATTAGTGAGCCTTGGCCGCTCATGACCCTGTTGCCGATTCACCACTGTTCCTTCCTTGGACCACTTTTGATATATACTGACCACTGCAGACTGGAAACACCCCACAAGAGCTGCAGTTTTGTAGAACCTCTGACCCAATTGTCTAACCATCAAAATTTTCATGTATGAGAAAAAATCTCATATAGACTCAAATAGAGACATTACAGACTCATAAAGACATTTACAAATAGTCCACAAGAGAAAATAAAAGTGGAATTTATAAAAATGACCTTGTTCAGAAGTTTACATACACTTGATTCTTAACACTGTTGTTACCTAAATGATCCACAGCTTTTTTTGTTTCAGTAAATCCAGTGTTCCCTTGCAGTGTTGGGGGTAAAGCATTATTACTTTTTTCATATAACTAGTAAAGTAACATTTTTAATTTCCAAGAAAATATCTGAGTTACTTTTTCAAAAAAGTAACGCCAGTTACTTTTTGTTTCCTTTATGTATTTAATCCCAGTTTATTAACCAATGACTTTGCTGCTGACCTTTTTTGTTGATCCAATTCATCCGTACACTGCAAAAATACTTTTCTTACTTAGATTTTTTGTCTTGTTTCCAGCCAATATATATATATATATATATATATATAAAAATCTTAAATCAAGAAGGATTTTGTAGAATGTAAATAATTATTTTCTTGTTTTCAGAAAAAAAACAAGTCAAAATTAAGTGAGTTTTTGCTTAGAACAAGCAAAATAATCTTCTAATGGGGTGAGCAAAAAAATCTTATTTCAAACAGAAAACAAGATTATTTTGCTGGTTTCAAGTAAAAACACTTAATTTTGACTTGAGAATTTTTAGATATTATGGCTAGAAACAAGACAAAAAAAATCTAAGTAAGAAAAACATTTCTTGCAGTGTAATAATAAGCAAAACTTATTGTAGATTAACTAACATTTGTGTTTTTTTTTCCTCATTGCTGAAGAGTGTTGAACTTTCTTTTCCTACAGTTTCCTGTACAGACATGATTTTAATTTTCCTTTAGCCTTAGTCTTATTTACTTAATTTCATTTTGATGTGAAAGGGCTTTTACATTTGGTAAAAATCAAACTTTTGTATATTAAAAACAAAGCAAAAAAAAAAAAAAAACAAGCCCTGTCCGGATTTGAAAGTAATGCAAAAGTAATACAAAAGTAATGTAACGCATTACTTTCCATAAAAAGTAACTAAGTAACGTAATTAGTTACTTTTTTAGGGAGTAACGCAATATTGTAATGCATTACTTTTTTTTTTTTTTTTAAAGATTTATTTTTGGCGTTTTTGCCTTTAATCAGATAGGACAGATCAAGTCTGACAGGAAGTGAAGCGGGAGAGAGAGAGGGGATGGGATCGGGAAAGGTCTGCGAGCCGGGACTCGAACTCGCGACGCCCGAAGCGCAACTGCACTGTATGTCGACGCACTGCCCACTAGGCTACCGGCGCCGACGTAATGCATTACTTTTAAAAGTAACTTTCCCCAACACTGGTCCCTTGTTTGTCCTGAACAGTTAAACTGCCCGCTCTTCTTCTTCAGTTCCACACAAATTCTTTGTTTTTTCAGCAATGACTATGATTTTGAGATCCATCTTTTCACACTGAGGATAACTGAGGGACTCATATGCAACTATTACAGAAGGTTCAAACGCTCACTGATGCTTCAGAAGGAAATACGATGCATTAAGAGCCAGGGATGTAAACTTTTTGAATCTGAAGAACAGTATTAAGAATCAAGTGTATGTAAACTTTTGAAAGGGGTCATCATTATAAATACAACTATTATTTTCTCTTGTGGACTATGTGTGAACATCTTTTATGTGAAATATCTTATTTAGATCTGTACTAAATAAAAAAACATGCATTTTGTATGATCCTATACATATATACACATATACACACACCACACACGTTTCTACAAAAATGTCTGGAACATATCCAAAAGATTAACTATAATAAACAAGCATCAAATGCATGATATCACACACAATCATGAAGGTGTTCATTGTTTTTTCCCTAATTTATTGGATGATGTACAGCACTTTACATCTTATCACATGCTCCCTACCACGCCACATCCAATTAAACGCTATAAAACATTTTTCACTCCTTGTTCATTCCACATTGTCTCACGTTTTCTTGGTTGGCCTCACCAACGTTATTAGTTACTCATTGTTATCAGGCTCTTTTCATCATGTGCTGATTCTTCATTCATCAGTAATGCTCAAGTATTATGCAGAGGAACAATCAGAGGTGAAGAAAAGGCAAAGACAACACTTCATCTCGAACTAAATGTTTACTCACTAAGTCAAAATGATCTAATAATTACGTGTGCACTGTAAGGCCTGTCTGAACTGTTCTTAGATATTACACATCAGGTGACTTCAAGGATAATTTGCATTACTGCTCAGACAGATGGCGCTTAGCATGACTCCTTTTGTTACTCCTTTTTGTATTTTTGTTGAAAGTAGGTGGAACCATGCCAGCTCAATGCTTATCACAAGCATCACTTCATGAGTGTGCATGGGAGCCTTCACACTTTAAAAAGCAGTCTCAACCTCTCCAGCTTCAGTTCGCCTCAACACTTGTTACCAACAACTTCTCCAGATCCTACACTAGAAGCGAAGACAGAAGCAGGATGAGTGCCCAAGCGCTGCAAACCACGGGCTTTGTAACAGGTGCCGTCGGTACAGTTGGAGTTCTTGCTGCCACGGTTATGGATGTCTGGTGCACCGATTACCAGCAGGAGAACAATCCAGCTTCCAGCCACCGTTATATGGGCCTGTGGAAGGACTGTGAGGTCGCCGAGTCTGGACTCAGCGAGTGTCAATCTCTCCAAAGCCATCTGAGCTTTTCAAGTAGGTTGAACATAATGAGATTTTCTGGGTACAAACCCAAAATGAACATCCAGGTCTATTTCTAAACCTAACATTGTCAGAAGTGTTGATAATTTTTGCACATAATATTTTCTGTTGTGGGGCTTTTTTTTGAACTGCTAGTCTAACAATGAAGGACAATGATTTTTAAAACGATTTTTTATATAAATTTTTTTTCCCTCTTAGTCTATGAGGCAGGATTGCCAGGTTTTCATAATAAAACCGGCCCAATTCCTACTCAAACCTAGCTACTCAAATTACATTTTGAACAGGGTCGCATACCGGGGGGTAAAATACATTTTTTTTGGAAGGGTTCCCCTGGTAAAATTCACATTTCAGAGGCTAAATATTACATTATTGTGGTCGCTTTAACCCACAAAAAACCTGTGTCAACAGTGTTAAAGTAGCCCAGTTCCGCAGGAAAACCGTGGACTTGGCAACACTGCTTTTTTTTAAGACAAAAGGCATTTAAAGTACATTAAACAGGGACATATCATGGATTTGTATTTTTATAAGCTAATTATAATCTTCTAACCTAAGCCCAACTGCTAAAAGAACACTGACAATTTTTTTGTCTTAACAATCTATTTTCATTTCATGTGATATTTATAGATCTTCTAACATTTTTAGTAAAATCAAGAATTTTAGAATAAGATTTAAAAATATTGAATATCAAAATGTAGTTTGAGAGCATATAACAACTTTTTGGAAAATAAACCAGGGTAAAATACTTGTTTTTGGCAGGGTTCCCTGGTAAAATTCACATTTCAGGGGCTAAATATTACGTTATTGTGGTCACTTTAACCCACATAAAAAACAACCCGCGACAACAGTGTTTAAGTAGCCCAATTCCGCAGGAAAACCGTGGACTTGGCAACACTGCTTTTTTGAGACAGAAGGCATTAAAAGTATATTAAACAGGGACATATCATAGATTTGTATTTTTATAATCTAATTATAAACTTCTAATCTAAGCCCAACTGCTAAAAGAATATTAAACTAATATTCTGCATATTATCTTTTCTCTTTTTTTTCAGGAATCCTTCAGGCTATAAGAGCTCTGATGGTATTAGCAATTGTAGTAGCTGTGATTGCAGTGTTCATTGGATGCTTCTGCCTAAACTGCATCAATATTAGAAGTATGAATGCGACCAGCAGGTCCAAACTGGTGTTGGCTGCAGGGATTTTGTTCATGATTGCAGGTAAACAAATGGTTATTTTTACTCAGTATCATGTTTACAAACATAATTCCCATTATAATACATCATCTTTGTTCTTTTCAGGTGTTTTTGATATTTCTGGATCATCAGTGTATGCTGATCAAATGATGCCTAGTTTTATGATGCAATACCCAACCCAAAACTATCAAAAATCAGAAGAGAACGGAGGAATACAATGTCAGAATGGCATGGGCATGGGCCAGAGCACAGGACAAGGCATGGGCAAAGGCCAAGGCATGGGCATGGGTATGGACATGGGTCAAGTCCAAGTTCAAGGCCAAGGCCAAGGCATGGGCATGGGCATGGGCATGGGCATGGGCCAAGGCCACGGCCACGGCATGGGTATGGGCATGGGCATGGGCCAAGGCCAAGGCCACGGCATGGGCATGGGCTCAGGCACAGGCATGGGCACTGGTATGGGCACAGGAACTGGAACTGATACAGGCATGGGCATGGGCATTGATGGAACAAATTCATTTGATACCAGGTAAAAAAACATAAATTCTTCACTTGCATAGACAGGTGCCTGTTAAGTACTAATGCATAACTTCCTGTTTTCTCTATCTTTGTTTTGAATGGTCAGATACACATTTGGCCCAGCCCTCTATGTAGCCTGGATAGCAGGAATTTTGTTAATTTTGGCAGGAATTCTGAAGTGCATTGCATTCAAAACAATGCAACCGTAAGTTTCATTCCAACATCTACCTATCTATGTTCTGTGACATTAAGTTGATGGGTTGTAAGCTAACTAGCATGTTCTATTTTAGCAACGTTGAAACGAGAGATGGATATATTTACAACGCCACAGCCCAAAGCAGGGGAGCAGATGATGACTGTCGCCTCCAGAGAATGAGGGGGGGAGAACAACAACAAATTTAGTGAAAGAATTTTTTTTTTTCCTATTTGTTATATCAGACCTATGGTATGCCTTGCACTGAAGCAATCTGCTTGGGTGCGAAGATGTTTCAATAATTGCAATGTGTTAACTGATTTATAATGTTTCTACTGAAAAGTCTTGATTAAGATGATACAAGGTGTGTGACACAGGGAGTGCCACAGGTGCTTAAAATTCAATAGCTAATCACTGTTAATAATTTGCTGTTTGGAATTATAATAAACCTTTGACACAACTGTACACGTAGAAGTTGATTTGCTAGGTCTAGCACAAAACAATTTCTACAATTTACAGACTGTAGAGAAGAGAGAGGGGAAAAAGAGTCTTGAGAAACTACCTGCTCATTTTTTATGATAAGGTTGCTATATTTTTTCAGACAGAAGACATTCAAAGTATATTAAACAGAGACATATCATAGATTTGTATTTTTATAAGCTAATTATAAGCTTCTAACCTAAGCCCAACTGCTAAAAGAACACTGACAATTTTGGCAGTCTTAACAATCTATTTTCAACTCATGTGATATTTATAGATCTTCTAACGTTTTTATTAAAATCAAGGATTTTAGAATAAGATTTAAAATACTGAATATCAAAATGTAGTTTTTCTGTTAAACTAAAAAAAAAAGGCAGAGGAACTTGGATTCTTCACAACGTAGTGCTAAATGTCTCGGGAATCCTTTACAACATCTCTAAAAAAGGCCATCGAACATACCCAGAAAAAAACTTGTGTCATCCCTGTAATTATTAAGCAATGTTAAAACACAGCAAATCTGTAATATGATAATTAAAGTTAATAATTTCTTAAAATACCTGCGAACAGGTGTGTTTTCCTTCAGAGCTGCATCTGTCCTTGTGAAAAAATCAAATCTTCTTTGGAATGAAGGCATTTTGGCTTGACCCTGGTTTGAAAGGGACTTCAAACTAATTTCTGAGCATATTGCCTGTGAAATGATTAATAAATCGAATAATGACTGAAACACAATCTCTGTGGTCTTTTCTAATTGTATAAAGAACATACTTGGTACTATATTCTTCTTGAACAATTTGTTATTATTATGTATGCTTACATTTGAAGAGGTAACAGCCATTGGTTGGCTCCTATAAAAAAATTAAGAGGCATTTGGCCGAAAGCAAAGGATAGTTCAGCAGATATTATATACTGTATAGATACAGCCCTATCATAACCGCACTTGAATTTCTAGTAAACACATTTTAAGTCAGTGGGAAGTGGGTGACTTTGCGAATAATTTGAAAAATGTACCACAACATCTATTCAAGTTAACACATGAAACACATTCGAGTGAAAAGGGGGTTACCTTTGTGGCAAGGCAGGACTTACAGGTCCTTGTCTGTTTTCTGCTGTATATTGTGAGGCTGAAGCCATACCTAATACACACACACAAAAACACTAACTTTTAGTATTTAAAATTCAACAAACTGACCAATATTGAATTTCCAAAGATACAAAATTGCAAAAATAAGACTAACAAACCAGCATTTGAAGGTTGATAATGGTCTGTCATCGGGTTGCATACTTGGGATTCACAGCACATGTCACTAGCATCAACCAGGTTGCTGTCATCAAAGTCATCCCAATCATTTCCTCCCTGGTCAAAGGTCACATCAAGAGAACCAGGCCTGAGGTCATCAGAGTCAGCACTGTGCCCTGGGTTTGCATGGACAGTATAACCACTGGCTTTATTAGCACTGATTCTGTGCATCTGTCCATCGTTGTGTGGCTTGAGCTGACTGTGAATCAAAACCCCTGAAAAGATGATGTATAAAATATTATTCTAATTTTAGGAATGATACAACAAATACTCTAAAAAACATACTTTTAGGTAAAGCAAAAGGTTGAGCTTCTTCTAATTCGGAGTCTCCAATTTCAGAATAAAAGTCTCCCAGCTCATCAGTGTAATCTGTAAATATGGGTTGACAACTGACAGTTATTTCTTCTTTTCATTAATTAAATCCAGAGATATTATATTTAACCAAAACTAAATCCATATTAAAATATACACTGCCGTTCAAAAGTTTGGAATCAGTAAGATTTTCTTATGCTCATCAAGGCTGCATTTATTTGATCAAAATTATAACATTAATATTGCGAAATATTATTGCAGTTTATTATATTATTATTTTTAATATATTTTCAAATATTATTTATTTATGTGATGCAAAGGTGAATTTTCTTCAGTCATTACATATAATGATATAAACAGTTGTACTGCTTAATATTTTTTGGACATGTGAAACTTTTTTTAAAGATTCTTTTATAAATAAAACATTAAAAACATTCTTATTATTTATTAATAAGAAGAATAATAATTAATAATAATAATATTAAATATTAATAGTAAAATTATTAATTCTTATTTAACAATATACACTACTGTTCCAAAGTTTGGGGTCTGTAAATTTTATTTCTTTATTTTTTTGAAAGAAATTAATAGTTTTATTCAGCAAGGATGTGTTAAATTGATGAAAAGTGATAGCAAAGACTTACATTGTTAGAAAAGATGTCTATTAAAAAAAAAAAAAAAAAAAAAGCTGTACATTTAAAATTTTATTTATAAAAGAAACTGGAAAAAATATCACAGGTTCCAAAAAATATTAAGTGTGATACTGAAGACTGGAGTAATGATGCCTGAAATTCAGCTTTGCATCACAAAAATAAATTATTATTTAAAGTAAATTAAACTAGAAAGCGTTATTTTAAATTGTAATAATATTTCACAATATTACAGTTTTTTCTGTATTTTTGGACCAAATAAATGCAGCCTTGATGAACAGAAGAGATTCCTTAAAAAAACATAAAAAACTACAGATGTCAAACATTTGAACAAGTGTATATATGTAAACTTATTTTTCTGTAAACAAAGAGTAAACATACCATCATGGTAAGACTCAAATGATGAATTCTCATGTGGAGTGTCAAAACTGGCCTCTAGCTCCCTGATATCATATGGACTTTGAGTGTAACACTGACTTTCCTCAAACCTTAAGAGAGAATGTCAACATCAGTATCAACTTCACTATCATTAATAAGTTAACTTATGTTGTTAGCGGAAAGCCCAAATACTTCTTGGCAGTGGGAAGTGTGTCTTTGGGTTTGTATGAGAACTGCTGCATGCTTACAGGCGCTGACTCATTATTCATCCTCATCTAAAGAGAAAGTCAAGAAAACAGGATTGATACTACGACACAATACAGCATGGATCACATTTTCTGATGGTTATGTACATATAACTGACCTTCAAACGTTTCACAGGAGTCTCGCAGAGTCTCTCATTCATCATTTTTAGATTATTGAGGTATGAGGTGAAACTTACAGACCTTTTCATCACTCCAACTTTGCCTAAAAGAGAAACCAGAAACCAAAATCAAAAAGCGCATGTAATGACAGCATAGTCTAGGATCAACTAGAGGTTCTCATACTCACAGCAGTCATGTCCACAGAGCTCCTTGTTTTTGCAAACATGATGGCACTGTCTCTTAACAGAATTGAGAGCCACTGGGCCTATGAAGAAAACGACTATATTAGGTTAAATACAATCTTCGAAAGTATCCAAAAAAGTAAGCTGTAATGTTTGAGCCAAAAGCATTTTATGTTTATTCAGTTTCAGCAAATTTATCAGAGAATTTACATCTGATATTAACATTCATCTCGGGGGAGAACCTTGAAATTTGATCACAAGTGGTCACAAAAGATGTCTTTGAGATGAATATAACAAACACACATAATCGTTAACGTGTTTCACCCCCCTACTTATGATTTAATCACACATGAGCGTGTTTTAATTTTAGGTCAAATGTATTGTACTTCTATATGAGCTTTAATCCTAATGTGATCATGTCGTCAGGGAGTCTGACCTTTGTTTGTCAAAGTTGGAGTTGGAGTCAGTCTAGTGTCTTGTGTCTTCCTTGTGTCGTGAATCTTCTGCATTCTCCATGTAGGCTTCTCTCTAATGCAGGACTCGGCTCCAAACCTTTCCACTCCTGAATAGTTGACTCTGTAGTCTTGCTGTATGTCTAGTCCCACTACGCAATCAACAATCATTAATTATTCTAAAATAATACTAGATATTACCAGAGCACTCTAAATGTAATGTTTATGCCAAACAAATATATAACATTTTATTGAATGACTCTTTCTGAACTTCCAACAAGCATTTATGGCTTGTTTAAGTGCAACTTTTTACCACTGACCATATTCAGAGCTAATCAAATGAATGCTGAGCTCCTCTCCCTTTGGTGTTCTTGTCACCTCGATTCTCTTTGTCCAGCTCCCATTTTTCAAGAGCAAGGCGTACCTTGAAAAAAAAAAAAAAGATGCATCTCTTCCACTTATTCAGATTTTAAGGAAAATAAACGTGCCTTTAATTACTAAAGGGGACCTATTATGCAAAAATCACTTTTATAAGGCATTTCAACACAGTTGTGTTGCCGCAGTGTGTGAACATAACCAGCGCTATGATATTAAAAATCCACCGACTCATTTTTTTATAATTTAGTAAATCATAAACAGTCTCTCTGAAAAAAGCAATCCCAGATTTCTCCCAACGTAAACGCCATTTTAAGGAGAAATTACAAGTGTTGTGTTTTGGGATACAACAATGAACATAGGAGTCTCTATAGACTGAGGACACTGTGGTTTAATTTTATTTTTGAATGAAATGTCTGAAAAATCTGTAAAGTCCCCTATATGCTTAGGGAACAATACCAACGCTTTGTGTGCGAACATCAACTCCAGACATTTTGAACAAATCTTTAACGTGACTCAGGAAGAAGAAGTTGTCTTGGGGAGTGATTCGTTCAGTCGCGTATGCGCAACATCCTATAGGTTCTGTTAGTTCACCTGTTTTGAGTCTTCTGGTTTTCGAGTCTTTCGTTCATCTTATGGGGTTATCACGTGATGAACGAACAACTCGAACCCGAAGACTGACTCGAGCGATGAACTAATCAATTCTCTTTCTGGCTTGGACTGCATAGGTTAAGCTTATGAGGCTGTCACGTGATGGACGAACGACTTGAACCCGAAAACTTGTCAGATAAGAGGTGAGGTGAGCTTAAAATGACCCGAACTTCCCATCACTAATTTTCAGTGTGTAAAATTGTGCTGTTTTGATTTTGCCAGTTCTTGAAGTTCCGCCCTCTTCTGACAAGGGCCAGGAGGACTTGCATTCAAAGGGACAAAAACAACACGGTTTGGCTCATACCCTTGAAGTGGCAATTTAACAAGCTATACAAAATTACCTGTTGGGTATTCTGACGTGAAACCTCACATACACACTCTGTGGACATCAGACTTATTTTACATCTTGAAAAAAGGGGCATAATAGGTCCCCTTTTAAATCACATAGATCTTACTGGATTTTCTGTTGGAAAACAACAGTATTGTCACAGTCTCCAATAATGAGAGTGACATAATGGTGGTCTGGTGCTGTCTGTTTTGATGCCAGCTCCTGGACATTCTTCAAGTTCACTGTGACAGAAATCTCAGCTGTGGACAGACTGTATCGTGGAATCTAGGAAAATATTTGATTAAATACAATTATATATACCATAGTAAAAGTATGACAGCTCAAACTGCAGTCTTTTTTATTGTCATCAACAATATTTTGAGATTAAAATAGGTTGTAATAGGTTGCAATTTTTTAACATTTCTTTTGCCCACATTAGTTAACGGTAGATGGTCCTACAGAAAAATGTATAAATACAAATATTTTATGTAGTCTACTATATAAGCTGCAGTGCATTCATAATAATTATACAATAATTAACAATAGGCAGTTTAAGATAATTGTATATGGAGAATAGAAGTTTGACCAATGTAAAAAAATAATTAATTAAATAAATATACACACATTTAAAATGTTACCTGTTCCAAACTAACTTCATATTTTGGAAGTTTGCTGACAGCTTCCTTAATCTGGTTCCCAAATGGAGGGTGTCGGTTCACAATCTTGCAAAAAAAGTAATATTCAATAAAACTACTGTAACAACAGAAAGACTTCATCATGAATGCATGTGTTTCTAAACCTCTAAAAAATTCAGCAAGATATTTTGGCTTACCATCTCTAGTTCTCTAGGATTGGTCTGCTCAATTTTGCTGAATGTTGTAAGCCCTGCATTCACCATAGCATTGGCCAGTGTTAATCCTAGAAAATAAGACCCACATATAAAAAGCACACATATTAAGCACAACAATTACTTTTTAAAAATATTCCTTCCTTACCTATCCTCTCAAGCTGCCTGGAGACGTAAGGTGAGTTCTCCCACAGTTTGGCTCGAAAACATTTGGCAAGCATTAAAGAGTTGAGTTGAGCTGAGAAATTCGATTTGGAGTGATGACTGAGAAACTCAGTCAGATCTGGCAGAGATCAAAAGCAGCATTGTGTTTAATCTATGCTTAGTAAAAAGTATCACGCTTTGCAATTTCATGGCCATGTCATCAGAAAGAGACAACTAAAGCTTAAAGAGAGACATGTAAGTAACCTACATCTGATGACTCGGTTTCCATTTCTGAATATTTTTCCAGTATCCTGTATGAGTCCAAACTCCTGAATGGGGATGCAGCCGAGCTGAGCTTGAATCAGACTAGGATGAGAATAGAATTGCATGCATAAATAAACAAATAAGCAAGCCATGCAATTAAGGAGTAAAACTGTACATCCAGTCAGTAATAACAAGACCTTACCAATTCACTTTCATGTCATTACTTTTGATCTTTCCTTCCATAGGAAACCTAAAAAGGAAAATATTACAGCTCACATGCTTTAGTCCTATTCAGTACGTTAGCTACACTGAAAAAACAAATGTCACTCAGAAATCGTTAATAAATTTCATAAACAATTACAAAGAAACCGCAAGTAACACTAAACGTAAACGTAAGAAAAAACTAAATTTACCTGATGGTGGTTCTGTTCTTATCCTTGTTCAACGTGTTTAAGGTTTTCTTCTCATTTACTCTCAACTGCACATCACTAAATTCTTTCCCCTTTGATATCATTTCAATCTAGAAAGTGAGCAAAAAAGTTTCTATCATTATATGATGCTCTGAAGCATGGATCAATGGATCAGGAAATGCTGCAAGAACAGCAAAACTTTCTTACCAGCTCGGGTAATGTCTCTGTTCCAGTCACCCTACTGAACTGCTTCACGGTGTCAAAGGCAACACAGTACCTGGCCATGAGTTTTCCAGTCTCTGTGTGTGACCAGTTCATTTATATGGACATTGCAACCAAAGCATTTGTGACCCTTGTTCACAAAACCAGTCATAACAGTCAATTTTGTGAAACTGAGATGTATGCATCATCTGAAAGCAGAATAAGCTTTCTATTGATGTATGGTTTGTTAGGATAGGACCATATTTGGCCAAGATACAACTATTTGAAAATCTGGAATCTGAGGGTGCATAAAAAACGAAATATTGAGAAAATCACCTTTAAAGCTGTTCAAATGAAGTTCTTAGCAATGCATATTACTAATCAATAATTAAGTTTTGATATATTTACAGTAGGAAATGTACAAAATATCTTCATGGAACATGATCTTTACTTAATATCCTAATGTTTTTTGGCATTAAAGAAAAATTGATCATTTTGACCCATACAATGTATTTTTGGCTACTGTTACAAATATACCCGTGCTACTTATGACTGGTTTTGTGGTCCAGGGTCACTTTTGGTCATATATTTTAATGGAAAAAGAGCATTGGCAGTAAACCTGTGGGCTTGATGTTGATGTCTTCATCCATGGTAATCAGGTTGAAAGAGGCCAAAGAGTTGAGGTTCTTTAAGCACAACTCTGAAACACACAGCGTAAATCACATTTACACAACAAGCTGCTCAGTCTAGTCAACTTTTCAAATGAATTATTATGAACTGACTCATACCTTGTAATTTAGTCTCAATTCCACGTTTGTCAAGCTCAGGAGAAAAACCTGTGACAAAATATGACAGACTAATAAAGAACAGCTAGCAACACAGCTGATTTTTGGAATTTAAGGTTTAGGATTTACCATAGTGTTTGGGGTTTTTCAAAGCACGGATGTACAGGAAGGTGGAGCGGATCCAGTCTAGAGCCATGTTCACGTCAGATATGGTTTGGAGAACTATCTCTGCATTCAAGTGCTCCACCAAGTTTGTATGCAAGCTGAAAATAGTAATTTAGTTGTATTCATTACATACATAGACAACACATAAATCAACAAGTGCGTATCATATGTTCCGGGAAAATAAAAAATGTTCTGAAACTAAACAAAATGTGTTTTAGATTGTATATACCTGCTCTCTATGCTGTCTATGCCACTCAAGAAGTTTGTGTATTTGTCCTTTGTCTGAGCTTGGGTCATGATCACTGCAGTTGCTGTTGTATCAAACTAAACAAAAACCAAGGCCAGTGTCCGCTGTAGTCTCAATCTTAATAATGTAACAGCTTTATGTCTAGATTTAGCCTAAGTCCTTGAAATCTAACCGCTGCCACTTATTTTATTTAAAATAAATGCATGTCTTGTAGGTTAGGTTTAATAGGTACATGTCCTCCAATTTAATATAATCTAGATTATTATATAATAATCTTATTATTATATATTTTTATATTTTTAATTGTGTTAGCAGTACCTGAGGTCTGCCAGCTCTCCCGATCATCTGTAAAAGGTCAGCTTCACTGTATTCTTCACATGCACCACCAACATAGTGCGATGTGGATTTGATTACCACAAGGTGGGCTGGCAGATTCACACCCATGGCTAGAGTGCTGGTTGTAACTGAATAAGAGGAAATAAGAGTTTTTCTACACTTTTGTTTTACAATTATGTACTGAATAATCAAAACTAAATGAATGAAAACATTTTTGCAGAACTTACATAACACTGGCAAGTCACCCACAGTAAATGCTTCTTCAATTATTTTCCTGTCTGACACATCCATGCCAGCATGATGATATCCAATACCACAGATAAACAGATCTGGATGAGGTATAAAAATAAGTTTAGTACACCTTTAAAAAACAGTGACCAATGTATTAATGAATGTCAAACAGCATATGAAATCTCATTAACGTACACACCTCTGAGTTTTGCATCAAGCAGAGAGTTCGCATATTTCATCAGTCTATGAAAGAGATTTTAGAGTTATACTAAGATGTCTTAAAAATAATAAGCTCAACCACAACATGCTACAATACACATATACTTCTATATACAGTACCTTGCGAAAGTATTCATACCCTTTCATTTTTTCACATTTCATGTTAAGCTGCTTTAAATACTATTTTTTCAACATCAGTCTACACTCCATACACCATAATGACAAAGCAAAAAAACAGGTTTGCAATAACTTAGCAAATTTATTAGAAATAAAATCTGAAATATTTAATTGCATAAGTATTCATTCATTCCTATTTCTGGAACACTTAAAATTTAGGTCAAGGGCATTCATATGGCTTGTAGATGTTACTACAATTCGAGTAGAGTTAACCTGTGGCAAATTAATTTAGACGAGTATGATCTGGAAAGGCACACACCTTCAATAAAAGGTCTAACAGCTAAAAATGCAAATGAGAGCAAAATACCAAGCCATGTGGTAAAAAGAACTGCCTGTAGAGCTCAAAGACGGGACTGCGTCAATGCACAGATCTGGGAAAGAGTTCAGAAACAAATTTTGCTGCATTGAAGGTTCACAGAAACATGTAGAAGTTTGGAACAACTAGGATTCTTCCTAGAACTGAACAACTGATAGAGAAGGGCCTTGGTTAGACTGGTGACCAAAAAGCTGATGGTCACTCTAGTTGAGTTCCATGATCATATATGCAGATGGGAGAAACTTACAGAAGGACAAACATCACTGCAACACTCCACCAATCTGATCTTTATGACGGTGTGGCCAAACTCAATTCTTTCCTCAGTGAAGACACATTAAAACTCACTTGTAACTCTCAGATTGTGAGAAATAATATTCTCTTGTCTGATGAACCTCAAATCAAGCATCATGTTTGAAGGAAACCAGGCACTGCTCATCACCTGCACAGCAACATCCCAACAATAAGGGTGGTGGTGGTTTTTCAGCAGCATGGACTGAGGGACTCATCAGAATAGAAGAAAAGCTCAATGCACCAAAATATAGAGATAGCCTTAATGAAAACCTAATCCAGAGCATTAAGAACTTCAGACTGGACAGAAGGTTTACCTTCCAACCGGACAATGACCTTAAGCACACAGCAAGAGTGGCTTATAGACAACTATGGGAATGTCCTTAACCTGAAAATGTCTGCCAGCCCACATCCAAGCTTGTTGTATCATACCAAAAAGACTTGAGGCTGTAAAGGTGCTTCAACTAAGTACCATGTTATGCTTAATGTACTTATTTCACTTTTTTAATTTTAATAAAATGAAGGGGTATGAATACTTTCGCAAGACGCTGCATAAATAGCTTTAACCTTCAAACCAAAACTGGAAATGTATATTTATAGTCTATGTAATGTGATTACCTTTGTTTGTGGTCGATGCCCATAATGAATTTGGCATCCTTGGCAAGCACAGAAGCAGACTGTTGAACTCCTTTTCTTGTGGAGCAAAACTGTTACATTCAAACAAATGGATAAAATATATATATTTTTTATTTTAAAATACACAACACAACACATTTGCAGTCACAAATATTCACTTACCACAAGGGTTGGTTTTTGATCAGAGTAGGTCTGAATAACGTTGGCCATTTTGTAGTTGAGAGAAAGATCAAACCTAAATTCATTCTGATTACTTGCAAAGGGGAAACCAAGCACCACTTTCCTTAGTTTCACAGGCCTGTGACTCTCATCCATCTCCAGACAAGTGGCAGGCCCTGACTCATCCGAAAGCCATTCAGATACCTTCAAATATCAGCACAGGAATAATCTAAATTAACCTGAACATAGATTCATCTGAATCACTTTGGTACTACCTGAAACAACTTACATCCTGGATGTTTGGGATGGTAGCTGAGACAGCCACAAATCTCATGGATGCTTTTGATTCTGGATTTACAGCCAGTCGATACGAATGCATGGTTTTCATTCTGCTGACCACAACTTCAAGAGTGGCTCCACGGGTTTTGTCTTTGACCACATGTATCTAAAGAGGGTATATTGACAAAATGCCATTCATTAACAAAACGCTGACATCTATTTTCAAATAGATGAGACAAAATAAAATCAGACCTCATCAATGAGGAAGAGACTAACAGATGGCAATAAACAGTTATCCCTCCACCTCCTTGAAATGCTGTCCCATTTTTCCTTTGAAGTGGGAAAAAAACGTTCAGTCTTGTTGAAAAGATGTTTCATGTTTAGACTCTTTTTTTATGTGGAAACTTACAGGAGTTGTAAAAATTAGATGAGCATCCTGGATTTCGAAAATGTCATCAATCCCTGTGTCTCCAGTTAACTCCTTGCAGTTTAGTCCAAGCGGTCCAAATTTCTGTTTCCAGTTTTCAAAACGTTGACTGCAAAGAGCCTTAATTGGTGCCACTGAAACAAAAACAATGTCAAAAGGTATTTGTTATAAATTACCGAATGAAAGTCTCAAAAAAATAAAATAAAATGCTGAGTTATAAAGCTCAAATAATAAGAATTGCTATAACTGTAACTCACTGTACACAGCTCTGACATTGTGCCAGGCGTCCGAAGCCTCAATCAGTAGTCGAACAATGGCCAGCTCAAAGAGCACAGTCTTCCCAGAGCCCGTTGGAGCACAGGCAACAAAGTTTTTATTGGTGTACAGAACCTGAAATAGAGCAATAATCTGCCACATACTGCGTTTATGACATTAACATTAAACAGATTTAAATGCTAGAGGCTTACATCATCCAGTGCTCGGGACTGCACATAGTTAAAGTAAGGGAATTCTTTAAACACACTTCTGAATTTAGCAGCTTACACAAATATCAAGGAAAGCAATGAACGCGACAATAAATGTATCATTCACAGCACAAAGGTATACGTGTAATTGAAAACAGTCTAAAGTAAGAATTTTAAATCCCCATGAATTCAGAATCTCTCATTTGTTGAAATAGGAAGTTTGGGTAGGACATACTGAAGAACTTGTCTTGGTTAATTGGACAAAAATCTGAGTAATGCCTTTATAATTTTTTAATGCAAATATTGGCAAAAAGTGAATTTTGTCAGTGTTTAATGTGTACTTGCATATACTATAGATTAGATCAACACTAATAAACAAAACAAAGCATTTTTTGGATTTTGATTTCATGAGGTCTTTAATTATATTAAAATGTATTTATTATCAGCTGGGGTAAATAACAAAGGATACGAATTTCAGAGACTGAACGTAGTGTTCCTTTTCCAGACAACCCTTGAAAAACAGTATCAATATTAAAACATGCCAAATATTCAATTTAACACAAATTGTTCTCTCTATATGGAATTTTTTACATATGTCCCAAAAAGACTGCATATTATACTCTATATGCCGAGAACACAAAGCACGATTTTCAACGTCATGGGATCGATGAAATGTCCTTTGCTTGGCGACAATGCATATTCTTTACTGTATAAATTAAAGGCGACACTGGATTCCCATTTTTCACAGTTGATTTGATTATTTATGATCTTCAATGAAATGTCTGTAACATACTATGGTTAAAATTCCTCAATCATTTTATCTTGTCAAAAACAGCTCTTGTCATAGCAACCCATTTCAGTCTCTTTAAATGATAATGAGCTACTGCTCACCCCGCCCTCTCTTCTGTTTATTGTGTATTCGGTGGTGTGTTATCATCAAAAACAAAACTAATCCACTGTGGCCTGGCTCTGGGGCCCATTTCAGAAAGAAGGTTAAGTGAAAACTCTGAGTATGTCAACCCTGAAATGAGGGTAACTCTGGGTTTTTCGTTTCAGAATGGGAGGTTTGTCAAACCTGAGAAAGCAGGGTAAGTCAAGCTCATTTCTGAAAGAGAGGTAACTTATACTCAGAGTTAGTTACCTTGGTAACTTATTCTGTGAACCTAACCTGGTCATTAAACCCAGAGTTTCTTTCAGTCTCCTCCCCCATTTTAAATTGTAAGCAATGTTTAAATGCCTCATTCAATCATTTGCACTGCAAAAATGCTTTTCTTAGTGAGTATTTTGGAATGTAGATTTATTACATTTTACTTAAAACAAGAAAAATAGTCTTATTGCAAATGGAAACAAGATTATTTTTCTTACCCCATTGACAGATAATTTGCAAAATAAGAAAAATATATTTAAACGACTAACTACCTCATGTCCTTTTTCTTATGTAGAAAATGCATCTAGATTTAAAAATCTTTAGATATTTTGATTGGAAACAACAAGACAATAATACTTAGAAGTAAGAAAAGCATTTCTGCAGTGCAAGTGCATTCATTCATTACACATATTTTCATCACGCAGACACTGTGAAAGTGACAAAAAGGTCATGTCCTTTTATACATAGGATTATTTTATTAGTAAATTCAGGATTATTTTTTTTGCCATGTCCACATGCATGCTGCATGTATTTTTGAGTGGTAGCATTTTTAAATGGTAGTTTTCTATATAACATCAGGGATGCAGAACACACATTAGCACGGCCGTTGTATGCAGAGCGGTAAAGAAAGTGTGCCTCACTCTCACGCCTTATCATGAGAATTTTTGTCTAGTTTCCTGAGCACAAACCCACCGATAATGAAGCTGATTACTGACATATATGCCTTACCACCATCACCACAGCTGTTAAATTTACTTGGTCATCTTTATTTCCAACAAATACAAAAGCAACATTTATGCTTTTTCATGTTCGATTTTAATATTCCAATACTTGGTATTGTGGCTCCTTTTCATTAGTTCTTCATTATTTTGCAAGCCTAAGTAGAAATGAAATGTTAATTTCATTATTAAAATTCTAATTAAAAATGCAACTGTTTGGATTAGAGAAGAGTATTTAATTATGTGAAAAGAGCATTAGACTACGTGGAAAAAGCTGCACATTGAAACAGACACTGAATGATATTTATTTAATATGGTAAATGTTTGTAAAGTCATGTAGCCTACACCAATGAACCTTTTATGGTTAAAGCTTTACCTGATTGAATTGTGTTTTTATACTTCCTAGCTGTTTTTTTTTTGCCTGTGGAATATCATGAAAATTAATATTAATATTAATTAATATTAGTTTAATAATAAAGTTAAGCATTGACTCGAAGTCATGGTGAATCATAATTTCTGAGCTCCACTGATTAGGGCTTTTCATAGTTGTGGTGCACACGCTAAACTCAATTTAGCTGTTCTGAAACCGAAAACTCAGAGTTTCCCATCTCATGGTAACTCAACTCAGAGTTCAAGTTTAAACTTAGAGTTGGTTGAACCCCCTTATTGAAACAGGCCCCTGATGTTGGGTTGGGAGAAAATAAAGACGTGTTTACTTTTACATAGAAACTACAAAACACCTGCATTGTTTATGCAAGGCATTATTGTTGCTACAGCTGCTCTAGAGCAGAGAAAATGGTGGACAGTGTACAGCTGACCACATACTGTAAAAGAAAATTTTACATCCAGTGTCCCCTTTAGATTGCTGTTGTTTTACTTTTATTTACCAAGGATGTTTTAAATTGAATAAAGGCCGGTCTTCTGAACTTTCTATTAATCAAAGAATCCTGAAAAATTCTATTAAGCTGTTTTCAACAACAGCGTAATAATAATAATAATAATAATAATAATTAATAATTTTAACAGCAAATCAGAATATTAGAATGATTTCTGAAGGATTGTGTGACTGGAGTAATAACGCTAAAAATTCAGCTTTGAAATCACAAGAATAAATTACATTTTAAAATATATTCAAATAGAATTTACTATTTTAACTAATTAAAATAATTGTTAATTTTTTGTACTGTTTTTGCTGTATTTTGGGTCAAATAAATGCAAGCTTGGTGAGCAGAAGAAACATCTTACATCAAACATTTAAAACTTTTGACTGGTAATGTATTATGTGTTCAGTCAGTTCAGTCTACAGTAATGCATATACGCACTGGCAAACTGACATCGCCAACTACTGGCCTGGCATGCATAATACAGCATTTTTCATAATTTTTGCACATCCGTGTCATCCGGATCACTGATAGTTTGACAACGTCACTAACGCAAACGAGCAGCAATATGCCTTCGATTTTGGGCATTTGAGTGAAAATTATAGCTAAAATCACAATGTATACCCAGCATTAAACAATACAGAGATTTAACTTTTTTAACAGGTAGAATATCTGGTTAAATTTGTGGCAGCTTAGACTTTATGTCATGACATTCCACTAATAGTGCTTATAAAAAAATTGTATTATATTACCTTCAAATTCAGCAGGTTTGGGACCAAAATGGTGATTAAGGTTTGTTTTTGAAGGTACATCACATGTTTGTGCTGTTCGGCCCAAGTCAATAAAGGGACTACAAGTAGCAACAGCATGTGTAGTCTGCGGAACGATGGTTGTCATAGCAACCTGACCAAGGAAACCAGTGTCATTTGTTGTTGACATCAACTCATTTGCGATACCGTCTTCATCATTCCCGGAGATCCTTCTTGTGGGAGCTCTGAACAACCTAGGTTTACAATACAATGCAGTCTGTTTACTTGCTTATTGTTCTACTGCCAATGTCCATTTCAAACACAAAGGACTGCTTGTTACATCAGCAAGTTTTGTTAACTCAATCAAGATGTAGCAAACATTACCTAGTCTTGAAGGGAGGAGCACTGGCAGTAGGTAAAGGCCTTGTTTCCACAAAACCCGTCCTGTTGACAGCCTGATCTCTTTCTCTAGAGGATTCATGGGTCCACAAAACAGATTCCTCCAGCTCATGTAATTTCACAGTCTGCCTTTGGACACTTGCGATGGGATTCTGAATAGTTTTTTGTGCTGGAGGCAGAAATTTCTTTGATCTCTGAGAGTAACCTTCATAAATGAGGAATGAAATAAAGTTACTGAAGTTACAGGAAATATCTGTATATAAAGATAGAAGCGATTATATCTGAGATACATACATCTCATATACAGTTGAGGTCAGAAGTTTACATATACCTTGCAGAATCTGCAAAATGTTAATTCTTTTACCAAAGTAAGAGGGATCCTACAAATTGCAAGTTATTTTTAATTTAGTACTGACCTGAATAAGATATTTCACATAAAAGATGTTTACTTATAGTTCACAAGAGACATTAACAGTTAAATTTATAAAAATAACTATTATTCAAAAGTTTACATACACATGATTCTTAATACTGTGTTATTACCTGAATGATAGTTGTTCATGAGTCCCTTGTTTGTCCTGAACAGTTAAACTGTCCACTGTTCTTTATCTTTTTTTTGAGTATTTTTGTATATTTGAACCCTTTCTAAAGATGACTGTATGATTTTCAGATCTATCTTTTTACACTGAGGACAACTGAGGGACTCATATGAAACTATTACAGAACGATGAAATGCTCACTGATGCTCCAGAAGGGAAAACAATGCATTAAGAGCCAGGGGTGTAAACTTTTGAACATAATGAAGATGTGTACATTTTTCTTATTTTTCCTAAATATCGTATTTTTGTCATTTAGTACTGCCCTTTAGAAGCTACAGAAGATACTTACATGTTCCCCAGAAGACAAAATAAGTGAAATTTACCCTAATCTTCAAATTCCAAAAGTTTTCACCCCCGGCTCTTAATGCATCGTGTTTCCTTCTGAAGTATCAGTGAGCGTTTGAACCTTCTACAATAGAAGTCCCTCACTTGTCCTCAGTGTGAAAAGATGGATCTCAAAATCATACAGTCATTGTTTGAAAGGATTATTTGATAAGAATTTGTGGGATAAGAAAAGTAAACAGACTTCTGGGCAGTTTAACTGTTCAGGGGAATTAAGAACAACTATCACTAAACAAAAAAAACAGATGCAGATCAATCAGGTAACAACACAGTATTAGGTGTATGTAAACTTTAGAACGGGGTCATTTTTATAAATTCAACTATTATTTTCTTTTGTGGACTGTATGTAAATGTCTTGTATGTGAAATATCTTATTCAGGTCAGTACTAAATAAAAAATAACATGCATTTTGTATGATCACTCTTATTTTGGAAAAATAATAAACATTTTGCAGATTCTTTGCAGAAACTTTGACTTCAACTGTAGAAGGATAGATGCACACATCCGCACGCTTATTAAAAACAACACTTTTTAACCTGAAATCTTGAAGCTGATTAAAAATAATTAAAAAAATGGACATGGTATGCTGCAACTACCCAAACCTATGATATTATTTTAGCTTAATCCAAGACTCACTAAGTGAGAATAGGTGTGCTGCCTCTCCCTGGATGTCTTGTGTTGCAGGTATTTGTGATAAAGAGGGTGGAGCATCAAATATCCAGGATTCCTGTCCTTGACATAATGGCTTCCTAAACAGTCACATACAAATAACCAGCTTCTCGCTTTATTCATTCTTACATATCTGGCGTGTCTCTGAACAGGCATTATGTGTAAAGGCCTACTCACACTTTATGAATTACTGGTCCATCATAAAACAGGTTATCCAGTGACGAAACGCCTTCTTCTGAGTCTATCATCTTTTGGTTGCCATTACCACCCTAAAAGAACAACTGTAATATAGAACATTGAAATATGAAGCTGTTATTAAGCAACATATTGAAATAAGACAAGTTATTTGCTGCACGTTATTGTGAACACCTCGAGTTTAGCTTTTAGCTACCGGCTATTGTTTCTCTGAGGTAAAATAATTAGCTGAGCGCGTAAGGTAAGCGGTGGAATGTCTGTGGTACACTCTGTTTGGACAAAAATAGTAAAGTGACGATTAAAAGTCTAAAAACGTTACATACATATAAGTTGTATCTAACAAAACGGTATTTGTGAGGAATAATTTGTAACTGACTCCCTCTTGGAGGCGGCAAGCGCGAGGTCATGCAGTCATCTGCATTAAACTGTCATTTTAATACAGAAAAAAAACTGATATTATCTACTATGTCTCTTGCAAGGCTCTACATTACATTTCACGGGTTTAAAGAACAGAAAGACACAATATTACAATTAAGTTCATAAATACAACGCCTTTACATTCTTTAGTATGATACTGATGACTGTCTGACAAGACGTACGTTAACGTTATTTTTAGGGAAAACGCATTTGAAGGAATTCGTTGTGTTTCCCCAGTTCAAATTTGATGTTTATATGCATTCATGACTTAGCACAAAACGTTTAGCTGTGATATACCGGGCTATGAACGTTATTATGTTCTTAATAATTGACTGAGAGTGCCATTGCCATTCTTTCTGCTTATCCTCTTCTGTTCACTTTACCGTCAGACAGTACTTCTACTTGCCACCTATTTGGAATAGTCCACTTTTTGTTTCGGGGGCGTTATTTACATGTCTCATACAAATAATTAATTTTCTCACGATTAAACATCTCCAACATGTTTATGTTATGTAGGATTCTATTATAAATAAGTAGTTGCCAGTAAGCAAACACGATATTAACATTACTTTTAATACACTTGATAAAGTTATTGGAGTCCCCCTCGTTGAGGCGCAATGCCTTTGTCTGTGGACCATCGAGCAAATATGGCGGCTTCGCAATAGATGGAAAGCTTGAGCGAGCAAAAATGAAATGATTTCACTTCAGTGTTATTGTCCACAATCGCAGCTGCAGAAAGGTAGGCTAAAATGCATTTGCCAACAACATTAAAATGTGAAACAATCAAAGTACCTCCAATATTCTGCTGGGGGCAAGAGGTTTTAAGCTTGATGTTGAACATAATGGGGCTTGACTGCTACCTTGCTAGCACACTCTCATAGTATGTAGTAACAGCAATGCCTAAACAGAAAGATGTCAGTAATATATTATATCAAAGTTGTTAATGTACGTACATCTTAATCTGCACTGACTCTGTGAATTATTAAAAATGATTGTATATTTGTTGCAGGGTTGAGGTCATGTTATCATGTTTTGTGAACCACTAATTATGCAATATAAAACTTGGTTCACAAAGATATGTGCTTTTTAAGAATTTGGATCACAGCAATAATATCATGACAACTGTTAATGTCTTTGCATGTGTTGTTTATACCTCCAGACATAAATGCTCTACTGCAGGTACTTTTCCCAAAACATGTGATTTACATATCATTGCATGAAAAGATTTCTTCTGCTATCTGTTGGCGATTCTTTGTAGAGTATTGTCAGTAGTTTTATTGATTTGTTTATTTATTTATTTGTACAGTGTGTCACAATGCACATAAACATCTAAATTTCTTCTTATAGTTTTATGCAAATTGTAACTGGTATCTCTGTTTCTGCTCTGTACAAGTGTAATGTAAAATGCATATTCTTTAGTGTTGGTTTAGTATTATTAGGCTAAAACACGTCTAGGTTTGTCTCGTTTCTACTTTCACTTTTGTAAGCATGTAAGACCAATTAGTTGGGGGTGCTTATCGAAAAATATTACATGTACAATATTGGATTGAATCGCTTACTAAATTTATACATATTACTTAACTTAAACTTACTTGGAATTTTAATGACATTGTTAATTAGCTGTCGAATGTAGCATGCGTTGACATTGTTAACCAACAGTAGTAATGTGCAGGCATGATTAGCCACATTAATAATTGTATTTTTAATTAAAAATAGTAGTATTGTTGTTGCACGTATATTATAACAATTAAATATGTTACAGTTATAATGTTTAATTATTTTACTGTATAAATATTACCCATGTATGGAACCATACAAACGTGAATGGCAAAAACATCTTTGTGACCCATGTACTATAAAGTCCATGAAGTGTAGGAAATATAAAATACTTTAAAAAGTACAATAAAAAAAAAAAACTGTGAAAATTTGAACACTTTTGCATTGTTATTTAAATTTACATAATTCCTTCAAATTTTAGAATTCCGCAGTGATAAATAAGATTTAAAATACTAAAATCTGTTGAATCTTATTATGGTAACTAGTCGTAACCATAATTCTAATGATCAATCATACAATGGCACAGGGCTAGGCGATATGACAAAAAATATTATCACAATATTGTCTTCCATAGCAAATGATATTAGGGATAGTTCACACAAAAATGAAAATTGTCATTAATTACTCACCCTCATTTTGTTTCAAACGCATTCGTTCATCTTCAGAACACAAATTATGATATTTTTGATGAAATCTGAGAGCTCTCTGACCCTCCATAGACAGCAAGGGTACTATCCCAGTCAAGGCACCGAAATGCAATAAGGACATCAGTAAAACAGTCCATGTGACATCAGTGGTTCAAACATAATTTTAGAAAGCTACGAGAATACTTTTTGTGCGCAAAGAAAACAAAAATGACAACTTAATTCAACAGTTGTTCTCCTCCACGTATGCAGGGTATCACAATGTTATTTTTGTTTTCTTTGTGCACAAAAAGTATTTCGATAGCTTTGTAAAATTACAGTTGAACCACTGTCACATGGACTATTTTAACAATGTCCTTACTACATTTCTGTGCCTTGTCCGTGGTAGTACCTTTGCCGTCTATGGAGGGTCAGAGAGCTCCCGGATTTCATCAAAAATATCCTAAGTTTTTTGAAGATGAACAAAGGTTTTATGGGTTTGGAATAACATGAGGGTGAGGAATTAATGAGAGAATTTAAATTTTTGGGTGAACTATCCCTTTAATAGGGAAGGAAGTGCTTTTCACATGTTTGCTAGACCTTGAAAATGAATGCAACAGCACTGTGTAACTGCATTACTAGGGATGTGACGAGATCCGGTGTGTCTCGCGAGATCTGTCTGGTCTCGCGAGACCGTGATAGTACCTGCAGTGTTTACATTAGAGCTGCACGATTAATTCTAAAAATCCCTGTTCGAATACCAACGTAATCTTATTCATGCCTTTCAATTACGTAATGATCATTATTTCTGTGTTACAGACATTTGAATAACAGAAGTACTAGAATTAAAGTTTATAGTTTGGGGATAAACACATTGTCTGTAATAGCGATCAAAATGAAAGTATTGTAATGTTTATCCACTTCCACCAGGATGTGGCAACAACTGCATGTTTAAAAACGCATTTATCAATGAATCATTCATTCAGGAGATTCCAGTAGTAAATTAAGTCTTTATTAATTAGTCTCGTTCTCTGAACCCAGTCTCGTCTCGTCTCATGGGATAAGTGTCTCGTCACACCCCTATGCATTACTTAATTAAAAAATACTTTGGTTGTATGATATTGCATAAAAATAATAGTAATGTTTCTGTAATATTTCTTCAAGTAAAACCAGACTTTTATTTTGACAGGTTGTTGTGAAGGTCTTTCTTTTTACTTTATTTTCAGCATGTATTCAACTGTAGTTTTTCCTGAAATGAAACAGTGAAAAGCTTGTGAAGTGACTCTCAGAGCAGCTCTGGAGATGAAGTACGTGTTCATGTCCGCGTATATTGAGATGCAGACACTGAAATCTGTTAGATTAATCCATATCAAGTAAAAATGTCCAGCGTTTATCATTATCCACATAACTTTTATAGCGATCTTGATATGATATAATTTATCACCCAGCTCTACAATGGCAACTGTTGCCTTTTGGCATATTGTCTAAACTTGACTGAAGATACTGTTGCTGGGGCATGTCCTAAAATGCTAAAATAAATTCTAAAAGTAGTGCATGCTATGGATCCGACTGTGCTTATATGTTATAGGGTAATTTAATGTCTATATATTAGCATTAAGGTATTTATATGATTTGATTGATATGCATGTTTATCTCATTTTTTTGGTCACCAGAAACGGTCCTTGGGGCTCCTAGGAATGTCTGGTTTGAAGGAGAGTGCCAAAGTAGAGGAAAATGACACCTCAATGTCAAGAAACTCTCAGGACCTTTTGAACAGTGAGGCATTCTGTGTAGCGGGAACTACATCAGGACCATCAGTGCATTGTCCTCAAGAGACCATGGCACTACTCAGTGACCAAGGAGACCTCCTGACCAGTGTTGGTTTTATGGACTCCATCTGCTCAGATGGACCAGCCAAGGCTGCTTACGTCAATGGATCCACCTCACCCCACATCTCAGATGAAATCTTGCTGGATATTTCAAAAAATGTACCAGGATTCCTTCCCAAATCATTACACGCTCAGAATTCTGTCACAACCAATGTCCACTTTGAAGGACCCGATCCACTCAGAAAAGAGGGGGAAATAACAATCAGACAAACGTTGACTGCAGAGGATGTGGAGAATAGGGGCATATGGGGCTTCGATACAGAATCTCCAGAAAGCTCATTAGATAATTATGATGATGGAAATGACCTTAGCTGGAATCCCCAAAGAGAGTTTATGAAGTTCCTGTGGGATGATGATAATGGTCTTGAAATGGAGGAAAAACTGTCCCCTGTTCCTTCAACCATCAACCATAAAAGAAGAGTTCCTTCTCCACTTGGCCATAAAAGAAGAAAACGCAAGGAAAAACTGGTGTTAAAAGTCGATCCTTCAGAGGACATCTACCCTGAGTTGAATTTTGACTCAAAAAGAGATCACCTAGGTGAAGGAAGCCGGATAGAATGCAGTCCTGTAAAGAAAACACGTTCCCCAAGGAAACCATCCAAATTACAGTCTCCCATTGTTAAACGTACCAAGTATTTTAATGGAGCTGCTGAAGCAGTCAAACACCTGTTTGCCAAACCAGCAAAAAAAACTATTAGCAAGACCCAAAAGATGGGAGTAATTAGAGAAACTGTGCCATCAGATGCATGTTCTATAGAGGAACCTACATTTTTTCCGTGTAACAGTGGTTCTAAAGAGAAATCTCAAGAACACAGACAAACTACATGTAATACAGACACAACTACTTCAAAGCCATTCATATGTAAGGAATGTGGACAGTGTTATCACGACCAGAGTTCGCTGTTAAATCACATAAGTGTTCATCGGGACAAACGACCGAAAATTACAGAAGAAAGAAATGAGTTGCATCAAATTAAAGATGAAGGTAAAGATGCAAAATTACAGTGTCCCCAATGCACCTTTGGAACAAACTGTCCGAACACCTTTGTGCAACACGCTAAGACGCATGAGAAGGACAAGCGGTACTATAGTTGCAATAAGTGCGATTTTGTTGAAATGAATGAAGCTGAATTGAGACGCCATTTGCTTCATAAACATGGCATCAGTGGGGCTGATCTAACTGTTTGGAAATCGGATGGATTTCAGGAGCGTAAAGTCAACAAATCACCATGCCCAATTTCCTTCTCCCGTTCTTTTAAAAGAAAACCTAAGAACATCGGAAATCATGTTGAGGCTTCGTGTCAATCGCAGTTTAGTGAACAACAGGTATTCTCACATTCCCTTGACAATAGTGATGAAGAACCATCTCCTATTGAACAGCCGTTCTCTGTTTGCAAAGTTCTTACATCATGTGGAAAACCAACAGCAAGGTCACCAAAATTGTCAGTGAAGATCCGGGCACTGGACAAAAACAAAAGCTTGTCGCCCAATGAGAAGTGCGGTCTTGTAAGAAAGAAGAAAGTGTGGATGAATGAAGATGTCCAAAGCCAATCAAGACTTGACAAATCAATTGACACACTTTTATCCAGAAAGAAATGTAGTGACCAGAGTGCCTCAGACTGCAACACTCATCAGGAACCTCATGGAAGCAGTACAACAGAGTATCTTGATGATTCCCTGAATTGCAAGACCACATTCTCTGGAACAGGTGCTAGTTCGTCCCCCTTAAAGTGTCTGAAAAGATCAGCTCATTCTAAAGAAGGGAACACTAAAAGAACTTCTAAGTCCGATGAAAACATTACATCTTCAGAAGACGTTGGAAACGCCAACTGTGTGCACATAAGTTTGGAAAAGCAAACATTGAAGAAGTCGCCTTCCAAAAGGAAAATGTCTACTCCGTTTCACAATATGCAGGGCCAAGATATTCTTTTAGATTTCCCAAAATGTCGACAAAATTTGAAGAAACCAGAAACATCCAAGAAGAGTAAAGAAATGATCAACAACGGTCACTTTACGTGCGATACTAATGATGTTCTTGGACCTGAAGAATGTGAAAGTATTGAGAATGCTAATGCACATTTTGTAAAAAAACAGACTTCACCTCCAAAGGCAAGTGTTGGTGCCTCAACTAGTCACTTTGAGAAAAAACACAGTTCCCCAAGACTGTTTTCTGTCAAAGATGAATGCAAGGATGAAGAAATCTCGGAAGCGATCACAGCTGTAAAACGAGAATCGAGCTCGGATGTTGAGATGGATCTGAAGGCTTGTCCATACTGTCCTGCTGTATTTGAGTCCGGAATTAGTCTCTCTAACCATATAAGAGGACATTTGCACAGAGTTGGCCTGAAAGCACGAAACTCTGTATCTGCAGCTAAGGTGACTTCTCTTGACAAAGTACCTCCAGTTCGTCGACGAACACTGCCACAAGTCAAAACAGGTGATTCTGCTCTTCCAGTTGTTAATAAAATCAATTAAAATAGTAGTTGTACAGAATAGCCTTCAAAGGAGTCACGAACTGCCTTTTTTAATATTTTGTACTGTTCTCTGAGGTCTTTTTACATAAAAAAAAAATCATCTAAAAGTAATAGGCTATTTTGTGTCCTGTTTTGACCCACTTCAGTCTGCTTTGTTTGGCAGATTGTGGACTCGGGAATAAACGCCCACTGCTATAATTGACTAGCAGTTGTGTATGTTTGACAGCCTACATCCTTTATAGATGGGCACATAAATACTTAGTACATGTCAAACGATCTGTAATAACAGACAAAAGAATAGTGACCACTAAAACAGTTACTCACACTGTAATGCAACATTACTGTTAGATCCAGTATAGTCCAATATAAAGTTAATTTAGTTTCTCAGGTCATGACCCCTTTAATTATGAGATGTTAATTTTTTTTAAGGTTTAAAAGACATTTGCAAAAAAATAGTGAACCGTACCATCAGGGGCGGACTAAGTGATTTAGGGGTCCTAAGCAAATTCCAGGTATGGGGCCCCAACACAAAAGTTATATGCTCTTTCACACCTACCCCTTATTTTGCTTGCTCGCTCTCATAGTTTATCCCTTCACAACCAGTAATTAGTCAACCTGATGCCGTTCTAAAGCCATATTAAGCTAGGCCTACCCTTTTTTTTAGATCACAAAAGTGATCTATGCTTGCACTTTCCATTTAATACATTTTATTTTAACTTTTACAATATTTTTACAAACATGAAATTATCCCATGCATCTCATTCTATCTAAGTGTTCTCTGAAGGCATATGGTAGGGTTTGCTGAGAAACAAATCAAAAATGTAATCCATTATTAAAAATCTCCAGTCATTGCATTCGTGCATTTATATGTGCATTTTATATGAGTGCGTGGCAGTTCGCCTCACACAAAAGAGTAATTTTGAAACCTCAAGACAAATAAAATTATGACTTAAAACACATTAATTTCTTGTGAAAATTTGTTCTGAGACAGCAATCTACAGCGACGAATGAGCGCAAAGAGCGCTCCCTCATATAATCACTAAAATCCGTCACTCACTTTCACTTTCAATCTTACAGCATTCCGTTAATAAGCTCTCTACACTGCATAATGAATCTCTTATTTACATCGACAGTAGATATTATCTGCAGTTTGTTAGAATGCTCTGCAAACTTGGCATTTTGAGCGGTAAGTGGATTCTAATGTAAACACGATTGGCTACATTTTTCAACGCTTCCAATATGATTTGGCAATATCAGAGGGGGCCCCCTGATTCCCTGGGGCCCTAAGCGTCTACTTACCTCACCTATTGGTTAAATCCGCCCCTGCGTACCATACCACTTTTTTGGGACCCTTCCGTTGGAGTATCTAGCACAGTACTCCGGTACCTAAAGGGTAGAGCTAGACTCACTAAAAAACGTTGATTGGTTGACAGTAGGGATATGATGATAAATAGTTTCAAACCAATTTTTCAAATGCATTGCAATTCTCTCTGGAATTGATTCTGAGCTTAGATTTAACAGCAGATGGCCCTATAGGCTAGTTTTTAACCGCACGCTTAAATGCTTACAAAGAAGAACGCTTGTTTGGCTGAGTAATGTAAATTGCTTTTAAACATTTATTATGCAAGATTAATGTAAACAAAGCCTTTCAAAAGATTGAAACAATTCGCTTTAATCTTTTAGAACTTTATGAATGATTATTTTAGGTTTGTGTGTGTAAGAAACTGGATGCAAGCAGAGTACGACTTTCTAAAGGACGCAGTGCCATCTGCTGTTAAAAACTAAGCTCAGAATCGATTCAAGAGAAAATTGTAATGCATTCACTTAAATCACAGAATAGTTTCACAAATCGTTGCACCCTAGTTGACAGAGACTCGTCATTTATTTGACCATTGGCCATTTATTTGCAATATGAAAAAGTAACTGAATGACACATTCTGCGTAACGTATCCTTTTGTAAGTTATATGGATAAGAACCAAAATAAAGGTAAATAAGAGACTTTTTTGGGATAAACATTTAATTGGCTTCTAAGCAATAAATATCTGTTGTAAATTAATCTGATTACATGTGGTTTCCCTGTTCCTTTCTGATCCCAACAGAAGAGGATACATCCCAGACTGATCATCCGACAGAGCTGAACACTGACTACCAACAGATGGAGCTCATCTGTCCTCTCTGTAGGGAGTGGTTTGACAACAGGACTGGGCTGTCCAACCATGTACGAGGCCACCTAAAGCGACTGGGCAAACCTTCTTCCACCGCGTCTAAATCTCCAGTGATCATATTGAAAGAATTGATGCGTGACAAGAAACAGTTTCAGATGAAGCTACAGGTTCTTGAGAAGAAGTGCCGCTCCACCAATTCTTTCCATCCCGTTAGGTTGAGTAACGGTTTAACATTTGCATCTACTGTCAAGCGGCAGAAAGATAAGGAGGAAAAGAAAAGGATAGACATTACTAAAGGCTCACCACCAAGTGATCTGATTGGAATTTTGAAGAAAAGAAGAGCCCATGAAGAGACCAAAGCAAAGCACCCATCCTACACGGCGAGAAAGGCTTTCCTTTTATCTTCAGGCAAAGACTGTGGCATGGAGATACAACCTTTCAATGCAGTACCAAATTCATTAGCAGGTAATATTTCATTGAAGGAGTGGTTCATGCACAAGAACAAAACTAATTATTTGTGACCCTTGGACCACAAAACCAGTCTTAAAGTAGTAGTTCACTTCCAGAGCAAAAATGTACAGATAATGTACTCACCCCATTGTCATCCAAAAGGTTTGTCTTTCTTTCTTCAATTGTAAGAAATTGTTTTTTGAGAAAAACATTTCAGGATTTCTCTCCATATAGTGGACTTCTATGGTGCCCTCGAGTTTGAACTTCCAAAATACACAAGAGTTGACGCAGAGCTTGACAAGACGAGCATTTGAGGTTAAAAAGTATATAAAATGACAGAATGTTTCGCTCGTTTCGATCGTTTAGAGCCCTTTGAAGCTGCATTGAAACTGCATTTTGAAAGTTCAAACTCGTGGGTATCATAGAAGTCCTCTATGTCCTGAAATGTTTTCCTCAAAAAACATAATTTCTTTATGATTGAAGATAGAAACACATGAACATGCTGGATGAGAATGGGGTGAGTACATTATATGTAAATTTTTGTTTTGGAAATAAACTTCTTAGCAATAGCCAAAAAACATTGTATGGGTCAAAATTGTCAACTTTTTTCTTTTATGCCAAAAAACATTAGGATATTAAGTAAAGATCATGTTCCAGAAAGATATTTTGTAAATTTCCTACCGTAAATAAATCAAAACTTAATTTTTGATTAGTAATATGCATTGATAAGAACTTAATTCGCACAGCTTAAAAGGCCTAAATATTTTTTTATTTTGTTTTTATTTTTTGCACCCTCAGATTCCAGATATTCAAATAATTGTATCTAGGGCAAATATTGTCCTATCCTAACAAATCATACAAACCATCAATAGAAGGCTTTCCAAATAAATGTACCTTTTTGACTGGTTTTGTGGTCCAGGATCACATTTACTTATTCTCATGTCATACGTTTAAAAAAAAAAATGCATAAAAGGAACAAGCATATGTGTTTCAAACAACACTGAGGGAGTTGATAATGACTCTTTAAACAACATGATAAGATTAATAAACCATCTGTAACCACGTTTTTGGGTTTCTCCGAAGCAGAAGTCATCATAGTTGGGTGAAATACTTTTGAGATTAATGGGAGACTATTTGTGCATTCATATTAGTTTTTCTTTCAAACATCTAAAGATAGAATCCACAAGAAAAGCAGACATGTGGATTACTAAGTTTTGTGTATATAAGATCTTGTATCTGCACAAAATGTTGATAAATGTATTTTGAAAAAGAAAAAAAAACTCTACAATAGCATGTTTATAAATATCCAAAGCAGGAAAAAAAAATAGATTATGACAGTCAAAAGAGAGGAAGATCAAATTTACTGTTACTCCCTCATCCTTTATTAGATGCGCTCCTGAGGTGTTGTAATTTAACAGGAAGTATAGTCTTATAAATGTACAATTACTCACCCCCATGTCGTTTCAAACCTGCAATGCACATACGACGTTCAAGGCCCAGAAAGGTAGTTAGGTCATCATTAAAAGAGTCCATGTGACATCAGTGGTTTAACCATAATTTTAATGAAGCGACGAGAATACTTTTTGTGCACAAAGAAAACAAAAATAATGATTTTATTTAACTATTTCTTCTTTGAGAGGCATGTAGTTCAGTAAGTTAAACATGAGTACACTGACATGTATTACAGTATCTATAATAACTGTAAGTGTTTAATTATATATGTTGTGTTTCTTTTACAGAGAAAAGTGAACTCAATAGAAAAGTGTGTGTGCACTGTAATACCACATTCCACAGTGGCGTTAGTCTCTCCAATCATTTGAGGGCATATGCACATCGAAAGAAAAAAGCTCTTCTGGACGGAACTAGTATGTACCTTTTATTTTCATCTATGTAATTGCAACTTTGAACTTGCATTTGGCTTCCTGTTTATAAAGGATGCTGCACCTCGCCGTCTACTTTCATCTACCATCTACTGCAGAATGCATGTCATATCCTTGCTACTTTTGCTAAACTTTGCTGTGACCATATCAGTAACTGAAACGTATAGTTGTTTTTGATGTTGTTTTTTTTTTTTCAGATTATAGTTACATTGTATAAGTATTGTTACCATTTGATTTAATTTGTTTGCTTTAAAATGTCAAAAATAGTGGATTACTGTAGTGTTATTTGGCTGGTCATGCGGTCTTAATATTGCTACCAGTCGGCCACCTCAAGGGTAATAACATTTACATTACTTATGAAAGGTGTGAAACCTAGTGCACAAATAACTTTAATGTAATATATGGTATAGGTGCTTTAAGATATTGGCTAAACATGTAAGAAGACTTCAGTGTTGTCATAGGTAAAAGCCTATGGTGTGCTTTTTAAGATGCCCTTATTTTGTTTGTATAGTTTCTAAAAAAATAAACTGTTTATTATTGCAGCTTTTGACTGTAAACAGAGAAAGCAAAGATCAAGGTCTGGGTCGAAGAAGAAAATGTACCCGCTGCTGCACACACCAGAAGAAATCTATAGACTTACTTGCAGGTAACCTCTATGTTACAAATGTTAAAAAATGTATATTTATTATAATATATATATATATAAAAAAAACTAATAGTTTAATACATCTTCAAATTCTTTTTACACTACCAGTCAAATGTTTTTTCAAGAGGATTCTACTGCTCACCAAGCCTACATTTATTTGATCCAAAGTACAGCGGAAACAATATTTTTATATATATATATAAAAAGTGATCAAAGCTAAATTTTCAGCATAATTGTCTTCAGTGTCACATGAACCTTCAGAATTCATTCTAAGAATGCTAATTTGCAGTTCAAGAAACATTATATAAATAAATACTTTTATTTAGCAAGGATGCTTTAAATTCATCAAAACATTTTTGTAACATTTTATGTTACAAAAGATTTCTTTTTCAGATAAATGCCGTTCTTCTGAACTTACTATTCATCAAAGAAACCTAAAAAAAATCTACACTACTGTTTTCAACATACTAATAATAATGATTTTTTTTTTTTTTTTGAGCAGCAAATCAGAATATTAGAATGATTTCTGAAGGATCATGTGACTGGAGTAATGATGCTAAAAATTCAGCTTTGAAATCACAGGAATAAATGATACTTTTAAAATATATTCAGATAGAAAAGTTATTTGAAAAGGTAAAAAATATTTCAAAATTGTACTGTTTTTGCTGTACTTTTGATCAAATAAATGCAGTTTTGCTGAGCAGAAGAGACTTCTTTAAAAAAGATTACAAATCTAAAAAAAACTTTTGACTGGTAGTGTATGTACATTAGAATGTCCTGTTTAATTTTTTTTCTTAGCATAAAATAATGACTATCATACATTTTAGCATTATTTGCAGTAGACACCCACTTAAAAGTTCAGTGTATCAATAGTTATATATAACGCATAACACACAGACACATTTATGTGTCATCAAAAGATGTTTAAAGACTATTTAAGGATCACAGTTAACACAAATATTTTTAAATGTATATTAATTATTTACTTTTATAAAAATACTTTAGTGTAGATCTTTGTAATGTGCATGTATGTAATGTTTCTAATGTGTAATTGTTTTCATGTACAGGTTTTGTGATCTAGTCTTCCAAGGCCCTTTGTCAGTGCAGGAGGACTGGATAAAGCATTTACAGAGGCACATCATGAATACCGCTGTACCGCACACAGGGGCAGGGATGGTGGAAGTCACCTCCTTCCCCAAGGACTCTTGCCCTAACACAGAACCACAGGCACAACCTTCAGTGATGCAAACATCCTCATGAGCCCAGGAACACACAATTTGTCCTTGAAATATCACGTGTATGTAAATTGTTTGGTTCCCATTTAAATTTTATAATGCCATCAAGTAAGGACTTCTGTTTTTTACTCTTAATGAGGATCCATTCTTAACACAGACCACTTTTTAGATATTGTTACATTGTGCTGGTGTTGTACATGGTCAAAGAACGTACGAACAGTGGGTGAATATGTCGACATTTCAGTGAAACCCACCACCAAAAGACAACCTTTACCTCAGATGCTTCTCACAGTGAGTTTAATCTGTCAATGCATTTATTCTCTACAAAAACTCAAATGATTCTGTATGTAGATTTTATAACAAGCCATTTTAATTTGAGAACCGACACAAGTTTTTTTTTTAATGTCCCATGCATAGATCTGGAAGGTGCACATATGATGCATATGTATCTACAGTATACATTTACTTCAGATGTTTGACTCATGCCAACACATCAGTCATTATGTGAACAACCCATTCTATTGATATTAGAAGTTTGGACTGTATGCATGTCATAACGCCCTGTTTACATCATTTCCGGTAACATTTTGGTTTTCATTTATTTTGATTTTATCTTAAATCTGTAAGTTTGCCAAGTGTGCAAAAAAAAAAAAAAAACATTAACTGTTACTTGTGTAGGCCATTTTTTACGGTTCAAATATTTTTGTGTATAAACCTTTTTAGGTAATTTATGTGAAAACAAATGTAAATCACTATAAACATTTTTGCTGTTCAGAATAAAATGTTTTTGTCGTCTTCAACTTAAGCTATGAATGTAAGAGTTTGTAAATGTGTTGATATTATCAGTTTGTGAAACGTAATATGCATACACCTTGTAGAATCTGCAAAATGCATGTTATTTTTTTATTTAGTACTGACCTGAATAAGATATTTCACATAAATACAAGAGAAAATAATAGTTTTATGTATAAAAATGACCCTGTTTAAAAGTTCCATACCTTACATACCTGAATGATCCGCAGCTGTTTTATTTTTTTAGTGATAGTTGTTCATGAGTCCCTTGTTTGTCCTGAACTGTTGAACTGCTCGCTGTTCTTCATAAAAAATCCTCCAGATCTCTCAAATTCTTTGGTCTTTTAGCATTTTTGTGTATTTGAACCCTTTCCAACAATGACTGTAAGATTTAGAGATCCATCTTTTCACACTGAGAACAACAGAGACTCTTTAACTATTGCAACTATTACAGAAGGTTAAAATGCTCACCGATGCTCCAGGAGGAGAAACGATGCGTTTACATTTTTGAATTTGCATATCAGGGTAGATTTAACTTAGTTTGTCTTCTGGGAAACTAGTAAGTATCTTCTGTAGCTTCTGAAGGGCAGTACTAAATGAGAAAAAAAAAAACATTTAGGCAAATCCAGAAAAACGTACACTTTTTCATTATGTTCAAAAGTTTTCATACCCCTAGGCTCTTAATGCATCATGTTTCCTTCTGAAGCATGAGTGTTTGAACCTTCTGTAGTAGTTATAAGTCCCTCAGTGTGAAAAGATGGATCTCAAAATCATAGTCATTATTAGAAAGGGTTCAAATATACAAAAAAGCTGAAAAAACAGAATTTGTGGGACCTGAAGGACTTTTCTGAACTGTTCAGGACAAACAAGGGACTCATGAACAACTATAACTAAACAAAAACACAGCTGTGGATAATTGGTAACAACACTATTATAAATCAAGTGTATGTAAACTTTGAAGAGGGTCATTTTTATATATTCAACTATTATGTTTTTTGTGGACTACATGTAAGCATCTTTTATGTGAAATATCTTATTTTTAATAACAGTAACTTTTTTGCAGATTCTACAAGGTGTATGCAAACTTTTGACTTCAACTGTGTTGTAAGAGTAGCAGTTATTTTCCACACACACCTGAATACTGAATATTTGCTGTTTGTATGTTACTAAACTGTGAACTATATTAAGCGCTAGTTTCAACATGATACACAGCTTCAAAAAACAATCACTAGCAGTCTTAGAATCTCATAACCTGGATAGCTTAATGAGGCAGACCTATAAGAAACTGCTGGATTTATCAGTAGATCCTAAGCAGTTAGGTCTTACAGAGTTTGTAGGTATATTTATCCAAATAGTTTTTTCCCCACAGGCTCCTTTTTTCCCTAATTATCACATTCAGCTCCAGACACACCTATTGCTGAAAGGCGTATAAATATAAGAACAACCATGCTGCCATCATTCACAAACACTGGCAGACTGTATTGAACCGAAGGACTCATTGTCTAAGGCAAATGTTCACCAGCTGTAACAATAAACAGAGTAATTACAACAGAAATGTCTACGGGAAATGACAGCAAACCAAATAGAAGGGGCTGGTCAAATCCTCTATAAACCAACGTGTTTAAAAGAAGAAAGCAAACATGTAGAAACATGCATGCATGCAGAAGTGTAGTATGCAAAACAGTACAAAAAACAGAAGTCACAATCTCTACATAAATTCATTTAATTTGAGATATTTTGCAGGTATCGTTCCATGTAATAATAGCCCTTAGTGCTAAAACTGAAGGTTCATCTAATGTAACATGTAACCAAATCTTGTTCATTAAAAACATTTAATCACCACCAGAGAACAGAAAAAATAAGACATTAATAATTACACAACAGAGAACATTAAGGGCAGTTGTTGTAGATGTTCTTTCACAAGCGTGTGGCTTCTAAGATTTAATCATAATGACAGCACATAAGTAAACTGGGGACTGAGGTTCTAATCATGAAATGCAGGGTGCACATCCTTACCATTCTGGCAGTTCTTGATATGCCTCTTATCAGCACAATACAGCAAAAACATTTCATATGTTTCAGTCTTAACAAAGGAAATACAAAAACCACTTTCAGACTCAAAAACCTGTTGTAATAAGGCTGTTATTGCTAAAGAGAAAAGGTGAACTTTCGTCACATCTTTCACCATGTCAGATCATGTCTTTTGGAGTGTATAAAATGTTGAGAAGTGCTGCTCCTAAACTGAAAGGACACATCTAAGAAAACGTGATATGTTTAATGTTGTATACAAACATTAAATGATTTCTGGAATTCGTTTCCGTAACTAAAGAGAGTTAAAGAAAAGACCTGGGCACTTTTGAAAACAAATTTATGAGACCTACTGACCTTTCAATACTTAAAGGGATAGTTCACCCAGAAATGGTAATTCTGTCTTTATTTACTCATTCGTGTCATTCCAAACCTGTATGAGATGAAAAGGAACATAAAAGAAAAGAAAAAAAATATCCCATTGTTCCACAGTAGTAATAAAGTCATACAGGTTTAGAACAACAAGTAAATGATAAGATCATTTTTTTGGGTGCACTATCCCTTTAAAATATACATCAGCCTGTATATTAAATATGACGACAAAAAAGTATGTAAATAACACAATTAACAAATGTAAATGTATAACGGATCATAATTTAAACTAAACGTCTTCTAATAGGAAAACGGAAGCAAACACAAACCTGTTGTTTGCAATGTTCCTGTTATATTTTGCAACGTGTGTTTTTGCTTCCTGTATTGAGGCCCATGTATAGATCGTCCATCAGTCCATTAGTCACTACTGATACTTTCCTTGACCTCAAGAGGCAGCGTGTCAAAAAGATGGTCCTCCACGAAGAGGAGGTTTTTCCGAAGAAGGCGACACTGGCCGAGCTGGAATGGAAGGCAATCTAAGCAGTTCCCCTTGAGCTCAAGATGGGACAGCTGAACTAACTGCCCGATCGCATCTGGGATGGAAGCGATGCGGTTATGGCCCACGCATAAAACCTTTAGTTTGGAACATTTAAACAGTTGATTAGGCAGAACTTCTACCTTGTTCTCTGTGATTGCGAAATGTTGAAGGTTGTGAAGGTATCCGACCTCCACGGGTATACTTGAGATGCAGTTGTGGCTGAGGTCAATGTGCCTCAGCTTGGGCAGATGAAACAGAGCTGGAGGAAGGGTCTCCAGTTTATTGTGACAAATAATGAGGGACTCCAGACTCTTCACAAGGCCTATTGATGGTGGAATGGCAGTGATCTTGTTGTACCATAACTTGAGGCACATCAATCTTCTCAGGTGCTGAAAGCTGATGATCTCCTCAATGGTCCGGATGTTATTATTCTTCAAATCCAGTTCTTGCAGGTTAGCCAAGCTAAAGATGGCATGGGGGATCCTCTCCAAATCACAGTTCTGGAGCTCCAGATCAAGCAGGCTGGTAATCTTTTTGAGACTGTTCAGTACCAGCAATTTAGTCCCATCATTGTGTACCACCAGTTTGGTGAGATGCGGCGAGAGTTCTGTTAGATTGGTTGGTATTTTATTGAAGTTGCTTTTGAGGTACAACGTCCTCAAGTGTTTCAGATCTTTCAGTGACTCCAAACCGATCATCTTGTTGTGTTCAGAGTTCAAGTTCCCAATCAGGTTCAGGTCCTTGAGGCTCCTCAACAGATAAATCCACGGTGGGATTTCTGCAACGTCTGTAAACTTAATGTGAAGGCAACGCAGATGGTCGCGGAGAAACGTGAAAGCAGTTTGTTCGACTTTAGCGGGGCAGTGATATAGATGAAGTTCCCGTAGGTTGGTCATCTGAGAAACCTTGGCTGAAATCCTGACCTCAGGAATAAGCTCTAACTTGAGGATTTCCAGATCTGTGAGGTCAAATACGGCATTAGGGAGTCCTGACAGCATAAAGAGATGAAGTTCTTGTTCATCCTGAGCATTGGATGTCACATGCTGACGTAGTTTTTCGAACGTCCACTCATGGTTAAGGCTTATTTCTCGTAGTTTGTTCTCACTAACCTCAGAGAGAAATACGCCGAATCGCTTGGAGTACAACTGGTCGTACTGGTCGACCATGTGTAGAAGAAACGCAAAGTCATTCTTGACATCAGGAATATCACTGAAGCTACTTTCCTCTCTGACCTTTTCAAATGAGTACTCTTTAAGAGGTCTCCTGAAGAGCCAGTAGAGCGTATGCAAACACACCAGTCCATACAGACATATCATAGCCATGAAAGTGAAAAGAAGCTTCCTCAACATGAATGCCATATTGTGCGTGCAATAGAACTTACTGTACCCAGTCAAACTTTCAATGCCAGTTTCGCAAAAATGGCAGAATTTGATCTCTGAGGCAAACGTTGATGTATAGCTTAAGATCAAAATGATCTTTACTGCTTTTATCGCAGTTTGAGCCACATAGAGTTTATAGATGAAGTCACTGTCCTCTACGTGGACTCGAAATTTCCGCACTTTCTCAAAAAGAGCCTTGGCTTGTTCTCCATCTTTTTTATCTAAGGTGGTCAAGCTAGGAGCTTCTGCAATAAGCTTTTCGGTTGGAAACTGCATCGTTGGAGTTTCCATCAAAGGAGTAGACTGACTGCTGTCCTCCGAGGATACGTGTTTCTGGAAAACTGCACCACCTGTAAACCTCTGCTTGTTTTCCTCAGAATCTTCACAAGCGGTTTCAGACAAAGCTTTCGTTGTCCATGGGGATTCAAAGCACCGCCCCAAGATGGAAACAAAGTGCTCAATCTTTGAGCTGGTCTTTGGGTACTTGAACCAAAAGTTGCTGCTCACCATCAGCATTATAGTGTGTATGAGGGCAAGGTAAGGGAAGTATTTGTTGTACCATGGTAGGGCAACATGGTAGCACATTTGGTTGACAAACACATACTGCTGATAGTCCAGATTTGTTTTTAGTCCTTTCGGTTGAGGTTGAGACCACCTATCTTCTTTTAAGGGAGTAGGTTGAGTGTCAAGAAGTTCATGCGTAACACTATCAGGCAGGTCTCTGGTTGGTGAAGGTGTAGCACCCAGAACTGATGAGGAACATTCTAGTAGATTTTCTGCTGCCTCAGGCTTTGTGCTTTTCTCGAGAATGGGAAGACATGCCACTTGATCTTTGGATAACTGCATAGTTCCAGAAAATATGGCTAGCATCAACATTATTATCCCAATATAATCCATGAACACGTCCCACCATGGTTTCAGAATACGGTAGTTCGGCTGGATGTCATTAAGGGAGGCAACTTCAGTTAGACTAAACATCCCTGTAATAAAGAGTAGTACAGTCAGTGCAAATGAAACCAGTGCATGTTTGAACAGAATTAATTTGAGTCTTTTACATGTCTCAGCATTCTTCAAAAGTCTTGGGTGTTTACTCCAAGATAAAATAAACAAAATGTGAACATACAGTTGCAGAATCAGCAAAATGTTATATAAGAGGTATCGTACAAAATGCATTTTATTTTTTATTTAGTGCTGACCTGAATAAGATATTTAACATAAAAGATGTTTACATATAGTCTACAAGAGAAAATAATAGTTGAACATATGTGACCCTGGAACACAAAACCAGTCTTGCGTGGAATAGGTATATTTGTAGCCAACATTGTATGGGGCTTTTATGCCAACAATCATTAGGATATTAAGTAAAAATCATGTTCCATGAAGATATTTTGTACATTTTCTACTGTAAATATATCAAAACTCAATTTTTGATTTGTAATATGCATTGATAAGAAACATAAATACGATTTTCTCAATATTATGACTTTTTTGCTCCAGATTCCAGATTTTCAAATAGTTGTGTCTGAGCAAAATATTGTCATATCCTAACAATCCATACAAGTTTGTATAGTGATGGCTGTTCATGAGTCCCTTGTTTGTCCTGAACAGTTAAAGTGCCTGCTGTTCCTCAGAAAAATCCTTTAGGTCCCACAAATTCTTTGGCTTTTCAGCATTTTTGTCACAATGCATTAAGAGCCATGGGGTGTAAACATTTTAACAGAATTAAGATGTGTGCATTTTTCTTATTTTTCTAATATATATATATATATATATATATATATATATATATATATATATTTATTATTATTATTATTATTATTATTATTTATTTTTTATTTTTTTCTCTCCATTTAGTACTGTCCTTCAGAACCTACAAAAGATACTTACATATTTCCCAGAAGAAACATTTTCACAATTTGTGGGACCTGAAGGATTTTTCTGAAGTACAGCAGGCAGTTTAAGGCAGTTCAGGACAAACAAGGGGCTCATGAACAACTATCACTAAACAAAACAAACACAGCCGTGGATCATTCAGGTAACAACACAATATTAAGAAACAAGTGGAAATATTTTATTCAGGTCAGTACTAAAAAAAAAAATAACATGCATTTTGTATGACCCCTCTTATTTTGGAAAAAATAATTAACATTTTGTAGATTCTGCAATTTTTGACTTCAACTGTAAATGAGTGCATGAAACCACACAGAGTGCATGTACTGACTATGCATGGTTCGCCATATATAACTGCTAGCCACACATGGTTTCAAGTTACAACATGAAAGGTCCGAACCATCTCAAGAGTGTGTTATGTTTGAAATGGCACTTCACTGCGACGACTTACAAGTTCGTGTGGCATGAGAAACACATTTCCATTCACTTCAGATGTGATTCCTGATTCTAGGTTAAAATATTTTTGGCTCCGAATGTGGTATTAATAGTTCATTTCTGTTTTTAAACTCCCAGTGGCATGCACACAGATCAAGCTCTGCTTTATTTGATGCCTGCTATTTTCTCAGAGTGGTGCCTGAGAAATAGAGTCTGGAAACACATGGCAGCTGTTAATCATTAGAAATGTCTGTGTTAACCATTTAAGGGATTTAGGAAATATATAAACTAAGAAGCCTACGATTTTAACTTTTGACTTGACTGCATAACTTGGTCATGCAACAAAAAGAGTGCTTTATGTGTCTTTTACATATAACTTAGTGCTCTTTTCATAACAAGCCTCCATCATTTCAATTCATATTTTGTAGATTTGTCAGTAGAGGGCGACCTCAAAAAATACACAAAACTCTTTTAATGTCAGCATTAAATTCTCTTAAGAAACGCCTTGTAGTGTCAAAACAAGGCCAAATGGCTAAATAAGTTATACAATTATTATTAGCAAACTTTTTAAATCACGCAAATGCACCGATTTAGTCGATGGCCCTGTAAACTGACATTAAAAACGTTTCTAGGTTGTTCTGAAACGAATATTATCAGGCTAATGAAACATCGTCTTAAAATAGAAATATTCTCATTCGTATAATGCAGTAATTTGATGTGAGGATCTACCAGGCGGACAAAGTCTGAACTCACATAACCTGCAACCCCTGGGAATAATATATTTCTAGGTAGTAGGAAGAAACAAGCCTCAGAGACTCAGATAAAAACAGTTATACGGTTTACTTACTGTCTCTATGCCGTTTTTCACTGGTATGGAAGAGTGCGCGCTGTCCTTATCTTGATTGTCATATTGCTTTACACGCTAGATTTGTCAAAGTTGTCGTTGAGCAGGAAACAGACTACAGAAGTCAAACACATAATCGCCACCAAACAGTCTCCTTTCAGCGTACTAATATAGTGAACGTCAGGCACTGTACACGCTGTCCATAGAAGTCTGGGGTTTCAAATATGCTATTCTTTGTCCGACCTGCTCCGACTTGTAGTTCAGCAGTCAAGATGACGGAGTTGTTCCGCTCGTCAACTGCGTATTTCATTGGACGCTGACAGCGTAGCGTTTATGAACTCTCTGGATAAAGGTGAATTATCACCAAAAAGTCTTTTAGGGTGCAGACGCGCCCAGTACACAAAGCAGTGTTCTAGATAAAGTTGTTTTTTTTTAAATTAAAGGTGGAGTCTGTGAAGTATTACAGTTATGACAACCATGACTATTTAATCATTAGGACTAACCCTGGTCACTCTTTCTTCTACTTTCCTTTCTTCTTCCCTTTTATTATGAGGAAACTAGGACCCAGATGCTTAAATGGTGGAGCAATGTTTGGCTGGCACAGTGTGCAGGAAATGTCTTGGTAGCTAACCAACCCACCCCAAATGGTGTTTCAGGTTTCAGCTAGTTTTGTAAGAGGAACATAGATTTTCCTTTTCTGTCTGACTGAATCATAAACACATGGGTTTTCTTCCTCTTCTGTTATTTTTTTATTTTATTTTTATTTGATTTTATTGTGTTTAGAATGCTTTTAATCATTCATACAATTCATGATAGTTATTTTACACATTCAGCTGCCTTAAAAATCTGTAAGATGACATCACTGGTTTATTGCTCATTTAGTGCTCTTGAGTATCATTAGTGCCCAACCCTTGGTTTTGAGAGCACTACAAGTGGAATTAAACCTATAATAACTTTGTATGAGACATCTTCATTATTAAGCAAAAATTATAAATGAATTTAGGGATGGTATATAATTTTTTTTCAAATGGAGAATGATTGTGTTTGAAAGCCTTGTCAGTAAACAGTGGAATTAAAAAAGCAAACAGTGAGAAATAGTTTTAAAATGAGACTGCAAATCACATGCATTTCCAATTATAGTCAAATTAAAGCCATGTGCAATACTGCATCTGTGTTATGTTTCAGACCAGACATTGTAATGTATTATTTAGTACTAGTGCTGGGCAAAGATTAATCGCATCCAAAATAAAGGTTTTTGTTTCTATAATATATGTAGTGTATATTTATTATGTATATATAAAGACACACACATACAGTATAAATGTTGAAAATATTTACATGTATTTACATGCATATATTTATATTAATTTAATTTATATATATATATATATATATATATATATATATATATTAGTGCTGTCAAATGATTAATCACGATTAATCGCATCCAAAATAAAAGTTTTGTTTACATACCATATATTTGTGTACTGTGTATATTTATTATGTATATATAAATACACACACATGCATGTATATATTAAGGAAAAAATATTTTAGATTTATATCTAAAATATTTATATTTATTTATAATCTAAATTGTATACAGGTATATATATATATATATATATATATATATATATATATATATATATACACATATACATATAAATATTTAGTTTTAATATATACATGTATGTGTGTGTATTTATATGTATATAATAAATATACACCGTAAACACGCATATAGTATGTAAAAATAAACTTTTATTTTGGATGCAATTAATCACAATTAATCATTTGACAGCCCTTATATATAAGGGCTAAAGAGGAGAGAACAGTTTTATTTGTCCACAGGTATCTTCCCATTCTTTTCTCCTCTGCTTATCACTAGGAGATTTACATGGTTTCTCTTGTTGCCCTTTGACTTAAAATTACAAAAGCCGCACAATGTGGCATTGTATCAGTATTTCATTTTCCTAGTTGTGTTAAGGTAAAAATAGCAACAGGTAGCACAACAGCTTAAATAGTGCAACCATTTTACGTCATCAAAATAATGGCACCCCCATAGTCCAAAATATGTACAAAACAATGAGGATTTTTTTTATTAACATCTTTAATTTGTTTTCTACTACATATTTCACTAACAGACATCCTTTGGCGTTATATTAAGCCATACAAGTTTTAATACCGGGGTTCCCTTTGAGGTTTAAACTGAACATTTGAAATAATGTGACAAAACGGTATGTATCTTAAATGCTGGAAACTTCTTCACTTGATGTTGAACATACATGAAGATTGGCACGTGAGGCTTGCCGTCGCTCCCTGTACACGTGACTTAGAAAACCTATAAATATGGGTAGCAGGCGTCCATTGTGTTCACCAGAGAGTCACTGCCGTGGACAAAAGACAGTAACAGTATGGCGTCGACGAGCCGGTTAGTTACATTTCTGCTGGTTTTGTGTCTCTCTAAATCGATCTGTAAACGCACGGCATAGATGACCTTTGATTCTGTCCGATGTGGGCCCCTATAGCATTGTAATCGTAGTTTGTTGTCGTTTTGGTGCGTATAAAGGAAATCTTGGATAATGAATACACTGTCATGTTTTCGCTAGCGCATGTTGGCTAGCCGTTCGCGTCTTATGAAAGAAGACAAAACGCGAACTCGTTGCGGTAAAACAACTTTAAGATATAAGCCGTCTGATGGGTTGTTTCAGATCTACGTGAAAGGTTGAGACGCCTGTCAAAAGCAAACCAAACAACATAGCCATCACAGAGCTAACAGCGCTAACTGCACGCACATCACTAACAAGATGGGCACTTCAAAACTCTCAGGAAGTGATTCCAGTTTATTATTTATTTAATAATATTATTTCTATAAACTCGTGTCCGCGTTGTTGAGGCTAAAACATCAGTGTTTAGTAGCAGTCAACAGCTGTATCAGTCAAAGCCACCGTTAGTCCACTGTTGTTAGTTTGAAACGTTAAACAGCTGAAAGACGTTTTAAATAAAGAGCATGTTCTGTATTATGATATGATGAGACATGTTGTTTATTTTGTGTAGTTACTGGGATGATCAGGGAAAAGATGGATTCTTCTCTATTGACATTTTTAGGAACTGATTTATAATCATTGATAAATTGTGCAAAAAAGCTTATGATTTTTATATAGATTGCACATATAATAAAATTAAGCATAACATGCCGCTAGGCATATTTAAAATAACGGGTAACTTTACAATACAATAGAGGTCAGGAAGGGAAACTGAAAGTTGATGTCATATTTACTCTGTGGGTCTGATGTTTAAAAAAAAAAACAAAAGCGATGCAACAAGGACTATCTGCAATTAATTGGTATCCAAAAAATAATATATCCTAGCTTTGTATGAATTTCTGTGCTGGTTTGTTTGACATTTCCTGTATCCTATTCCACAGACAAACAGATGTTTTCTAATGTCAGTAGAGTTCAAGAGTTCATGTGGATTTTTCCTGACCTCTGGAATTTTGTCTATTTTAGTGGAGACTCTCTTCCCAAGGTGCAATGCCCCAATCATCCCGATGCAATCTTGGTGGAGGACTACAGGGCAGGAGACATGATCTGTCCTGAATGTGGCCTTGTAGTAGGTATGAGTTTGCATCTGCTTCTGAATATTATTACACCTTTAAAGGGTTAGTTCACCCCAAAATAAAATTAGCCCATGATTTACGTACCCTCAAGGTTTCCTAGGTATATATGACTTTCTTCTTTCAGATAAATCCAATCAGTGTTACATTAAAAAAAATGTCCTGGCTCTTTCAAGCGTTATATTGGCAGTGGACAGGTGTTTTTATTCAACAATCCAAAAGAAGTCCAATAAAGTGCATCCATCCATAATAAAAAGTGCCTCACATGGCTCCAGGAGGTGAACAAAGTAGGGGTCGACCGATATGTGTTTTTCAGGACTGATACCGATTATTACAGATAAAGTAAACCGATAGCCAATATTTTATTCAATATTTTGAACCGATATATATGTCTGGTATTAAAATGAAAATTAATGTCAAAATAACAAGGGCTCTGACAAGAACTACCTTCCCTGGTGTTGGTTGAGTGTAGTACTCCCAGACTGCACTTCTTACTCTTGTCGCCTTCTGTGCATTCATATACAATAAGGGTAATATAAAGAGAATTAAAAGTGGGGCCAATTTTGCTTCATGACTAAGCCTATGAATGCTGTACTACAGCTAAACAGTATTTTATTTGGCTTCAGTAATTTACATGCTAAAAATGTATGTGTAATACCGTAACCTCTCATAATTCCTCATTAATTTTTTCTGATAACTAAAACATAATCTACAATAGTAGAGGTGACTATTCAATTCATCATCTAATGCAGTGGTCTCCAAACTTTTCTACACCACAGACTGGATAAAATTTAAATGATTAAAACTACAGACATTAATGAAAGTTAAGAACAGCTTTAGGCCTATTTCGGTTTTCGAAAACCGAAATATGTTTCTCATGCGTCCTACTTCATCTGCCGGTACGACTTGCACATATGACCGTTAGCGGAAATTAGAAAAAAGTGTTTATATAAGTTTTAAATATGGATATTTTTCTTATAAAAACACCTTAATTCACTTTATTCACCCCCCACCCCCCTTCAAGCCGTGTGAGGCACTTTTTTATTATGGATGGATGCACTTTATTGGACTTCTTTTGGATTGTTGAACAAAAACACCTACACGCTGCCATTATGAAGTTTAGAAGAGCCGGGAACTTTTTTTAATATAACTCTGATTAAATTTGTATGAAAGAAGAAAGTCATATACGCCTAGGATGCCTTGAGTGTGAGTTAATCATGGGCTAATTTTCATTTTTGGAATAAAAAGTGGTCCTTTTTCTTTACTAACTTAGTAAGAGAATAAGTTTGTGTTTTGTTTCTTTCTCAGGTGACCGTGTAATTGATGTAGGGTCAGAGTGGAGAACGTTCACCAATGAGAAAGCAACTAAAGATCCGTCTCGTGTTGGTGATGCTCAGAACCCTCTCCTCAATGGAGGAGACCTCACCACCATGATCAGCAAAGTAAGGAACTTGTCTGCCTATTTAATGAGTTCGGTGCATAAATGTGTTCTCATCATGATTTTTGAAATCTATTTTTCATATGATATTTTAGGGAACAGGTGCAGCAAGCTTTGATGAGTTTGGAAATTCTAAGTACCAGAATCGGAGAACCATGAGCAGCTCTGATCGAGCCATGTTGAATGCCTTCAAAGAGATCACCACCATGGCAGACAGGATCAACCTTCCCCGAAACATCATCGTGAGTGTCCTAGCCTACTCTTATTGAAGCAGATGGTAACGTAATAATGCATAATAATGTCACACGTTCAAGTCGAAAACACAACATGGAAGTACACTAAACAAAACACAATTTATATTCTGAACAGTATTATATATGTATGCAATCTTTTTTTTTTTTTTTAAAGGAAACCGCGGGTATTAAAACTTGTATGCCTTGTATGTAAATGATGTCTCTTAATGAAATTAGTAGTAACCAATGAAAGATTTACATCGTTTTATACATATTTTGGACTATGTGTACCATTATTTCTATAACCTAAAATGGCTGTAGTCTGGTGCCACCTGTTGCTAACTTTGAAAAATAAAATACTCATACAAGGCCATATTGTGCAGCTTTTGGCAATTTTTTTTCAGTTGAAGGGCAACAAAAGAAGCGATGCAAGAAAAATAAATGGGAAGTTGCTTCTGAACAATTAAAAATCATCCGTTCACTTTAGCCAAGATGCTTATGAGGCTTTTGGTAGACAGCAGCTACTGAAAAAAGAGCTTACAAATGGCAGAGACAAGAAACACTAGATGCCATCTTGGCAGGATGTAAACTCCGTATCCGGATTTCACTCAATATCCGAGGCCGTTTACACTCATTGTGGGCAAAAATCTTATGGTACAGCATTTGGTTTAAGCTTGTATCTATCGCCACCTGTAGGCTCTTTCAGAAGCTGTGGTCATCATCGTATCAGTATTTTATTTTCAGCATTGTCGTGCAGTAAAAAGAGCAACAATGTAAATGTTTAGTGGGTTTTCTACTACATATTTCAGTAAGCGACATCATTTATATTATATTAAGCTTACAAGTCTTAATACCCAGGGTTCCCCTTTAAAGCAAACCATTAAGGTTCAGCTGATTTGTACATCACACCAGTGCAAAATCATTCGTTTCCATTCGCTAGAGCGAGTTTTCTGCTTACAAAGATTTAACAAATATGATTTTATAATTATAGATGAGTGTTTCTGTCATGTTTTACATTAATACGTCCGATGTCACAACATGGCAACAAGTGTGTCATCTAGACTGGGAGAGTTTCGCACTTGTAAATACATTCACGGTCATTCATTAATCAGTAACCTCACTTGGAGAGCATATTCCTTTATCCTCTCAATAAAGTTTCCTTTCTATGTTACAGGACAGAACAAACAACTTGTTCAAACAGGTTTATGAACAGAAGAGTCTGAAAGGAAGAAGTAATGATGCAATCGCTTCGGCCAGCCTTTACATAGCGTGCAGACAGGAGGGAGTCCCTAGAACATTTAAAGGTAAAAATTGCACATTTTTATGATGTTAATTAACAGACTATATTGTATTGAATTTACTGTGTCTACCGACAAAATATGCTCAACCAGTAGAGGGCAAAAAAGGTTGTTAAAGGGATAGTTCACCCAAGAGTTAAAATTCTGCCATTAATTACCCTCATGTTGTTTCAGACCCCTAAGACCTTCGTTCATCTTTGGAACACAAATTAAGATGTTTTTGGTGAAATCTGAGAGCTTTCTGACCCTGCATAGACAGCAACGCAACTACCACTTTAAAGAAAGGTAGTAAGATTGTTAAAATAATCCATGTGACATTAGTGGTTCGACCGTAATGTCACAAAGCTACGAGAATACTTTTTCAGAAAACAGAAAAACCTCAGATTTCATCAAAAATATCTTTATTTGTGTTCTGTAGATGAACTAAAGTCTTATGGGTTGAGGTGACTAATTATTGACAGAATTAAAAATTTTGGGTAAACTATCCATTTAAAATACTTTTTAAATATCTATATGGGGAAAATTCTTCCAGAACAAAGGATGATGAAATAGTGGGTCGGTGCTGTTGCCCTCAAAAGCGCAGGTTTATTTGTTTGAGCGACCAATGGAAGTCAGAGGGAGTGTTCTGGAAAACCTCTTATGCAGAGTTCACACTGCATGATTTTCAAAGTCATTGGATCACCGTTGTTTTCACACTGCATGACTATCTTGGCTAGCATTTGGTTGCTGCGGTGTTCACATTGCACAATGAATTGGCGACAGGAGGTTACACACGGCATGACTTTACAATAGGAAGAATCACCGACAACTCTGTCTGGTTTGGAAACTACAGCCTCACTGATTATGTGATCTATGGTCCTCCCTGGACACAAAATAATTAACAAAAATGACTTAATTGTTAACATATTCTGCTGGGAAAATGTAATGTACACAAATCAAAGTAGGCTACTTGAAATTGAAACCAACGTTTTGAATTTTATAATGTTTAGCCTATTTCTTATAGCCTATAAAAGAGAAATCCTATAAATCTTTTGTCCTTTATAAAAGATAATTATTTACAGGAAAAACCTAGCCCAACCCCCCCATATTTAATTTAATTTTTTGTTATATGTAAACGTATAACGTATTTAACGTAACGTTACGATACACATTCATATCATAACCGTTCAGTATGAGGCTAGACCATTAGCATCTCATTCAAAAACTACCAAGCATTTTCTATATTTTTCCTTTTTAAAACTTGACTCTTCTGTGGTTACATCGTGTACTAAGACCGACAGAAAATGAAAAGTTGTGATTTTCTAGGCTGATTTTCTGGAACTATACTCTTATTCTGGCCTAATAATCAGGGAACTTTGCTGCCTTACCATGGGAGCAGCAGGCACAATGATGACCAACGTGACCAGCACTAAGCCACTAAGGTAATAGTAAAATAGCTGGGGACCATATTCAGGCGCTGCATAATATAATTGTGCCTGCTGCACCCATGGTACAGCAGCAAAGTTCCTTGATTATTACGCCGGAAGGATAGTATAGTTCCTATCCATATCAGCTTGGAAAATTGCAAGTTTTTATTTTCTGTCGGCCTTGGTACATGATGTAACTACAGAAGAGTCAAGTTTTAAATAGGAAAAATATTGAAAATCTTTGGTCATTTTTGAACGAGATACTAATGGTCTAATCGGATTCAGTGATTTATGCTAAGCTATGCTAAAAGTGCTAACGGCAGACCCGGAGAACGGCTCAATGGATTCAAAAATGGTAAAACTGATCTGTTTAACTCTAGGGGAGTTGGAAAATGAGCCTATTTTAAAAAAAGTGGAGTGTTCCTTTAAAGTGTGTGAAATATAATGTACACCAGGTTGTGACAGTGAGTTGTCCTCTTCCTCACTTTTAAATCGCATACAAATGTCTGTGCACAGTTTACTTTCACTTTTGAATTAGTGGCATTTAAGCATCTATTGATTGAAACTCAAATAAATAAGAAAGGAATATTGAAAATGCTTCCAAAATCATCTTCGATAAACCAAACAAAAAAAAAAATCCTCCCTGAACTTCTGTATCTTGCTCTCTCATCGCCGATGTATGTTTCAGTCAGAACTCATTTCACACAGCAGGATTTTGAATTGCTGACAGGTCCAGATATTTAGCATGCCAAAAATTTCACAGGCATCTGTGATTTTCTCAGATCGTGTCTTTGATGATTTACACAATGTGATTGTCACTCGTATGAACTAGCACCAATTTGCCTCAGATTTCGGGCATTTGTCAGCAATTTGCAAAACCTGTCGGCGAGTGAAAATCAGGGCTAAACTCATGCAGTGTGAACTTGGAATTAGTTTTGGTGATGTTAGTGGTCAGTATTGGGGAAAGTTACTTTTAAAAGTAATGCATTACAATATTGCGTTACTCCATGAAAAAAGTAACTAATTACTTTGTGTTACTTTTGCATTACTTTTTAAATCTGGGCAGGGCTTGTTTGTTTTTAATATAAAACATTAAATTTTTAGCAAATGTAAAAGCCCTTTCACACCAAAAACTAAAATGAATAAGCCTAAGTCTAAAGGAAAAGTAAATTTACGTCTGTACAGCAGAACTGTAGGAAAAGGATGCAATGAGAAAAATTAAGCACAAATGTTAGCTAATCTAAAGTAAGTTTTGCTTATTAGTATGGTTGAATTGGATCAACAAAGGTGAGCAGCAAAGTCGTTGGTTAATAAAATGAGATTAAATACATAAAGGAAACAAAAAGTAACTGAGATTTTTTTTTTTTTTTGTAGATGAAAAAGTAATGCATTACTTTACTAGTTACTTGAAAAAAATAATATTATTACGTAACTTGCGTTACTTGTAGTGTTACCCCCAATGCTGTTGGTGGTGTAGAAATGACACACTTCACCTTTAGCATTATGCAAGACAACTCTATAACTGAAGATATTTAGCCATCAATATTTCAGCAGGTCTTGACATACAAGTTTGTTTAATAATTTCTACCTCCCTCCACCACAGAAATCTGTGCCGTGTCTCGGATCTCAAAGAAGGAGATTGGCCGCTGCTTCAAGCTTATCCTGAAGGCTCTTGAGACGAGTGTGGACCTCATTACAACAGGCGACTTCATGTCACGCTTCTGCTCCAACTTGGGCTTGCCGAAACAGGTGCAGATGGCGGCCACTTACATTGCCAGGAAGGCCGTTGAACTGGACTTGGTTCCAGGGCGCAGTCCGATCTCAGTGGCAGCCGCAGCCATTTACATGGCCTCTCAAGCATCTGCTGAAAAGAAGACACAGAAGGGTAAGAGAAAACAAATATATAAACCAGTCAACAAATATTGCGATAATCAAAAATGAAAAGTGATATGTTAGTGTACTTGATTGAGATTTCTTGATAATTTACTCATCTTCATGTCGTCCAAGATGTCTGTCTTTCTTACACCGAAAAGAAATGAAGGGTTCTGAGGTAAACATTCCAGGACTTTTCTCCATATAGTATACTTCAGTGGGGATCAACGGGTTGAAGATGCTAATTGCAGTTTCAATGCATCTCTTATCTAGCAAAACGGCCATTTTCTAAAAAAAAAAAAAAAGATAATAAATGTGATTACATACTGAATAGAGTCATGGGCGTGCATCACAGAGCTAGACCACTATTTGTGGTTTTGCTAAATAAGACCCTTATTTCTCGACTGGGATCGTGTAGAGCCCTTTGAAGCTGCATTGAAACTGCAATTTGGAATTCCAACCTGTTGATCACCATTAAAGTCCACTGTATGGAGAGAAATCCTGGACCGTTTTCCTTAAAAACCTTCATTTCTTTTTGACTTAAAGAAAGATAAACAAATTGGATGATTATTTGGATTTTTTATTCTGAAAGTAAAGTTATTTTTCTCCTTTGCAGAAATTGGGGACATCGCCGGAGTGGCAGACGTCACCATCCGTCAGTCCTACCGTCTTATTTATCCCCGTGCTGCGGATCTCTTTCCTCCAGACTTCAAGTTTGACACACCAGTGGATAAACTGCCTCAACTGTGAACACCCATGTGCCCCACGCTCGCCGCTCTTTGTGCTTTCAGAATTTTTGCCCTTTTCTCTTTGAAATTTGCAAGGTTTGCTCTTCCCCTGTGCAGGCACAAGCCTTTTGAAAAGACGACGGCAGGGATTCGACAAAGTACAATAGACACATTCCAAGTTTAATCGCAGATTGCAGGCTGTACTTTCATTCGTGTGTATATAAATTGTACATGTCTAAGTGAGAATTTGGTGGTTGCAACTAGGCATATTTCTTACTGTAACATTTTCTTTTGTAGGAAATGATTTTGTTAGCTTGTTTGCATTATATTTAGTAACTTAAATAATAAATGCTTTTCAGAAAAGCATGGTGAACATCTCGGAAATCCCCAAGACAGGTTTGCAAATACCTTGAGCTTTGAAAGCGTGTAGCTCACGAATGGTTTTATTTCCCCCTCTTCTTTATTTCACGAGGGGAATATTATGAAGCAGAAGTTTCTGTTCGTGTGTTTCTGTTCCTGTATCCACAGCTCAGTTATCATAAAGATTTCATGAAACACCAGAGAATCTTTTTTGAAGTGACAAACCGTTTACAACCTCATTAGGTCTACACAATACAGAAAGACTCACGACTTACATAATAAACATTTAATTTTTTGCATTCATGATGGCTGACAGTTTTAGCAAAACCTGTTATTTACACCATTATCAGGTCAAACTTCACAACTGTACCTTTGAATCTTTTCATCATGCTCAGACATACAAGTAGTGGGTAGAAAACCTCTGTACAGTCTTTTGTTTTCCCCAAGTTTAGATAAAACATGGATATTTCAGACAAAAATTAGTGCTTCCAGCTTGATAGCGTTTATGTAGTGTAGCCTATATAATACACCAGACCTCAAAACTAATATCTCCCCACGCCGCTTGGATTGCTTATTACACATACGAAGCTTCAGGCCTGTTTTTTAAACATCTAGACCAGTTATTAGTATATTCATATTGATATTTGGTGTCTAGCATAGATTCCAGTCTGTCACGTTTCATGTCCACATATGAAAAAAAACACGAAATGGAGGAATTTCAGTAGGGAACAACTAGCGCTAAGTCGACAAATGAGGTAATGTGATTGCCTGTCACATACACCATACTGTTCAAAAGTTTGAGGTGGGTAAGCATTTTTTTTCTCCAAAGAAATCTTTTGTACTCACCAAGGCTGCATTTGAAAACGTTTTAAAATGTAATTTATTCCTGTGATAGCAAAATTGAATTTTCAGCATCCATTACTCCAGTCTTCTGTGTTGAATTACAGTATTAAAGGGTTCACCCAAAAATGACAACTATGTCATTAATTACTCACCCTCATGTCTTTTCGAACCAGTAAGACCTTCGTTAATTTACGGAACACAAACGGATATATTTTTAATGAATACCGGAGCTTTCCGACCCTGCCTAGACAAAACGAAGAAAACAAAAATAACGACTTTATTCAACAATCTCTTCTTCTCCGAGTCAGTCGACGCCCTTTCATAAATGCAATATGAAAGAGACGAAATTGTTTAATATATTATTGTTTAATGTTTAATATCGTTTTATTTGCGCAAACAAAAAGTATTCTCGTAGCTTCATAACATTACAATTGGACCGCTGATGTCACAATGACTATTTTACCCATATCCTTATTACCTTTCTGGGCCATGAAACGTTTCAGTTGCGTTGCTGTCTATGTAAGATCAGAAAGCTCTCGGATTTCATCCAAAATATGTTTTATTTGTGTTCCAAAGACGAACAAAGCTCTCACGGGTTTGGAACGATATGAGGAGAAGTAATTAATGACAGAATTTTCATTTTTGGGTGAACTAACCCTTAAACTTACTTAAAAAAAAAGGGAAGAACAAACCCTGTTACTACTTTCAGAAAAAAAAAAAAAAATCCTACAGACCTCAAACTTTTAAACAGTATTGCAAAACCACTGACAGCTTAAGTCTGGTAAAAAGAAAGAAAGAAAAAAAAGATGACCCTGTCCTGAAACTTGATAGAAAAATAACTTACTGAACGGAAATAGATGCATTTCCTGTTTCAGAGCACTGACATGTAAATGACTAGTGTTGTAAATGTAGTTCATATATGTGGTTTTCGTTGTAACTAGGATTGTAATGCATTAATACTGTACTGTAGGGAAGAGTATAGACTCCATTACATAAAAATGGCTAGATGTTTTGGTAATGGTTGCAAACTATACATTCATTGGACGAGGTATCACCTATTATTTCAGTCTATGGCTTTAAAACACTTCCGCATAACATTGACAACTGACAGACTTTTGAAGCCAATCGCATTGTAAATGCTTCAAACACATAAATGTTCAAATTAAGGCTCGTCTCTCTCAGTGTAACTGATGAGTTTCTGTGGGCAAGATGAATGTGGATGTGGCCTACTGACTTCCTCAACACTAGGGGGTGTCAGTGAGGCTTCTGATCACATGGTTCACATGTCATGAGTTACAGTTGAAAACTATACTGTCCAGTTCATGTTTTTCATGATCAGTGCTTAATTATCCCAAACCTGAATATGTTGGTAACACAATACTCCATTTTTAAAAATAAGAAAATAAAAGTTTCTTCATCATGTTAAAACAGAAAAGGGGTTGTGGTAATGCTAAAATAACACTGACAACAAAGAAAAGGGATATTTGCAAATGGTCTGATTCACATTTTCTGCATCTGTGTGTGTTTGTGTGGAGAGAGGGAGGGATGGCTAACACCAGTCTGCAATATAGTCAAAGTCTGCAAACAGGTCCTGCTCGTGCTGGGTTAAGGGCCGGGGTTCTCTGGGCGGTGTGAGCACCGGAGCCTCTGAGGTAAATTCATCGTCAAAATTACTAACGTCACTTGAACTCTGGATTGTGGGTACAAATGGTGGCTTCACTTTCTTTGCTAATAGTCCATCCCAGTCAATATTCTGGAAAAAAAGAGGTACAAATAATATTTATATTCAGAGAAAGAGAAAGGGGAATGACTGGAGACATGTAGCCAGATGGTTCAGAATTTACCCTGAAGAACAGATGTTTCTTCACATCCTCAGCGTCACGTTCACCCGCTCCAAGTCGTCGCTCGGGATTCCTTCTTAATAACTGTGTGCAAATTGAAAGTTATTAATAACAAGATTGATATCGTGTCTTCACACTGGTACAGCTGCTCTTGGTACCAACCCTTCTCATAATGGAGATGGCCTCTGTTGAGAGGAACCTTGGGTAGCGAACTTCATCATTCACAATGCTGTCAAACACCTCTTCTTCATCATCACCAGGAAATGGAGACTATGGATACATGAATTCACTCAGTAACGCAAAACAGTTACAAAAATACTGTCTTTTTCACATTTAATACATTTGCTTGAGTATGTATATAAATATCCCTTCTTGTCTAGGTTTCTAAAAAAAAAAAATCATAATCATTTTATTCATTCATTATATGTGCTTTTTGGAGCTTTAAAAAAATAGCCACTATCCACCACCATTATAAAGCTTGGAAGAGCAAGGATCAATTTTCAAACAACTGAGGTGGGTGAGTAAATCATGGGGTAATTTTCATTTTTGGGTGAACTATTCCTTTAACCTATTAATCTAAAGTGACAGTAAAGACATTTTTGATGTTACAAATACACTACCAGTCAAGTTTATGAAAAGTTTATAAAAGTTTATGAACACTAAGATTTTTTTTTAAATCTCTGCTCACCAAGCCTGCATTTATTTGGTCCAGAATATAGCAAAAGCAGAAGTATTGTGAAATATTTTTATTATTTAAAATAATCGCTTTCTATTTAAATATATTGTAAAATGTAATTTAATCCTGTGATCAAAGCTACATCATTACTTCAGTCTTCAGTGTCACATGATCCTTCAGAAATCATTCTAATATGCTGATTTGCTGTTCTAGAAACATTTTTTATTCTTCTTCTTAATATTTATTACAGTTGTATAAAACAGTATATAGACAGTATATAGAAATTAACACTTTTATTTAGCAAGATTTCCATTTCAGATAAATGCTGTTCTTCTGAACTTTCTATTAATCAAAGAAACCTGAAAAAAATTATACTCAGCAGTTTTCAACATAATAATAATAATAATAATAATAATAATAATAATAAATGTTCTGAGCAGCAAATCTGAATATTAGAATGATTTCTGAAGGATCATGTGACTGGAGTAATGATGCTAAAACATCACAGCAATAAATTAAATTTTAAAATATATTCAAATAGAAAACAGTTATTTTAAATAGTAAATATTTCAAAAATGTACTGTTTTTGCTGTACTTTGAATCAAATACATACAGGCTTGGTGAGCAAAAGAGACTTCTTAAAAAAAAAACTATGATCATTTTTTGGCCAACAAAGATTGAATGATTTCTGAATGATTTCTGAAGGATCATGTGACACTGAATACTGGAGTATTGGCTGCTGAAAATTCAGTTTTGCCATCACAGGAATAAATTACATTAAAATATATTAAAATTCAAAACAATTATTTTAAATTGCCAAAATACTTAATGTTTTATTGTATTTTTAATAAAATAAATGTAGCCTTGGTGAGCATAATATAATAATAAAAAAGAAAAACATACTGACCCCAAATTTTTGACCGGTAGTGTATTTAGAAAGATCATTAGAAATGAATAAACCAAAGTGAATGAGGTCTGACCTCTCCGACAAGCATCTCAAAGATGAGCACGCCGAGCCCCCACCAGTCCACCGCTCGTGTGTAGGACGTTTCGGTTAACACCTCAGGAGCCAGAAATTCTGGAGTGCCACAGAAAGTGCTTGTTCTGTCCCGGTAACCCATTCCTAACACAGAAATAAGAAGAACTTTAGCCTCTGGTGCTTGTACAACAGACAACACAACAAAAAAAAACATATCCTTACCTTCTTTGCAAAGACCAAAGTCAGCAATCTTAACAAATCCCTCTGTGTCAAGCAGTAAGTTATCCAACTTCAGATCTCTGAAGAACACATTCATTAATTATCAAACAAACCGAATGGAAAATTTGAATCAAAATATGAACAGAGCACCACCATTTTTTCTTGTACCTGTATACAATCTTGTGCTCGTGTAAAAACTGTAACCCCAGGACGACACAAGCCGCATAAAACCTGCAACAATCAAGAACAACAGAACGTGTAATGATGATAAAGGCTTGATTACAATAATCTACAAAGCATGACTTTTGAGTCACTCACGTGGCCCGAGGCTCTGAAAACACATCGGCGTGAATGTGCATCATGAGGTCTCCTCCCGCTGCATACTCCATTACAAAACACACATGCTCCCTGGTCTGGAAACATGCGAAGAGATTGACGAGGAATGGGTGCCGCACGCTGTTCACAGTCTCGAATATCCTCTTCTCACACATCAAACTGAGAGAACAGAAAATTAGACAGGATAAAATAAGACCAAACAGTTAGTAGTTGAGAAGTGTCACTCAAAAATGATCATTTATAAAACGGAAAAAACTATTTACCTTTCAACTTCATCACGGGCAACAATATCTCCCTTCTTAAGGGCCTTGATGGCAAACATTTCACCTGTAATACTGTACTCTGCTAATAACACCTGAAGGAAAAGGTAAAGTGACAGATATAATGACATCTAGATTGTTTAAATGGTGATTCCTATCAGTATTTTGGGTATTTGTCAACATATATGTAGTGCTATATAGTTGTTAGAGCACTTTGATTGGTTTTTACCAGTCATATAAAATCACCCTCAAGTTTTTACGATATACCGGCAAAGATATCAGAGTCTCATCTTTTTTTCAACTTTGTAAGATTTTTTAATGCTTTTTAAAGAAGTCTCTTCTGCTCACCAAGCCTGCATTTATTTAATCCAACAGTACAATTCTGAAATTTGTTTACTGTTTAAAAAAACAGTTTTGAATACATTTAAAAAAAATCAATTTATTTCTGTGATGCAAAGCTCAATTTTCATCATAATTACTCCGGTCTTCAGTGTCACATGATCCTTCAGAAATCATTCTAATATGTGGATTTGCCGCTCAAGAAACATTTATTTTTTTCAAGATTATTTGATGAATATCCAAATATCCAAATATCAGCATTATCTAAAATAAAAAGCTTTTGTAACATTATACACTATAAAATTCAAAAACTAGGAATTAAATAAATTAATACTTTTATTTTGCAAGGATGATTTAAATTGATCAAAAGTGATGATAATGACATTTATAATGTTACAAAAAATTTCTATTTCAAATAAATGCCATTCTTCTGAACTTTCTATTCATCAAAGAATAATAAAAAAAAAAATCTACTCAGTTGTTTTCAACATAATCATAAAAATAAATGTTTTTGAGCAGCAAATCAGAATAGTAGAATGATTTCTGAAGGATCATGTGACTTGAGTAATGGTCTTTAAATTCACAAAAATTTCACTGTTCAATAACTTTTGACCGGTAGTGCATATATAATATATAATACAATAACTAAAAAGTTAATTGTAAAAAAGTAGGAATGTCAGATGCTGACAAACTGATCATTACTTTTATCTAATGGACAATAACTAAACTATCCAAAATAAAATAAAATAGTTTTTATAATGCATGATATATACATATATATTTATATATATATATATATATATATAAATAAATTGTCCACATTAAACAAAACACAAAAATCTCAAATAAATCAATTTTTAAATGTTAAAGATAAAGTAAAGCAACAAAATATAATGTTCAAAATAAAAAAAGATATTTTAAGATTATGTTATTAAATTATTTGTGTTTTTAAGTGAACTTTAAATGAGAATAAGATGATGTCAAAGGTTATCCAAATGTAAAAACAGAGAAAATGATCAGAACAAAAAAAAAAAAAAAATAATACAGTACAATAAGGTTCCATTTGTTAATATTAACTACATTAGTTACCATGAACTAAAAATGAAAAACCCTTCTAAAACATTTATTAATCATACTCACATTACTCAAATCCAAAGTTGTCTCTGACAATTTTAATGGACTTAGCTAACATGAACTAACGATGAACAGTATTTTTATTAACTAACATTAACAAACATGAATAAATTCTGTAACAAATGTACTGCTCACATTAGTTCATTCATTAGCCAACACAAACTAATGGGACCTTATTGTAATGTTTCACCTAAATATCAAATAATACCGCATTAGCAATCACCACTAAAAATGAAAAATTAAAAAAAGGAAACTGATAAGTCTCATACCTTTCCAAAATGGCCACGGCCTAACACTGCAACACATTTAAAGTCTTTAAGACTGAAATGAAACTGTTCTTCCTCCTCTTCGTCCCTACAACAACAGAAGTCCTTTAGTAACGTCGAGTGTATATTTGCTAGCACAAGACAAACAAAAGAACTATAAATAGTTCACCTTATTTCTGTACTCTTTTGGACAGTTATGAGCTGCAGCGCTGACGGCTGAGTCTCATGTTCCACGACTTCTGCAAGCTCAGACTGGACAATGATGCTATTCCTGTCATTTCGGTAGTCGAATGCGGTCAAAGCGTCCTGTGAAAGAAAAAACAGCCTTTCAGCTGCTGCTGTTCACACAAAATGACAGTGAATAGATGTTATCCTTATGTTAATAAAGGTAACGGTGAAGGCATTTCCTTTTCCTTTCAAATGCAAGAGGGCAGATGAGAGACTAAACTACAGCAGAATTACATGTCTGCTTCAGATCTTTATCCTCAGAGTGCTTTCAAGGAAACAGATGACATCAATACAGATGCCTGTGTAGCTTATCTCTACAACAACCACATGATAGTGTGTGATGTTACCTCTTCTTGCTCCTTGTTGGGGATCTTGTTCTCAGGCAGGACTTCTCTTATACTAAGAGGAGTGTAATGCTTTGGTGTAGCGTCTTTGTCAAAGTCCAGTTTTGTCACTATTGGGTCACTAGGGAGGGCAGACAAACACAAACAAATGTGAAAGCACTGCCTAATGACTAGTTTAAGTACTAAAGTTAGTGTGTTCATACCTCCTCAGAGCAGGGGTTCCTGGATGACTGCTGTGTCCAGTCTCAGCTGCCAGCTCTGCCACTTGAGGACTAAATGAGTTATTGGGAGAGGGAATGGCCCTCTTCACTAGCCGGCCCCATGTACCGATGCTCATCTGAGGGGCCCGCAGGAACGGTTTCCCTGCAGACATGGGAGATGAGAAGAAGCACATTCATCAGACCCGTATATAGCTCTTTAGCTGAGATCAGGGTAAGATAAACAAGAAGCTACAATGACAATAACATAAACTGAACCAAATGGCGTTTCACAAAGGAAAGCTTTCAGAAGGCGCAGGTGCAGGTTTGGGATAGAAGCCCAGGTTTGTTGACAGGTGGGAATAAATCACTGTTTTGCTTTATTACAAGCCGTATGGCTGCATTATGAAAGTTTTATTTACAATTGGCCCACGATTAGCCCAAATCATTCTTTTTGTGACAGTTTCAGTGTTTAATTTAAAAAACTGCTCTCGAAAAGCAACATTTTCTTTTTGAAATAAAACAGTTTGAATTTCTATGTAAACACACACTGTAACTTTCTCCCCAGCTTGCTAGGAAATCTAAGATTTGGTGCCATCACAAAAAGAAATTTATTAAAAACAGCCTGACCAGTATTAGACCCAAACGCAAAACCGTAGCCATGTCTGTGAATGAACGCTAGTTTGTTATTTAACTTAAAGGATTGGTTCACTTCCAAAAGAAAAAAATCCTGATAATTCACTCACCCCATGTCATCCAAGATGTTCATGCCTTTCTCTTTTCAGTCAAAAAGATTTCTGAGGAAACATTACAGGATTTTTCTCCATATAGTGGACTTCAATGAGCCCAAAGGGTCTTATCTAGCAAAAGAAATTGGTAATTTTCAGAAAAAAGAAAAGAAAAATAGATAGATTTTAACCACAAATTCTTGTCTTTTCTTACGTTTTTTGCTCTACCCTACCTTTTTGAACCAAAGTACACAAACAAGGAACTAACCATGTGTGGCCTTTCCAACACGATTACGTAAGTCGTAGATGCGCATTGCAGAGCTAGTGCAAGTTGAGCATTTGTGGTTAAAAGTATATATACATTTTTTAAAAAAAGATTTTAAATGACTGTTTGTTTTACTAGATAAGACCCTTATTCCTCGGCTGGGATCATGTAGAGCCCTTTGAAGCTGCATTGAAAATGCAGTTTGCACTGATCTACCACTGAAGTCCACTATATGGAGAAAAATCCTGGAATGTTTTCCTCAAAAATCTTAATTTCTTTTCGACCGAAGAAAGTAAGCCATGAACATCTTGGAGGACACTGGGGTGAGTACATTATTAGGACATTTTATTCTGGAAGTATTCTATTCTATTTCATTCTAAAACAGCATACAAAAAGTTTTCAAATGTGATAAATGATTTCATGTGATTTCTGAAGGATCATAAGAAACAGCTAGCTTTGCATCACAGGAATAAATTACATTTTAAAATATATTACAATAGAAAGTTTTAGCCGCTTAACCTCAATTTATTTTGTATCAAGTTAAAATTCAGAATACAACTTATTTAGACATAAGGCTTTAGTTTTAGAACAATTTTGAATTTGAACACATTTTATACATTTTTTTTATATGAAATAAAACATTTTGTAATTTAGTACAGTACATTTTCTTTACAGTAAATTTTAACTTCTATAACTTTTCCATACTTATTTTTTTAAATGATTCCACTTCTGAAAAAAAGAGACCAACCTTAGGTTTGTATTCCAAAGGGTTCATGAACTATATATTTGAATTATATAATAATTATATAAATACATTATATACTATATATTATATACACTACTAGTAAAAAGTTTTTGAACAGTAAGATTTTTAATGTTTTTAAAGTCTCCTCTGCTCACCAAGCCTGCATTTATATGATCCAAAATACAGTAACAGTAATATTGTGAAATATTTATTCTATTTGAATATATTTTAAAATGTAATTTATTCCTGTGACCAAATCTAAATTTTCATCATCATTACTCAAGTCTGCGGTGTGACATGATCCTTCAGAAACCATTCTAATATACTGATTTGCTGTTCAAGAAACATTTAATATTATTCTTATTATCAATATTTAAAACAGTCAAGCACATTTTTTTCAGGACTCTTGGATGAATAGAAAGATCAGCATTTATCAGAATAAATAATATAAATTAATACTTTGATTTAGGAAGAATGCATTAAATTGATCAGAAGTGATGATAAAGACATTTATAATGTTAGAAAATATTTCCATTTCAGATAAATGCTGTTCTTCTGAACTTTCTATTCATCAAAGAAACCTGAAAAAAATTCAGAATATTAGAATGATTTCTGAAGAATCATGTGACTGGAGCAATAACGCTAAAAATTCAGCTTTGAAATCACAGGAATAAATTACATTTTAAAATATATTCAAATTGAAAAAGTTTACTATTTACTATTTTAAATAGTACAAATATTTCAAAATCGTATTGTTTTTGCTGTACTTTGGTTTAAATAAATGCTGGCTTGGTAAGCAGAAGAGACTTCTTTAAGAAAAAACATTAATAATCTTAATAATCTGTTCAAAAACTTTATATTTTTATATTTTTTTAATTATACAATTATATTTCTGATCAAACACATGCTCTGGTGAGCATAAGAGTCTTTGCCCATGCAAAGTGTCTTAGGAATCTTGGGGAAAAAAAGTAGCTATTTTGCATATTTAACTATATTTAAATACATTCTGTGTAAAAAAATTTTAACTTTTGGAAGTCCAATCAAATGAAATAGACAATTGTGACTAATATTACTTTAGATTCATCCCTCACACTGGAAACCAAACGAGTGTATTGCACTGTGGGATACTCTGGTCAGAACATTATGTTCTGCTGAACACTACTCTTTTTGCCAAATGCAGCAGGCCATCTGGTTATTCTATACATACAGACAATTTGCATACTGCACACATTACATGCAGTTTGGGTGTTCAAATACAAACCTTGAATGTGCACCACCAAAAAGGGCCACAATTTAATTCTACAGGTCAGTAAAATGGTCCTGCAAAGCTATTTTTTTTGGTCCAAGAAGCCCCATTTTAAAGGGTCAGTTTTATAATACTCACCTTGTTGCTTTGAGAAGATCTTTTTCTGCCTTTGGAGTTTGGTTCTTCTCTCAATAACTGGATTAAAAAAGGTAACCTGTAACAAAAAAGGCTTTTAGATCAACCTCTAAAAAACTAATCAAATTCCACTTCAGATCTACTAGGCTCAGTTACTTTAGAGAAGCAAAGGTGGGAAAACCTGCCCGGGGGGGTTTCAGGGGCCACTGAGCGTGAGGAATTCCTCTTTGATTTTCTCACAGAGCTCCGGGCTGCTAATCAGAGGGCTCTTTGTGGGAAAGTATTGATCGCTGAGAGACAATATTGTAAAGGTACCTCCGCAAACAGGGTCCCTTGTGGCTCAAGGTAAAGGCACATTCCGTGCCGCTGGTTGTCCAGGAAGTCCTCCAGTCGCAGGAATTTCACCGCACAAAGGGACCGCCAATCTCTCCAATACACAGAGATCTCCAGCTCACGAGACTATGGTAAACAAACATTTGCCAGAGCATATATAAACAAGACCCAGAAGTGCTATGAATGTTTTATGTGTAAATAAACGTCATGTACAGTGAGTTTACCCGGTCAAGCTCTAATGTAAACTTCTGGTCCCACGACTGATTACTGACGGGTTTCCAACTGGTCTGACCGACTACAGTGTTGTCGAGCTTCAGAACAGCACTAATCTCATCTGGAGACAAACATGCACATATTAAGCTCCTCTACCGCCACAGCTTGGCTTTTTAATTGTGAAGTCAAATGAAAGGCTTGTGAAAAGCCACTTGAAAGTAGGCACCAAGAACTACTCAACTGGACAAGTCGTCATTTTTGGAAAGGTTTCGAACGCTGGTTCCTCTGCGGTTCCCACGGCTCATGAAAGAGGAGCGTGTTTCACTTGGGCTCCAACCGGGCAGCGGCACCGACGTGGCTTTAGACCGGCCGGGAACATTGTCTAACAGGTCCTGACATCCCATCAGCCGAACCTCTAATTTGCCTGTTTTAGTCAATAACAATCACCATTAAAATATGCTGCCATTTAAAAAATTTGGGGTCAGTATGATTTTTTTAATGATTTTAAAAGAAGCCTCGTGCTCATGCACACTGAATTAATATTGTGAAATGTTATTACAATTTAAAATAATGGCTTCCATTTTAATATATCTTAAAACTTAATTTATCCCTGCGGTGGCAAAATTTAATTTTGCAGCATTATTACTCCAGTCTTTAGTGTCACAGGATTCTTCGGAAATCATTCTAATATTCTGATACACTTCTTATATGCTGACCCCAGTTTACATCTTCATATATCACTTAAATAACAAATTGAGGTAAATCTGAAGGTAATGTGTGTTGATCACCTGTGAGCGCTGCTGGTTTGGTGCTGTACTGGTTTTTAACAGTGCTGTTGTGGTTCTGTGTGGATATGAAGCTCTGGCGGGGACTGAGAGCTGGAGAGGACATGAGCGATAACTCCTCCATGATCAGACTGCTCTTGGGGTGGTTCTTCGGAAGTTCATTGAGTCTCTGCTCCAGGGAATACTTCAACAAATCCAGTTTCTGACTGGACTCATTGAATCTGGCTTGGGCCTGGATTTCACAGAATTACAGAATTAGAATTGGTTCAAATGCAGAGTTGGAAACATCTTACAAACTTTTTTTTTTCTCACAAATTTTGTATGTACGCAAATTGTATAATATCTAAGGTACATAATTCTAGTAATTGTGCAGTTAATTCTCATATTGTATTTTCAGAAAGTTTTAGAAAATTTGTCCTCTCCCCAAATTTGTCAGTACTGAAACAGTAATATATAATTTAATAAGAAGGGTTATATTGACCTATAAAGATTGTTTATATATACCTTGTAAATGTATGTTTTGGTATTTTATTAAAACATTTTTAGAGGTAAATCAATTACAATTTTAAACAATATTACAAGTGCAATTTATGTAATTCCAATTTTTCTTTGGAATAAAAGGCAAAAAGTTGAACATACCGATTTTAAACTTAAGGTTTTCATTAGTTTGAATATACATCGAATATACATCTTAGCTGATAATTCTATATGCTTTATTTTTGACAAAACATCCCATTTTTCAGTCATGACTGCACATTTTTGGTAGTGACAATAATGTTTCAGTAGTAACCACATCACATTACATTACAGAATTTTAACTCACATACTGAAACACTACTAAAACATGTTATACTACGGAGCCGTTGAATGCTTGAATCTGATTGGCTGATGAACGTTCTGAAGGTGTGCATTATTTTCAGGGAAATGCACGGCGAACGTAGTTCCAGGCAGCTTCTAACCGCATTACATATTTATATCACTTCGCCACACTATTTCAGTTATTTCAAAAGGTCCTTACAGACTAAAACAGCAAAATAATCAAAACCCACAACGACACTGGCCAAACAAATAAATACAGATACACACAATACAAAGAAACGACAGATTTCTTCCATGTTTTTGCCGCAAAGTTAAGTTTTATTATGTACGGAAAGCACACACTATCTCTCCACTCTCTCTAACAGACGCACACACATAACAGTCAGCACAGACGTGAACATACGCGCTAATGTTGTTAGCGCTGCTCTGACGATTAACAACTTAAAAACTACACAACATTTCTCATCACAAGGTAACATCGACGCTGTTCCTGAAGAAAATGAACTTAAAGTTTCACTATAAGTAGAGACGCTGCTGCTGATCACGTCTGAGAGAAGCACGGACTCACAGAGGTAATTCACGAGCTTAATCTCTTTCTGTCTCTCTCTTTCCGTCTGTCTGCCTGCCAGTCTGTCTGTCTAAACTACATTATTAACTGCATTATTCTGCTATTAACGGCTCAAGCGTTGTTACTAGGTCTAAAATGACGTTTTGGAACTAGCAACGAAGGCTTTGGATGAGCTGCGTAAGAAATTTATCCTGCTCACAATAGCCGTTTAAGAACAAAAACGGGCGAATACCTTGAAATATATCACCCGATCGATGTCTTGAGGTGTGGTAACCGTAGTATAAGAGGAATAATTGACTTCGGTCCGCTGAATTCGCTTCGCGTCATGGCCGCATCACCACCTCGGGTGTGCATTATTTTCTAGGAATTCAACGGCCCGTCGCCAATTATTCCTTACTTAAAATACGTAACTGTACAAAAATTGTTTATTTTCCCCAAATAAAGAATTGTGTTCCGTTTTGTCACTACCAAAACAATGATGACTTGTTTTGGTAGTGACAATTTTAGACGCTTTCAAACCCAGCTCAAAGATGCTAATCAGCACATGGTTAGCTAGTACAGTTTTGAACAGTTGTACACACATACAAACTAAATTTTATAAAGTAACACCCAAAAAAGTGTGCTTAATAGCAGGAAAAAGTTATTTTGTAGCGACGTTCCTTAAAGTTACACAGATGTTCATACTTTTGAACACATTTACCTCAGAATGATGGGGCCTATCTACTCACCATGTAGCTATGAGAGAGGGGGACACATTAATATTTCCTGATCATAAATGTAGGGGTGTAGTTAAAATCACTCCCACAATGGAGTAAAACATACAGTTTCAGTAGTTACATGAAAATGTGGGACACATTTTTTTTTTTTTTTTTTTTACATAAAGTTTCATGATTTACAAAGACAAAATAAAATAAATATTTTTAAAATAAAATATATTTTTAAAAACAACACTGGAATTAACGCAAAACATTTTCATGTACGGGACACCCACCTTCCAGTTGAAAGTACCCAGCCAATGATGATTGTATGTATATTAAGCTTACTGAGATTTTAAATATTACTGTGGGTTTCAATAGATAATAGACAAATAAACATCTAAAACTTGAATACCTAAATGCTTTTTAAATGGGTTTTTTGGTTGTGGAACTGCAGTTTGCACCAGTTCTCTATTTATGTCAAGCTCGTACACTGCTGGTGGTCTTTCTGGCCACCTTGTTTTCCAAGACTGCAAGTGTCAAAAGGTGAAACTATAGACATGTTAAAACTTAAAAATAGTGCTAAAGGTCAGATGCATCAACAGGGTCAGTTCAGAAAGTGACGATGCTGACGATACAGCTGAAAATACCTCTGAGTGAGCCCTTTTTTCGGCCAGTTTACCAGAGCCCAACAGCTTCATGACGTTTTTGGCCCCCTCGGCTACAGCGTACTCTATCCGCGTGTGATGGCAGAGCTCCTCCACCCGCAGGTCCAGCGGACTGATGATGGGTTTGGCTGCACCACAACACCACAAATATATTTATAGTTTTGTATGTTGTTGAACTGTGAATACTAATGCTGGAGGAACTATGTGTGAATGTTACCAATGACATCATTGTTGTCGAAGCTGAGCTCGCTGGTTTGGCTGGCTTTGAGAATCTGCATTCGGATGAACTCGATCTTGGTTTTGCTGTCTTGAAGCATCTGCTGTGCTGTTGCAAGCAGTTTTCTGTCCTGCAAGGTCAACAAAAGAGGCATAACAGTCAAGTCATGCAAACACAAATACAGATTTTATGTGGCGAGGGAAAATTTTCTAAACTCAGTTTTCATTATCTTTTTAAAAATGTTTTTATTTTTACTTTACTTTTTATATTTTTAACACTGGTAACACTCTTGTGCAAGCTGGTCAAAGGCTAAACATATTATTCCAGGGACTGTTACCGTGCTGAGTGTTTGAGAAGGAAAGGCTTCCGTTTACAAGTCATTTCCTGGTTGACATCAGCCCTTGCTAATTTCCCACAGGACTGCACTGTGTGTGTATAAGTGTGTGTGTGTGTAGCCAGAGGGGATAAGCTCATCACCAGCACCACTCCTATGGCCAAACCTCTCAGGCAAGTCATAGGAGCTGCACTCATGTCAGTGAAGTAAAGCAGTAGTACTGGTGTCTGTAGTTAAAAGTTTGGGCTCAGTAAGAATTTTTTTCAGCAATGATTGATTAAAATTATCATTGCAACAAATTTATTAAAAGTGAAAGTAACGTCATTTATAATGTTCCAAAAGACTGCTATTTCGATAATGTTACTTTCAATTCAGCAAATAGTCTTAAAATGTATCATGCATCCACAAAAATATTAAACAGTGCAACTGTTTTAAACATTGATAGTAATATGAAATATTTCTTGAGCACCAAATTAGCATCATCACGTGACACTAAAGTATGGAAGCCCATTTCTGCCGATGAATAAAAAAAAAGGTTAAAAAAAAAACAAAAAAAAACACTATGTTATTGCAAATATTTATTTTGCAATTCTGACTTCTTTTCTTGAAATTGTCCATATCTCCATTTTTCCCCTCACAAATATGAGTTTGTACCTGCAATACAGATTTCGGACCTTTTTCCTCAGAATCGGGAGACAAATAAACTCACAACTGCAAGTTATACAGTCCAATTTTGAGGGTAAAAAAAAAAAAAGAGACTGGTATGTTCTCAGAATTGCAAGTTTATGTCTCACAATTGCGACTTTATATCTCACAACTGCGAGTTTATATCATGACACTTTATATCTCAGAATTGTGAGTTTATGTCAGAATTGTGAGTTTATATCTGACTTTATTACTCTCAGTTACAAGTTTATATCACACAATTCTGAGAAAAAGTCTGAATTGTGAGTTTAATATCTTGCAATTCTGACCATTTAGCTTGTAATACAGAGTGTATATCATGCAATTCTGAGAAAAAAGACAGAACTGCAAGTTTATATCTTGCAATTCTGACAATATAACACATAATACCGAGTTCATAAGACGCTTATATAGTGTTCTCTCATGTGCTTTATAAAAAAAAAAAAGAATCCTGGATTCTACATCACTGGTGTAAAAAAAAAAAAAAAAAAAAAAAAAAAAAAAGGCCTTAAGCAAAGAGTGTCATTAAATAAAACCAAATGCTACAGTACCTTTGAGGAGCCATTTGAATACATCTGGATCATGTTCTCAGCCCCCTGTTTCACCTTCAATTCAATGTCGTTCTGTTTTTTCAGGGCTGCTAGTCTGCTGCTGATAGTGCATGTTCGTGCTTCACTTTTAGGGCTGTCCAGCGTAAGAGGGCACTCTGGGAACGAAATGGCAGAAAGTTAGTAGGATTCGAAGAGATTCCAAAGACAGACTTCCTGGAGAAATCTAGAGTTAAAGGGACAGTTCCCCCAAAATTGAAAATTCTGTCATTAATTACTCACCCTCGTGTCATTCCCAACCCGCAAGACTTTCGTTCATCTCCAGAACACAAATGAATTTTTGATGAAATCCGAGTGCTTTCTGACCCTGAATAGACAGCAAAGCTACTACCATGTTTAAAGCCCATAAAGGTAGTAAGGACATCAGTGGTTCAAACGTAATGTCATGAACCTGCAAGAATACTTTGTGTGCAAACAAAAGTAACGACTTTGTTCAACAATTTCTTGTCAGTCTTCAACGTGCATCGTCTATGCAGGGTCAGAAAGCTCCTGGATTTCATCAAAAATATCTTAGTTTGGGTTATGAACACAAATGAACGTCTTACGGGTTTGGAACGACATTAGGATGAGTAATTAACGACAGAATTTTCAAATTTGATTACTATCCCTTTAAGAATTAAAGTCACAATGTTGTTTGGTCGCCAGGTCATATTAACTAGTTCACAACACCAGCACCAGAAAGGAGTGAATAACTGAATGATGATACTTTATTTGGGTCAGAAGAGCAACAAAAATCAAGTTTAAGCACTTTCTGTCACCACTTCCAGATTTTTGGCTAAACCATAAAAAACAGGAAGGATGTTGCAACAGGAGTACCTGATTCTCTTTGACCTTTGAGTAACATTAAGAGTCAAGTTTAGAACCTGCATTAATCCATGCTGTGGATTCATTTGAAACTATTTTTGTTGGTGCAGCAGCGTTTACAAAGCTGGCCATATGGTGTAAGCACTCTTATGAGGGCGATTGCTTAATTCTGTAAGTTTTGTAGTTTTCCAAGAACGCTTTTGGGCTGCTTTGATGAAGGACTGTGAAAACGGAAATTATTTCAATGAAGCGCAGCACTACTTTTCAAGTCCAGACAAGTAAAAACTCCCCCAACCTCAACAGATAAATGAAACCTGTTAGACTTCTGCTAATAACAAACAAAAACATCAGCTCTCACAAAAGGTACTTTATGTGACTGCAGAGCGGGGTAATATAAAAAATATGGTGGAAAGCAAAACACACACAAAACACAGATGTTTTTGGTAGCATCTGTGATTTAAACTTCAACAGCTATAATGGCAATACAGTATGTATGGTCAATTCTTTTACAATTACTTTTTTGTTAAATCAACATGGTCCCATGCTAAATAAATTGAAAAATAATGATGTTAATCAATACTAGCCTTGGTGCATAAAAATAAAAAAAATTGAGTAAAGGTTTAAGTACATTTTACTGTGTTTTACATTAAAGGGATAGTTCACCCAAAAATAGAAATTCTGTTATTAATTACTCACCCTCATGTTGTTCCAAACCTGGAAGACCTTTGTTCATCTTCAGAACACAGATTAAGATATTTTTGATGAAATTTGAGAGCCTTCTAACCCTGCATAGACAGCAACGCAACTTACACGTTTAAGGCCCAAAAAAGGTAGATAGGACATCATTAAAATAGTCAGCTTCTTGGATTTCATAATGTAATAATTTGTGTTCTGAAGATGAATGAAGGTCTAACAGGTTTGGAACGACACAAGGGTGAATAATTAATGATAAAATTTTCATTTTTGGATAAACTATGCTTTTAACACTGGGAGCACTGACAGGTTGTGTGTGTGTGTGTGTGTGTGTGTGTGTGTTTTAAGAAATTAATGCTTTTACTCAGCAAGGATGTATTAAATTGATTAAAAGTGGCAGTAAAGACATTTATAATGTAAAAAAAAATCCTTAAGGTTCTTTTGACTGTTCAATCAATCAAAAAATCCTTAAAAATCCACGGTCTCTACAAAATATTAAGCAGGACAAATGTTTTAAACATATAAAATAATCATAAATGTTTCTTGAGCACCACATCAGCATCTTAGAATGATTTCTGAAGGATTTCAGCTTTGCCATCACAGGAATAAATTACATTTGAAAATATATTAAAATAGAAAACAGTTATATTGAATTGTACAAATATTTTAAAATATTACTCTTTTTACTGTGTTTTTGATCGAATAAATGCAAGCTTGAGCAGAAGAGACTTCTTTCAAAACATTTAAAAAAAATAGTGTACATTCTCTATATCATCAAATGCTTGAAAATATTGAGATATAAGTTTGACTGTATATCAAGCATATGTGCGACTCTGGACCACAAAAACAGCTTAAGTAGCAAAATAATACACTGTATGGCACAAAATTAACAATTTTTCTTTTATGCCAAAAAACATTAACATATTAACTAAAGATCATGTTCCATAAAGATATTTTGACAAATTTATACCGTAAATATATCACAACTTAATTTTTGATTAGTCATATGCTTTGCTAAGAACTTCATTTGGACAACCTTAAAGGCGATTTTCTCAATATTTAGATTTTTTTTTTTTGTGCACCCTCAGATTCCAGATTTCCAAATAGTTGTATCTTGGCCAAATATTGTCCTATACATACATCATACATCAATGGAAAACTTATTTATTCAGTTTTCAGATGATGTATAAATTTCAATTAAAAAAAAAAAAATACCCTTAGGTTTTGTGGTTCAGGGTCACATATGTGGCTCTATATATGGTGCAAAAAAATATGCACCATCAATCAGATTAAAAATATACCAAACGCAACATTTCTACAAAAATGTGTTGATCTAAACAAAATAGCAGGAAGATGATTTAGCCCACTACGAAACCTCCACAAGGTTTTTGAGGGTCAGAGCAGAAGCGAGAAGGTCGTCTGTGATAAATAAATCTTCACAAAGCACCTTAGTGTGGAAGCATGTTAATGAAAAACAATTGTGTTTTGTTAAGCACCTGGAGACTCCTGAGTCACATCATTACGCAAGGCATAAATACAGATGCCTCTGAAGTGGTTATTATAAACAGAGTCCGCAGGGTAAGGAATAACACACCCACACAGCAGGTATTACTAACCTATTACAATAAGACTTCAGAAGTGCTTAAAAGCAGATTAAAGCCTGGACTAACTAATGATTTCAAACTTATTTGCTATCCAGAAAAACCGGAAGATGTGTCTGTGGAATGGATGTAATAAGAGCTGACGCTATAATGAGGTGCAGAAGGCTTGACCCGGGGCAGCAGTGAGTGGAATAGCCTGACCAATTCCACTGTCTGGACTCCCAACAAGTGCTGAGCAACTATGACATCACCAGTGAGGCACTGGCTCTGGAGCGCTGTTGTCTTCCAGTGGCATCTGCTGATTTCTGCTTAGCGGACACAGACAGAGGAGGTCAACACAGAGGTGTGACACGCGGCGACATTCCTCTTGCGCTGAGTCACCAAACAAAAGCCCTTTCTCATCAGATAAGGTTTCCATGCCAGGCTAAATCTTGTCCCGTATAAGGATTTGGTTAGTAGTGAGAGAGATTTGATCAAGCTTTTTCTGCTCACAACTAAATATTACAGTCCAGAGGACGTTGCTTTGTAACTATTCGGTTTAGATGAACTGCCACACCTGTCACTGCCACACACATGATCTTCAAAACAATCAAAATGTGATTTGTGGACACTGTGGAGAAGCATGTTGTATAAAAAAAAAAATAGCAGGGCTCAGCTATAAAGATGACCCATTGCAAAAATGACTTGAAAGTGTTATGTATGCCGTTATTAGTTCTGTGAATTTATGGCTGTTTGGCCGTTTCTTGCTTAAATTAAATGAGACATTTAATAAGAAATAACTGTTTCTGTCCATTAAAAATGTTTCTTTTTAATCTAAGAAGCTAAAATATATGGAGGCCCGCAAGATGTAGTGCTTTCATAATGAAATTAGATAGATAGACGATAGTATACATTGCTACAAAAGATTTCTATTTAAAATAAATGCTGTTCTTTTCAATGTTTTATTCATCAAAAAATCCTGAAAAAAGTATCACAGGTTCCCAAAAAGATATTAAACAGCACAACTGTTTCCAACACTGATTATAAATCAACATATTAGACATATTTCTGAAGGATCATGTGACACTGAAGACTGGAGTAATGATGCTGAAAACAGCTTTGCAACACAGGAATAAATTCTATTTTAAACTATATTAAGAAATAGAAATAGTTCACCCAAAAATGAACCCCATGATTTACTCACCCTCAAGCCATCATATGTGTATATGACTTTCTTATTCCAGTTGAACACAGTCGGAGTTGTTTTAAAATTTATCCTGTCTTTTCCAAGCTTTATAATGGTGGTGGATAGTGGCTGTTGTTTTAAAGCTCCAAAAAGCAAATCAATCGTAAAACTAATACATACTAACCCATGGGTTTTTCTAACAAAAATATTTATATTTTTAAAATTATAAACTCAAATCACTGACTTCCTGCAACAGCTATATGCACATTTGTGTGTAACGTTTCTCTGGTTCAAACTAATCAGACTGTGCAAAAAAACTCAAGCTCTTCTTCTTTTATAGTGAAAATAACTTCTCATTTTCGACTTTTAATTCTTTACCAGCATTTAGGATCGCTCTATCCTCGTTTGTTTATTCTCATCTGAGCTTACACTACGAATGCGGCTTACCAGGGGTGATTCTAGGATTTTCATTTTAGGGAGGCTTAGCCCCCAATGAGGGTATAATAATAAAAAATAATAATAATAAAAAAAAAAAAAATGTTTGATTAATAGGGGTGGTTTACTAAACTAATTGCAGTATTTCACTGTATCGCCTAGATAGGTATAACATACTGAAAAAACTCAGATTTTGATGCTGATTTGAAATATGCAATTTAATTGTGAGTTCAGCCAAAGACTATAGAATACCCAAGATGTATCACTCGTACAGTTTTGAATGGGCAAAATGCAATGCTTATTATGGCCGCGAAGCCCCGTCAATCGAGCCAATTGTTGATTAGTAAAGTCAGCGCGTCACTGCAGCTGCCGTTTCAGAAACCATATTAATGAGGCGGTTCTTGTCAGATTTCACTGGTCATTTCAAATATGAAATTTAATCATAAACTTGGTGAACAGTTTTGGAGAATTTGATGCTTCCCCATTCAAAGAGATAGGAGCCGCACTTGCATGCCCGAGAGGCGTTTCAAAGATGGCCGCCGAGTGGAATGACTTTTGGTTCAGGTAGCCATTTTTGAAATTTCAGAATTCCCCTATTCATTTAGATAGGACTTGGTCTTGGGTGAGCTGCCCGGAGGCATTGCAAATATGGCCGCTGAGTGAATATACTTTCCTTGAAAGGGACTTTGATAGTCTTCATAATCACACACACGCCGGTCTACTGTAGTTACGAACAAAATTTTAATGCTTTAATTTCTAGTACATTTCTTTAGTTCAAGTCTCTTTGCCACATGCACTGTAATATGTATTATATTGCTAAATTTAAAATGAAATTTTCAAATGAAAACCGTTTTATAAAGTATGCGTTCATATTTGTTAAGGGCTTTCTTTGTCGCTGGAGAAAACAGCTGTGGTGTGATGAGGGGTGAACGCAATGAAAACTTTACAGTAGATGGGGAACCGATTGCACCCCCATGATATTTTGTAAACTGTATTTATGACAAAAAAATTGGACAGATGCAGATATTATATCAATCTATTAATAAACTATATATAAATATACACTTTATCCTCCGTTTCTCGCTATGCGCAGTTGCGATCTGTGGATTGAAGGATGTGCTGAAAGACTGGGAGGAGCCGAACCCGAAGTCTGCCAGTGTTTTCATATGGAATTTAAAGGGGGCAGAGGTGATCACAAACTCGTGTACAGTTACGGAGCTGATCGCAATTTTTTAGGGGGGCTGAGGAGTCATGTTAGGGCGTCTATAGCCTCCCTAAAAATAGCCTAGTGACGCCCATGCGGCTTATGTCATATGCTGAGTCAGAGGTCAGCGAAGAAGCTGGATCTTGATTCTCTCCTGAACGTGCATACACCATTGCCGGAAGTCAGTGATTTATGTTTATTTTACAAAAACCCATAGATCGGCTTTAGAAGAAACATTCTTCACTGTTTAAATTAAAAAATATATTAAAGTTACAAAAGTGATTTAGTCAAGAGCAGTGAGAGATTTTCTCTCTTTTGTTATTTGATTAACATGAATAATAGACAGCAGGAATATTAAACTGCTGTCACTTTAAGAGCTACCCGGATTCAATACACTGTTACACGTGTTTTTTTTCCCCTCAGCTGTTTGCTTTCACTTAAGCCCTAAATTACAGTGTTTACAAGTTTACTTGCAAAGACAGCATTTTGAAACATAAAAGTATTTAACCATTTGAAGCAAAAATAACCGCGTTTAATACTTCCGCACTCAATGAGTACCGTCTTCACGTGCACACGCCTCTCTGACAGCGCTCAGCAATGTGACATGAGTGTGTAACCGAGATAGAGACGACAAGCCAAAATCTTTACCGGTTGACACATTTATACCGGTTAATCACGTCTACTGCAGCATTTATTTGAAATATAAATCTTTATAACATTATAAACGCATCCTTGTTGAAAAAAAAACATTAATTTCATTTAAAAGTACACTACTAGTCAACTTTTTGGACTTCTGCTCACCAAGCCTGCATTTATTTGATCCAATATACAGAAAAAGCAGTACAATTTTGAAATATATTTACTTTTTTAAATAACCACTTTCTATTTGAATATACAGTGCTGCTTGAAAGTTTGTGAACCCTTTAGAATTTTCTATATTTATGGATAAATATGACCTGAAACATCATCAGATTTTCATATAAGTCCTGAAAGTAGACAAAGAAAACTCAATCAAAATAGTTTCTTTGTCATTTATTTACTGAGAAAAATGATCCAGTGTTACATATCTGTGCACTGCAAAAGTATGTGAATCTTTGCTTTCAGTATCTGTTGTGACCCCTGTTGCTGCAGTAACTGAAGGTAAAGTTTCTTGTAAATGCTGATCAGTCCTGCACAATAACATGTAGACGTTTTTGCTTGAGTGATCTTTGTTGGCCGACCACTTCTCGGGAAGGTAACAGCGGTTTTGAATTTCCTCCATTTGTACACAATCTGACTGTGGATTTGCAGAGTCCAAACTCTTTAGAGACGGTTTTGTAACCTTTTCTAGCCTGATGAGAAACATCAACTCTTTTTCAGAGGTCCTCAGGAATCTCCTTTGTTCGTAACATGATTCACTTCCACAAACATGATTAGACTTTGATAGATCCCTGTTCTTTGAATAAAACAGGTCACGTACTGACATTTGATAGTGATTGCACTGACTGAAAACACATCTGTACAGATGGACTGTAATTTCACCTTTAAATTAACTGCTAATCCAAGAGATTCACTTTCTTAATAAAAAAAAGGACAAAGAAATTTTTTTTCTCTCACTTGGTTGATTGGGTTATCTTTGTCTACTTTCAGGACTTATATGAAAATCTAATGATGTTTTAGATCATATTTATGGACAAATAAAGAAAATTCGAAAGGGTTCACAAACCTTCAAGCAGCACTGTATTTTAAAATGTAACTTATTCCTGTGATTAAAGCTTAATTTTCAGCATCATTACTCAAGTCTATAAGAATTTATAGAAATTAATACTTTTATTTAGCAAGGATGCTTTCAATTGATCAGAAGTGATGATAAAGACATTTATAATGTTACAAAAATTGTATTTCAGATAAATGCAGTTCTTCTGAACTTTCTATTGTTTAAAGAAACCTGAAAAAAAAAAATTCTACTCAGCTGTTTTCAACAACATAGTATTATTAAATGTTTTTGAGCAGCAAATCAGAATATTAGAATGATTTCTAAATGATCACGTGACTGGAGTAAATATGCTAAAAATTAAACTTTGAAATCACAGGAATAAATTACATTTTAAAATACATTCAAATAGAAATATTACTGTTTTTACAATACTTTGGATCAAATAAATGCAGGCATGGTGAGCAGAAGAGACTTCTTTATTAAAAAAAAACAAAAAAAAAAAAACTTTTGACTGGTAGTGTATATCTTCCTAACCTCAAGGTTTTGAATGGTAGTATGTGTATATAAATACAGATGGCACTACAGATGGTTAAAGTTACTCAGAGAGCATTACTCATACCTAAGAGAAGATCCTCTGGATCCTTCACCACAATATGAGCGTTGAGTTCCTGCAGCTCTTGATGCAGCTCCTCTAACTTCTTGTTGGACTTCTTGAGCATATTATCAACATATGCCAGTCGCTTTTTTTCCGTGGTGACCTTTCGAAGGTTCTCCACCCCCTCTTTGATCTTCAGCTCTTTGCGGATCTCCCTCTTGATCTGCTCCTTGATTTCGTCTAGCTTCTGCTGCACCATGGTATCAGACAGGTCAAGGTTGTGCCCCAGGCCCAGCCGGTCCGAAACCATGTGAGCCTGTATAAAACAAACGTATATTACCATGATGTCTATATCCTACACCATCAACAATTTCAAAGACTTTCTTAGATCTTTTTTCATGTGAAAAAAGAGAAAACATTTATAGTAAAGACCTGAAGGAAATTCCCTCCAAAGGCAAAATTGTCACCTGCAGTATCATAAGTCATGATATACTGCATTCACATCTCCCAGTGCACCCTGCACACTAACCCCTAAGCATGAACGAAAGCACACAGAGGTACACACATAAAGAAACTCAGTATCACTGACATCAGCAGGGAGGATAACTGGTCTGAGTGGGTGAGCCAAATCCTGCTTAGCCCAGCTCTTCATGAGCTCACTGACAACATGTAAGAGAACTGACACGGCTCCTCTAATCTTCCTCCAGGGGAAAGTGGTGCCATAAATAAAGCTTAAAACAAAACTTTCAGCAGAATGTGCTCATTCAAGTCTGAAGAAGGATAAAGGGTGAGGTTCGTCAAGCATGCACAGACAATATGCAAAATATATGTAGATCTATAATGGTCATATTATTTAAATACATCAACATTTAAATATTAAAAATAGGGATGCACTGATAATATTACACTGGAAGATAACTGATAAATGGCTGATGTTAAAATTCAAAATTATTTTATCTAAATGCATAAAAAAAGAAAACACTTGTAACTAACAGTTGTTTCATTTCTACAAGTAAGGCATTGCAACATTATAATCACTGTTGGGAAAGTTACTTTGTAAATCTATATACAATTTTTATACTTTTTAACCTCAAACGCACATTGAGTACTCTGTGTATGCTGGTTCTTGACAGTTAGTGTATGTCAATACAAACTCTTTTCTCCTCCAACTGTAAAATCCTCCTACATTGCTGTTTTACCTTTTTTGTAAAGGGCGTTTGACCACCTTTGCACGTTCACGTTGTAAACAATGGGTCGGTACGTCTGCAGCAATGTAAGTTGGAGGATAAAATAAGATGGGAGTTTTTCGACGTACCCTAACTGTCATGAACTGGAATACACAGAGTTCACACAGAGTTAGACAAGACAAGCATTTGAGGTTAAAAAGTATGTAAATTGTCATTTTTTTAAGAAAATAACTGATTGGTTTGCTAGATAAGACCTTCCTTCCTCAGATGGGATCATTTAGAGCCCTTTGAAGCTGCATTAAAACTGCATTTTGGAAGTTTCAACTTGGGGGCACCATAACGGTCGTTTCATTGCTACAAGGCATTGCAACATTATAATCAGCGTTGGGAAGGTTACTTTGTATGTCTAGCAAAACAATCAGTTATTTTCTAAAAATAAAAAAAATTACAATTTATATACTTTTTAACCTCACACGCTCGTTGAGTACTCTTGTGTATTCTGGTTCAAGACAGCTAGGGTATGTCAAAAAACTCCCATCTCATTTTCTCCTCCAACTGTAAAATCACCCTACATCGCTGTTTTACCTTTTTTTTTAAAGGGCGTTTGACCACCTTTGCATGTCCACTTTGTAAACACTGGGTCGGTACTTCTGCAGCGATGTAGGATGATTTTGAAGTTGTGATGGGAGTTTTTTGACATACCCTAACTGTCATGAACTGGAACACACAGAGTTCAGGACAAGCATTTGAGGTTAAAAAGTATATAAATAGTCAAAACTGTATTTTGGAAGTTTAAACTAGGGGGCATCATAGAAGTTCACTATATGGAGGGAAATCCTGAAATGTTTTCCTCAAAAAACAATTTCTTTACGACGAAAGAAAAAAAGATCTTGCATCTTGGATGACAAAGGGGGGGGTACGTTATCCTTACATTTTTGTTCTGTAACTGTAATTTAATTACACATGTTTATTTAGTAACTGTAACAGATTACAGTTACTTTTATTTTAGAATTAAATTACGTAACTGTTACATGTAACTAGTTACTTCCCAACATTGTAACGCACAGCATGAAAAAAACATTTAATTTGGTTACAATTTACATTTAAGTGTTATTAAATTATAAGTGTTTTTAAAGATTATCTTTGAGTGAGTGTTAGATGACAGCAGAGGTCATCTACATGTAAAAATAAGAGAAATGACCATGTACATTTAAAGGGTACGTCTGTTGATTTTAAACCAGATTTGTATTCCTTGTATTTTTACAATGTCTGTAGTGAAAGTAAATTAAGAGCGTGTATTATTTTTCCGTGTTACCTGCACCAAGATATGCCCTTTTATTTGCCAGCACAAATGCCAGATGACATAAAAATGTCTTTTTGGTGCATAGGCAGCCAACTTTTTATTAAAACCCCATCTTGCCAACAGTGAATTACACCTTTACATTTCCAATACTGCCAGACAGAGATACATTAAAATATCTCTGATGTTAGCAGATAATTTGATACATTAGCGATACATTGTGCAACTGAATGTTCTGAAATTTTAGCTTTAGTGACCCTCTTGTTTATATCCTTCATCCATGACTTTGAAATCTCACTGTCTGCAGAAAGAAATAAAACAAATAAAAAATAACCGACATGTATGTTTTGACACTCTGCTTACACATACAGCACTGACTCACGGGTCAGCTGAAGGTCATGGAAAAGCAACTGTCCTAGGCATTCATAGGAAAAAGTTGCACTTTATCTCTTCCTAACTTATGCTGCTACATTCAGGTCACACACAAAACCAGTAATTAAAGAGACAGTTTACCTAAAAATTAAATTACTCACCCTTGTGTCCTTCCAAAACTGTAAGATCTTTGTTCGTATTCAGAACATAAATTAAGATATTTTTGATGAGATCCGAAAGAGACAATTGTTGAATAAAGTTGTTATTTTAGTTTTTTGTGCAACAAAATGTATTCTTGTAGCTTCATAAAATTACGGTTGAACACATGGACTATTTTGACGATGTAAGAAAGCTCTCAGATTTCATCAAAAATATCTTAATTTTTGTTCCGAAGACAAACAAAGGTCTTACAGGTTTGGGTGAACTATCCCTTCAAACAGCAAAATTAGCATTTTGCTCATTAATACTTAAACTGGCAAGGGTTAAAATCTCCTTTCATAATGCCTGAAGAGTCCTGATGAGCACTTTAAATAACAATGTCTCCAGACCTCTCATTTACCACATAAAACCAAATGATGCAGCAGTGTCTCTTCCACTTTCCATAATACTCTCAGACTTATCAGTTCTGGGAAAAATGCTGACAAAACATGTTACAGTAACAACAGTGTCATTTCCAGTTTGCAAAAACTGAGAAAAACACAACAGATTACTGGTTGTAATTTGAATGCACTGGCAAAATGACATCTGACAGGACACGGTTTTGAACGCCAGACAACAGAATTCACAAATGCTCAGAAATCTTGTGATTATGTCTGTTTGTGAATAGCAAAAAGTAAAAAGTAAAAACTCAAATGAATAACTATTGTAGTAAGAGTGAACGGCTACACCTAGAAGTACCTTTCAAAATAATGCACTTTAATAAAATCGAATTATAATGGCTGACAGCTCATTGCCATTATGGAACGTGCCAAAAAAATAATCTTGATGTTTACAATTATGATAGCTTATAAATGAGTTTGTTATTTATATTAACCAACAAACCACTCAGGTTATTAAGTCAAGTTTACACTGTAAACACCTTAAGATAATATTGATAACTAGTTTCAAAGTGTTAAAAACAAGACTACCCCAAAGACAAACCAAATAACTACAAAATCATTTGTAAAACACAAGTGTAAACCAACAGAGCACAACTTTATTCTAAACCTCCCAGAGTTTAAACTTTACTATATCTCACAGAGGGATCCTGTGGTAATAAACGGTAGAGGTAATGGACTTACTTAAGTATTGTCCATAAGCCTTATTGAAATATGTTTTAGTTTACGTCCTCTACCAGTTTTGCCGTCTATGTAGGCAGCTCACAAGGTTTTGAGACACAACCAGTGTGTACAATTCCAATCCATCACAATTCCGTGTTTCTACTAGGAAACATGGCATACAATCTAAGTTAAATTTTATGTGGAGACGCCACTACGACTGTACGGGGAAAACACAACATCTAAACTCCTGTCACAAGTGTTTTTCGGGCCCCATTCCCCGTTTTCCCGTGTCATGGGCTCTTCGGCGGAGGGAGCAGCTTGTCCCAAAGGAAGAAAAGTAGTGGTTAGAAGAGAGCTGCGCTTAGGGCGCATACTATGTTTTTAAAACATTAAAGGTCGCCGTGCAAACTTTAAGATACTTTCTATCTGTATTGTATGAAATAAAAAACTTTTCCTACCTGCATGGGATCGGCGGCCATCTTGGTTGTGAACTCTTTTTTTTGAATCAAACTCTGGGGAAGGGGAGGTGAGTCACTCCCAAAAAACAAGCCTGTTATGTTTCCGTCTCAAGCGAAAAGCGCTTTATTTGGGGTACGATCCATATCGTGGCCGGGATACGGAGGGGCTCCCATTGTTGAGCTGTCGGTTTGTTGTAAATGCAAGGGTTTAGACCCGAGCTCAGAGCGGAGATCCACGCTTTTGGGGTGAACGCAAAGCTGTGTTGCTAATATCGGAACAAGGGGAGGCGGGTGGCAAAACGACCCAAGTGCAAGTTTCTGTTCCCGCACCCAGTTCAGCCACGGCCAGTCCACCCTCGATCATGTGATCAATAACAGCTTCACAAACACAGAGGCTTCAACACAACGAATTCTATTAGTACATTATTCTGTTAAAAACAACAGTTTATTCTACTGCGACTAGCACAAATATTTTCTGCAAAAAGTTTCTGCAAAAGAAAAAAATATTCTATCACGATGTATTTTATTCGCAGCAACATATTGTATATTTTTTATTGGGAATCACAACTCATTTTGTTGAAAACTGTTGTTTTGAACTTTCTATAATGTATTCTAACTGGGGGCCAGGGCGTTATTTAAATTGTAATAAAATACTTCAAATTAAAAATGCTAAAAAGATGCAAATATATGTTTTAACTCTGCTCACCAAGCCTGCATTTATTTGATCCAAAGTACAGCAAAAACAGTACAATTTTGAAATGTTTTTACTATTTAAAATAACTTTTCTATTTGAATATATTTCAAAATGTAATTTATTTCTGTGATCAAAGCTAAATTCCTTTAGAAATCATTATATGCTGATTTGCTGTTAAAGAAAAAAATATATTATTATTATCAATATTTAAAACAGTTGAGTACAATTCTTTCAGGATTCTGTGATGAATAGAAAGACCCAAAGATTAGCATTTATCTGAAATCAAAAGCTTTTGTAACATTATACACTATAACATTCAAAAGCTTGGGGTACGTATATTTTTGGGGGGAAAGAAATTATAGAAATTAATACTTTTATTTAGCCAGGATTCTTTAAATTGATCAAAGGTGATGATAAAGAAATTCATAATGTTATAAAAGATTTCCATTTCAGATAAATGCTGTTCTTCTGGACTTTATATTCATCACAGAAACCTGACAAAGTTCTACTCAGCTGTTTTCAACACAATAATAATAATAATAATAATAATAATAATAATAATAATGTTTTTTGAGCAGCAAATCAGAGAATATTATAATGACTTCTGATTTTAAATAGTACAAATGTAACATTTTTACTGTACTTTGGATTTTATAGGATCATAAACAAGATTCTGTATTATTATTATTATACTATAAGGACATTCTGTAAAAACAACTAATTCTATTTATCTATAGGCGCAGGCGGGGCAGTCGGGTGAAAGGTGGTGACGAATATAGGGGCCCATGGCGGAGGGGGGTCCCCGGCGATCTCAACTGACTGGCTGAGGTCAGCCTAAAAAGACGCACTGGACAGTTGGACGATCACTGCTGCGAGTCGTCAAGAAAGCGTATCATTAGCACGTGTTTTAAGCCTTGCCAGTTTCAAGCATTCAAAGATGCGGAAAAACTCAACCGAGTACTCGCGCGCCGTGTTCGATGCGCAATGAGAGCCGCGTCTCACGAACAGCGCGCAAACACCGAACCGGGCTCTCCTTCGCGTCCTCCAGCACCTAAACTAACAAATACAAATCGCCAGTTTAGCATGCAAACACAAAAAGATGTAAAAGCGCGGCGCACAGGACGCACGCAGAAAGACGCATCTCAAAGCGCTTGAGCGTCGAATTTGCCTCTTCTTGCTGTTGAACTGACAAATACATACAAAATGATGTCGAAATACCCGTCTTGGAGAGTATCCTCGGAAAAATTGTCGGCTATGTTTTAAGTGAAAGTAAACAGCTGAGAAAGCAATTGCACGTGTATTATAATATTGGATGGATTGTCTCTTAAAGTGACCGCGCATAATTTACTAGCTGCTGCCGTATCCTTAAAGAGGGGGTACAATATACAATATATATTCAGAGTTGTTTACAGTGTTAAAGAGTTGGATTCTCATGCTAAATATGGCCAAAGTTTAAAAAAATAATTTGGACAACCGAAAATCTTACTTCCGGGTTGGTACAAGTTTCGGCTGTTTTTTTTTATCGTGGCGTTAATGACGTAATTGGTGGTGGAACTCCTTATATAAGCATTTCTCCCGGAAAAGCACAGCACCCACGCTCACGCCGATTAGGCTGCAAGAAAGAAAACGCGCTCATCAACGCGCTTCATTCGGCCCCACTGCTGCAAGTGATTCACTTGGGAAGAATGTCTCTAAAGAAGTATGGTTTTGGTTGTAAGGCAAAGATAACTTTGCTCAGCTTCCTGAAGAACCCAGCGGTATGTGAACAGTGGACGCAGTTCCTTTTTCCAGGGCAGCAATGGAGTTTTGCAAGTGTGTTTGTTGACGAACGTTTCATATACAAGGCCCAGTTCGACGATGGATTTGCACATTGTTTGATACTGAAAGATGGAGCTGTCCCAGCTATAAAAGATCCCGCTCATGATTCAGAACTGCAGATGGTAAGTGAAGCGGCATTAAATGTCTGTTTTATTGGCATTCCCAGCGTGAGTGATCGCCGAACTTAGCTCTGCCCACGGCGTACCTCCAAAAGCTTGGCTTTTTCCAGAGAAAAACGGAAATCTGTATTTTTCCTTTTATAAATCTGATAAAACTGAAAACTTTTTGGAGATATTAAGGATACAGTACTACTCTATAGGTACTCAGGATTGACATGAGATTAGGTGAAACTGTGTATGTTATGTACCCTTTAATGTTTATCCAAGAAAATTAATGAAAGAAAATTAACGACTGCTCTTGACTGAATTACTTTGTAGTTTTACCAAGAATTAATCTATATTCAATTTGTACAGTGAAGACTATGCAGCACAATTTTACATTTGATTATACTGTTTCTGTATCTGGACACCTACAAACTTGAAAAACTTAATCATTGTGTAAATAGTGCAAATAAATAAATAGAATACACATACAAATTAAAACATTTCAAACAAGGCCCTCGTGTACAACCTGCACCAGGGCGCCGCGAACCCCAGCTATGGCATTGGGCGCAGGACCACATTCATTTCACTGTAAGTGTTTTTTTTTTTTTTTTTTGTTTTTTTTTTTACGGCAGTCAATTAATTTACATTTACTCTGCAGGAGCAGGAATAGTCATTCAATAAAGATTTACTCTAAACGTGGCACCGCTCATTTTATAGAGACATATAATAGTTCCCAATGTATTTTAATCATATAAAGGACAAAGCCTTAATGAATCAATATTTTTCATTAGAAACATGGACTAAATGTCAGACTGGTGGTGAGAAAGGCAGAAGCATAGACAGGAGGTACATTAATCAGTTTCAAGAAAAAAAAATCTATATTACAATAATTATAGATTATGATGTAATCATGTTGATAGATGCCTTTACTGGGAAATGCTCTCATTTTCTAAGAAATGAATATAAAAAAAAGTTAATATAGAAAGTGACAGAATTACCTTCAGCCAACAGAGGGTGGTGTTCTCCATAAATTCTGTGCCTGTCAATATATTATTAGAAATCATGTATCACAACTAAAAACAGCTAATTTCTCTTAAGAGATCCTTTAGGGGTTTTATTATTTTAAATAAAGAAAATATTATGTCATACACCACACACTTTAAAGATTGGTCGTTTATAGCAAGTTCAGAATGTTGTTTTCCAATTTAAAAAAAAAAATCATCTGGAGGTCTGTTTCAAAGGATACAGTGAATTGACTCTGAATGCTCCCATGATTGATTTATGGACAGGTTAATTGCAGTGGTATTGTAATTGCAGAACAGGAAGAACAGCCGTCCCGTAACCAAAAGATAAATGTCACGCACGCACACACACACACACACACACACACACACACACACACACACACACACACACACACACACACACACACACACACACACACACACACACACACACACACACACACACACACACACACACACACACAACCAGTAGAAGGTGGTGCGTTTTCACAGCCTGAAAGTGAAGTACACAGCACTATATCAAAACGAACAGACACCACAACTAAATTGCAGGTCCGCAACATATAAGAAAGGTCATTCTGTGCAAAACCAATTCATAATTGATTATGATACGCAAGAATGCTCGCTGATATTGCTTTTCAGCTCCAATGGTTAACCTCATTTAAACTGCCAGATATTACCATATACGTTGAATTTCCACAATATTAGACCTTCACAAAATGGTCTGTAGCTGACAAAGCAACTACTGGGTTATATGAGGTCTTGAATATGAAACTAGGTGCTCCATTAGTGTCTCTTTCTCAGAGCTCAGCAAAAAAACGATGAGCTCAGGACTTCTGTTCGGAAATGTTGTGCTCCCTGAGTGAATCCATGTGGTCGTATCTGTGCGCAGAAGCTGTTGGTCTGTCCCGCTCGCAGTAGAGTTTTCCATTTGTGTAGTGAAAACGGTCACCAGGTACTAGCTGGTTATGGCAGATGGAGCATACAAAACACTGCAAGAGTAAAGAAAGAAATTAGTGTGAGGAAAACATATCCAAAAACACACTTGTGACCCACGACCACAAAACCAGTCTTAAGTAGCATGGGTATATTTGTAGCAATAGCCAAAAATACATTGCATGGGTCAAAAAAATCATTAGGATATTAAGGACATGTTCAATGAAGATATTTAGTACATTTCCAACTGTAAATAAATAAAAACCTATTTTTATTAGTAATATGCATTGCCAAGAACTTTAAAGCCAGTTTTCCCAATATTTAGATTTTTTGCACCCTCAGATTCCAGATTTCCAAATAGCTGTATCTCTGCCAAATATTGCCCTATCCTAGCAATTCATACATCAATAGAACGCTTATTTATTAAAAAACAAATCAATAAATCAAAAAAGACCCTTATGACTGGTTTTGTGGTCCAGTGTCACATATCAGCCTTTAAACAAGGAGTAAAAATCTAGATCATCTTTAATCAACTGTATTTAAGTGGGTCAGTTTAATAAGCAAAGTAAATTACCTTCACATGGAAAACATTGCCCTGTGCTCGCATAACCATTTCATTTGCTGGGATGGACTTACTGCAAGCCCTGCAGGCTCCACTATGACCGAATAATCTGTAGTGAATATCATAATCACAAATATGTCTTTTAATAAGCAAGTCATTAGTCTTTTTCGCTCTCACAAACACAGGAAGTGATTTAATCTTTTAAGTCTGCTTATAATATAGCCATTTGAACTTTTGTTTCCTCTTTTAAAAGGATATTTCAACCAAAAAAAAATTATTGTTATCATTAACACATTTACATTGAGTGTGTTGTTGTTCTGGGCCCCCCCATTTAACTTTAATTGCACATTCAAAAACAACTGAAAGATACAGCATTTTTAAAATATCTTCTTTTGTGTTTGCTTTATAGGGGTAGTTCACCTAAAACAACAATTCTGTTATCATTTATTCACCCTTATGTTGTTTCAAACCAGTATGCATGTCTTGCTTTTTATGAACACAAAAGATATTTTGAAGAATGGTGATAACCAAACAGTTTCTGTTCCCAAATGACTAAAGTCAGTTGAAGTTCCACAGAAAGAAAGTCATACAGGTTTGTAACAACAATGAGGGTATAAGATGACAATTTTCATTTTTGGAGGACTATCCCTTTAAGTCTAATCCCCTTCTTTTACTATGGTGCCAGGAGGCTTATTAGATGTATAAGAGAACCACTCTCATTTATCTAGTACATTTGTTAGCTCAGGGTGTGAATGATGGTAAATTATCGAGGATTGCGATAACAAAGAGTGTTGTTCCTGTAGTCTGACCTTATATAGTCACTTTTGCAGAGGATCAAGCCACGCTTTGTGAAACACGACGAGCCAATTTCTGCCAGCTGGGCTTGACAGCAGGAGCACTTGAGACAGTGGCAGTGCCAGTACCCATCCAGAGCAAACAAGAGGAAGCGGTCTGAAATTTTGCATCCACATCCAACGCACCGCTTCAATGCCAGGGCCCCCATTCTGACATGAGGCACTTGTGTATCACAAGCAGTGTTTACCATAATAAATGGGTCACTACCTAGAATAGAGAATGCATGGAAACTGAACAGATGTAACTGGACAACAAACAAACACTCATAAGTAGGCAATAAATTAATTTAACTAGAGGGACTATATCTATATGACACAGAGATACACGGATAAGTTCACTTACACTTGTTTGGCACAAGGATGCGCACTTACCTGCTTCACAACTTCAGATCGCTCAGACTCATCAGTAGAGAACAGATGATCGCGTTCAGTCTGTCAGTTCGGATAGAAACAGACGTCGGTCCATATTTTGTCTTTAGGCAAAAAGGAGATGTACTAAACACTGATATAACTTTATTTACCTACATTTAAATAACGTATCGCTGGGATATCCTCACGAGGTCTGAGCGTTGTAAGGTAACAGCGTACGTTACGCTGCTCTGTTACCAGACTTCTATCCCCTTTAAACATCCGTGCGGTGACGTCAGGCGCGCCTCAGCCAATCAGCAATCACATAAATTTTGGTTTCGTGCTGAAGCAGCCCAGCAGATGCTACATTATTGATGCTATCAACATCTGAGCGGCGCATTCGTCATTTAATGTACAATTTAAATTTTAATTGTAAATCACAAAACTAGCTGGCAGACAATTGATTTGTCAAAGTGACTTGAAGAAGTTTAGAAAAAACGCCTCACATTGCTCATTCGGAGTCATTTACAATGGGGCCTTAATCACCCATATTAAAGAGCTAATTACAGCACACACACAGCGTCATGGCCAAATCACTATGAAAAGAAACCTTGACAGCAGTCTGATTGGGTGGTAATAGAAAATCATCCGTGAGAAAAGGATCCTGCCTTTCTTATCATCTGTCTGTCATTTAGCCCTGATTACCATCAGATTAAATACAATCAAAGCAGTTTGGGTGAAAAGTGGTAGTCATGGGAACCAGCGAAAACTGTTTATCTTGTCAAATGATCTTAATTCAAACCTGCACACTCTAGATTACAGAGATGTAGGAGCTGAGAGGGAGGAAAGAGGGGGAGAGGGTTGTGTTTGTCGGCTTCTGTCACTCATTATGGTGTATTATGTCACTATTCAATGCAGAAAATTAGTCTCTGATGACATGACCTAGCCGTAAGGGTGGCTTAGTGTTGATGTATAGTGTGCTGTTTGCTTTGAGGAACTAAAACCTTCTGACTCCATGTTTGGTATTATTTTGAGGCTGCTAAAAACTGCAGTTGCACTCTGGTTGTCACATATTTCCCATTTGCTGTCTGGTTTTGGACTTTAATGTTGAAGGTTAGGTGTTGGTTGTCTTTCATAGTGTATAGTTGGTGTTCTCTGTCATGGTTTTTGTTTGCGCCCTGTTTTTGTTCAGTTTTCTTGACTTAAGTTTTCTTCTCTTAAGTTTATCTGCATTTGAATCCAGTTCTTCCTCCTTTCTGAGTTCACCTCACTTTCTTGTATGAGAAAAAATGTTTTACCACCATTTAAAAAAACATTCTGTTAAATTAACATTAAAACAAACATGGTAACACTGGTTGCCGGAAATACACAGTTAACAGTATTTGACAATGTTTCAGGTATTGGTGCCAAAATGATATGATATAATGTTAATATACCAAAATCTGCTTTTTCCCTTAAAATTTACTGATAACCATAATAAAACAGGTCACACAGAAAGTCACATTGTAAATTAGAGTTGTAAGTGTAAATAGTACTCGTAAGTAAATAAATATACACAGGATCATACACACAAAGAAAATACATCGTGATAACCATCATAACGCACATTAAATAACAAAAAAAGTAACGTGTTTTTTTTTTTTTACCATAAATTATACAGTGATTCACAGTAATTTATTTTGTATGTAATTGCAAAAAACAAACAAACAAACAAAAAATGTAACATTAACCATTTACAGCTTATATGTTAGGGTAACTTAATCAGAATGATGGTTTAAGTTTTTACTTTTTTAAACACAAAAAAAACATTTTTAGCTGTTTTTAATCTTATACTCTGTTCTGGTTTTTGTTTACTTTCTGTTTTTGTTCAGTTTTCTAGACATTTTTGGGATTTCTCTTTATTTTGGATCCAGTTCTCCCTCATTTCTAAGTTCACCTCTGTCCCATTGTTGTATGAGGAAAAATACATTATACTACTATATATATATTTTTAAATCCTGTTAAATTGACATTAAAACAAACAAACAAACAAACAAACAAACAAGGTAGCTCTGGCATTTCTGGTTGCCAGACATTCACTGTCAAAATATTGGCATATTGGTGTCTGAATATTAAGTGATATAATATAATATTCCAAAATCTGCTTTTTACCTTACATTTTTACTGATAACCACCAAATAGAAAGTCACATTGTAAATCAGATTTGTAAGTGGCCTGTCTGTAAAACATGGACAGTACTCGTAAATATATGTGCATAGGACCGTACACACAAAGAAAATATATCATAAAAACATGTATCGTTATGCACATTAATTAAAAAAAAGTAATGCAAAACTTACAAAAATTATTCAGAATATAATCATATATGATATATCATGCAGAGAGACTACAGAGAATGGCCTTACTGTTTTTTTTTTTTACCATAAATTATACAGTAATCCATAGTAATGCAATTTATTTGCCAAAAAAAAAAAAAAAAAAGAAAATCATACAATTTACAGTATATTACCGTAAAATTAGTTTAAAATGTAATGTTAAACCATTTAGAGATTTCACCTTATATGTGACCCTGGACCACGAAACCGGTCTTAAGTTGCTGGGGTATATTTGTAGCAATAGCCAAAAATACATTGTTTGGGTCAAAATTATTGATTTTTCTTTTAGGCCAGAAATCATTAGGATATTAAGTATGTTCCATTAAGATACTTTGTAAATTTCCTACCGTAAATATATCAAAACATATTTTTTGATAAGTAATATGCATTGCTACGAACTTAATTTGGACAACTTTAAAGGTGATTTTCTCTCTTTTTTTTTTTTTTTTTGCACCCTCAGATTCCAGATTTTCAAATAGTTGTATCTCAGCCAAATATTGTCCTATCATAACAGATACAGAACTTTCAGATGATGTATAAAAATGGATGAATTTACATTTATTGTGACATTTTTACTTTTTACGTTATTACAAACATTTTCTTAATGTTATACTCCAGTTTACCTCTAGTCCAATTCTCCAGCATTTAAGGAACGTAACAATATTAAAAAGAGACATACGGACGCATATAAATGTGCATAAAACCAGACTAACTTTGTCACAAACTAAACTATAAATGTTCTGCATGAGCTATTACTTATTTCAGCCCCTATTGTTGGTTTTGCCTGTCTAGATTTCCTGTAAACGAGACCAGCAACCCCCCATCTCCTGGATCATTATGTTTATGTAATGAGGTCACAGTCGTTGATCTAATGGCGGAGTGCAAAGTTTGAAATGTGTGTGGGAAGGGGGGGGGGGTGGGCGTAATGGAAAATAAGTCATTTTCTCCACAGCTCCATTACTTTAATTGTTTACTGAGCAGAGGCATGTTGTGATGTTTCAGGTAAAGCACAGGAGTCACATTAACAAAGAGCGTGAGCTGTCTGAGCACATACAGTACAGTTAGATAAACATCAGATGGAAAGCGTGAGACCGAGGCCTCATTATTTAGAGCCGGAACCGTCCAATGTCTTTGGAGTACACGATTTTCATCATAACTCTATAATTGAATCTGCAAAACATTCGACAATGATGTGCATTTCTGTTCTGGTAATTAGAAGGACATTTCCAAACAAATCCGCCAAATTACTTCAGCTGGTTATTTTAACGAAACAGTTTCCCCCTAATTAATGTATCCTTTCCTCAGCCAACAATTATGATGTTCATTAAAAATGAAGGGAAGCTGGACTGTCGATCAAACACAGAAAGGGATTGTTTGAAAGGCCCTTTATTTGTTGCTGTGGCAGCTCAATCACCCATCATGATCTAACCGGGGGGAGGTAAAAACTGCCGACAATGACCATCAGAAGCTAAAGACAGCCTTTCATTTGAGTGCTAATTAGAAAAATTATATCTCTGAAAGGCAGCCTGGTATCTGTTCCCAGTGTGTTGAGAGAGACAAGCTGAAGAGGCAACAATGAGTTAATAGAAAAATTAATTATTTACACTATTATCTAGGCCAGGCTATTGAAAGAATGACTCAATAATGCTTTAATTGTGTTGCTGATTACATTTCCACTGAGATAGGCTCAAAAGCGTATCAAATCACTGTTTATTAAATGTATGTGTTTCGATGAGATAACATGAAAATTGCAGTGGTGCACAGCACAGCTTCAGCACAATTTGTGTGTTTTCCCTAATATAAAGGCAGTGGTGAGCATTTATGTGGAGGAGGAGAGGTTACACCAGTGGGTTACACCCAGTGATTCTAGAGCAAAGACGTTTGTGGTGGTTAGTAATATATACACCTTGCAGAATCTGCAAAAATGTTAATTATTTTACCAATATAAGAGGCATCATACAAAATGAATGTTGTTTTTTATTTAGTTCCTGAAAACGACATTTAACGTAAGACTTTTACATATAGTCCACAAGAGAAAGTAATAGTTGAATTTATACAAATTACAGAAGTTTACATACACTTGATTCTTAATACCGTGTTGTTACCTGAATGATCCACAGCTGTATTTTTTTTTTTAACGAAAGTTCTTTGTTTGTCCTGAACAGTTAAACTGCCTGCTGCTCTTTAGAAAAATCCTTCAGGTCCCACAAATTCTTTGATTTTTCAGCATGTTTGAGTATTTGTGTTTCCAACAATGGCCATGTACACACTGCAAGTTTCAGGAGTGACAACCGTATTTAAATATGGCAGTGAGTCCTAGAGTTGGGGTACTCGGACTAGTACTCTGACTCGAGTCCGGTCTTTAGTGGACTCGGACTCTAATCCATTAAAGTTAATAAGTGATTCAGTCAAGAACACTGAGTGTAGGCCATGCACGTACACACTGCAACTAAATTCGGTTGTCAGTTCACCTTTTACTCCTTAATCACATTCTGTACACAAAAAAATCATTAAAATACATGAGTGACAACCGCATTAACTCCTGAAAAATACAGGTAGTGACAACTGCATTTACAGAAATGCAGTGTGTACGGAACCGAACCGAACAACTAGTGTTACTGGCGTATCTAAACATGCATCAGAAATGTGGTTTTTTTTCTGTACGTGAGATGCAAGAAAATAATGGTGAAAAAAGTTTTATCCTTAGCTGATTTGGACCATAGACTGTAAAAAACATGGATGTAGTGTCAGTGACACTCTGAAGAGCGTTCTTGAAGCAAAAGTTGGGCGGGGCCTGTCATCGCCATTTTGGAAGCGCATCACCGCGCATCCCTCCAGGAAAATAGAAAATGGACAAAGAGGCGGGACGTGGGTGGAGCTAAGATGTCATATGTTTACATTTATTAAAATAACCTTGATAAAGTAAAACCCTAAGAAAAAACAAACGCAATAACATGGCTGAGATACCAAGTTCAACTGCTGGAATAAGCTGAGGTAATGTGAGGGCTGCCTGACACCTGCCACTCAAATGGCCACGCCCTTAATTATGCAGAAATGTAATGCTTAATATAATTTAAACGGGTGAGTTAGAAAAAAATTCACCACCCTCAGAGTTGTCATGAAGGGCAAAACTAGCTGTAAAAACCAACACCACTTTTTGTACCAGGCTGTAAACATGTTTTTATCTGTTATAAAGTTGAACATTTTAACACGAGAGTCTATGGGGATTTGCTCCCTTTTGGAGCCAGCCTCAAGCGGCCAGCTGATGAACTGCAGCTTCAGTCACTTCCGTATTGTTTCAAGAGCGAGAGCGGGAGGTTGCCGCTTGATTTGGACACAAGCCCTGCGGTGAAGTGTCAGTGTTACCAGATTTTCATAGATTAAAAACAACAACAACAACAACAACAACAACAAGTAAAACCCCCAAATGCTTTGTGTTTTATAACAGCAAAAAAATCATATATCTTAAATCCCTAAATCCGCCACAAACCGCTGTATTAACTCCATAAAGTTAAAATCGCCGGACAAAAAGAGTCTTTAGCCAAAAAATGCCAAACGGCTAAATTCTTATTCACTCCCGCAAGATGGCAAAATGTTGCTGTGGTTACAGGAGTGACTGCTGTTCCGTACACACATGGAACAATAATTTACGAGACTCACTCCCTCATTTAAATACAGTTGTCACTCCTGAATCTTGTGTACGTTGCCGTTTTTTGGGGAATTAATGCAGTTGTGGAATGCGGTTGTCGCTCCCATATTTTAGTGAATTATGTGTGTACAGAATGCGATTAAGGAGTAACCCTAACCGCATTAACTCCCGAAAAATACAGGTAGTGACAACCGCATTTACAGAAATTCTATGCAGTGTGTACAGAACCGAACTGAACAACTAGTTAATGACGTATCTAAACGCGCATCTGTACGTGAGATGCAAGAAAATAACGGTGAAAGAAGTCTTATCCTTGGCTTGGAGACGGGGCTAGGCTAATTGTATTCAGGAGCCCTGCAGTGAAGTGTCAGTGTTGCCAGATCTTCATAGAAAAAAAACAACAAACAAGGACAAGCACAAAAAAACAGTAAAACACCCAAATGCCATTATGTTTTATAACACCAAAAAAATCAACTCAAACTTTATCAACTCCATAAAGCGCCTAGCTTTATTAGCTAAGCCCAAGTAACATGCCTAAAAGCGCTTGTAAATACAAGGACATGGCAACACTGCAAAACCTCGCTCTCTGCTTCCCGAGCATAAACAAAACACAGCACGTTAATCAGTGGTAGTTTAGTTCAAATCGCTGGAGTCTTTAGCCAGAAATTTGCAGATACTAAAGGGCTATTCACTCCTGCAAGATGGCAAAATGTTGCTATGGTTACAAATGCAGGAGTGGCTGTTCCGTATGGAACGATAATTTACGGGACTCACTCCCGCATTTAAATGCGGTTGTCACTCCTGAAACTTGCAGTGTGTACGTGGCCTGTATGATTTTGAGGGACTCACATGCAACTATTGGTTCAGAAGGTTCAAAAGGAAACACTTCCTTATCAGTACTAAATGAAACAAATATGATATTTAGGCAAAATAAGAAAATTGTACACATCTTTTTTTCTGTTCAAAAGTTTACACCCCTGGGTCTTGATGCATTAAATTCCCTCTAATGCATTAGTGAGCGTTTGAACCTTCTGTAACAGTTGCATATGAGTCCCTCAGTTGTCCTCAGTGTGAAAAAATGGATCTCAAAATCATACAATCGTTGTTGGAAAAGGTTCAAATACACAAAAATGCTAAAGACCAAAGAATTTTGGGGTTTGTGGATTTTTCTGAGAAAAATAAATTAAAATAAAATAAGCAGTTTAAACAGGACAAACATGGGGCTCATGAACAACTATCACTAAAAAAAAAACAAAAAACAACAGCTCTGGGTCATTCAGGTAACAATACAGTATTAAGAGTCAAGTGTATGTGAATGTCTTTTATGTGAAATAATTTATTCAGGTCAGTACTAAATAAAAAAACATTTTGTAGGATAAAATATTAACATTTTGCAGTTTTACAAGGTGTATGTAAACTTTTGACCTCAACTGTATATTTTAAACTAATTAAATGACTAAATAACTAAGCTAAATAAACAAATTAATGTGTTTTAAAACACATTATAAATGTTAGAAATGAATTGCTGAAAACACGTTACAAAGACTGTGAACTTTGTAGTACTGAATTGTGGAGCTAGACCGTTAAACAGTTTTTCACCATTTTTGTGTTCAGGATTTTTTGGGCGGGCCTGAAATCATGTCTCGATGACAAATTGGAGCCACTGAGCATGGGCCCTCCCCTAACACTATAATAACTAGAGCGTATCCACCTTTTTGTTCAACGCAGAAGCAAGCTTATGGGCAAGACTTCCGGATCATTAGCTGCTACAAGGAAATAATGAGAAGAATAAACAACGTGCAGTAAACCGTAAAACTGTTTGCACTACAAACCAGTGTGTTCATAATTAAGAAAATACATTAATACAATATGGTAAGATACACCAATTTGCAATGTCAAGCAACAAAATTTGCTGTTTTGTACAGATAAAAATAGCTGGATGCAGATGAGTCTGGAAGCCAAACTCATAAAATTTACAAATGGCCGCACCACCTCTAATGTGAAGAAAAAGGTGGATTTGAGGGTTTGCACTTGTGTCAAGTTTTGGTCAGTTACTTGGATGCATGGCCATATTGGAGATTGGGCAGTTAATGTACTACTGAATTCGTTGTTCTGCTCATTTATACTGTCTAAACCATGGAAAAATGTGTAAAAGCTGTTAAATCATATAGAGAAGGACTTCAGAAGCAGGAAAGGGTGCAATATTTTGACAAACTAAAGTTAATAGGTGGTACGAACAGTATTAACCAAGATATTAGCTTAATATTTCACCTACCTGACTGGACATAACAACAAACACAAATGTAGTCAAGATTCTTGCCCTGGAAATCCTGGTTCAGTTTGGCCATCCACAAACTTTTTTTTTCTTTTGCACTCTTCTCCTTGATTTGTTATAACTTTCGGCAGTCTACTCCAAATGTTTTTCGAAAATTGAAAATATTTACTGAAATTGAATATATTTTAAAATATATTCAAATAGAAAATGCTTATTTTATAAATGCAGCCTTGGTGAGCGTAAGAGACTTCTTTCATGAAAAAAATTTGACCACAAACTTTTAAACCACGTTTTATGTTTAATTTGTGTTTGTGTTAGCAACAAAAAGGTGAAGAATATTTAATAAAACATAAGCCTCCGTATATTTAGTTTCTCCTTTGTTTGGGAAAAAAACAAACAAATCTTCTTTTAGCAGACAGAAACAGTCTGTGATATTTTATCGAAATTATAATGAGAATAACAGAGTAGAAGAAATCTAAATAAATCACGCTCTTTTTATTATGGCTGACATATCCAAAAATCTGTTTTCAAATCTACATCAGCAATGTCAGCAGAAAAGAGCAAAGCTCCGGGAGTCTATTTTTAAAATGAAAAAACAAAGAATACAAATACAGGCTCACATGGTGGCTGTGAAAGAAAAGAAAGATATTAAAACTGATACATATTTTATATGTACAGGTTTCTCTAGAGTTTCATACACAGTACATTGGTTTTGACACTCTAAAAACATCTAAAAGAACCTGTAGAACATCAAAATATTTTTTTTAAGAAGCAAGTGATAATTTGTCATAAAGACCTATTGTACTCATATTCTGTCTTGGAGATCTTAGGGGCAAATGTGCAATTTAGCACCCATTTCATGCAAAAAATGTGTGTTTAGTAAAGATATTGTACATATAAACACTGGAATTGTATAATGTACCCATTTTCAAAAAGACATCAGTTCCACTCTTGTACCATCAACAAGGTAAACAATTTCTGATGGTTGCCTATTTCCACAATGATGTTAATAATTACAATCGATGCAGCTATACCGACATTTCATGTTGTAAAACAATTCCTCACCTATTCATATGAGATTTCAAGTCATGTTTACACTGGCTGAAATACCAGCTCTGGGTTATAGGAAAAAAGGCACAGTCTTGATGAATTTAGAGTTGATCTTTCAATGAACACATTTAAAGTCCATGATCTTTAACCCATAAAGCAGCAGATTAATGGTATGTTGCCGTGAGAGGCTTGACATGAGAGTCCTACTTTGAACTATAAAAAACACATGATAATTCAGTCATAAAATATATAAAAGCTAATTAAAACATAAGGATAGCCATTTAACCAAGACCAGTTACACTAAAACGATCCACATGCAGATAAACATTTTATCTTTAATTCTTTATCCTCCTATATTTGAAAGTTTTGGTCCAACTGTAACTGTAATGACCAGTATTTACATATATTTGTAGATAAAAATATATTATCTGCAGTTGCTGAAAAATGCAGGACTGAACCCCAGTTTAAAAATGGCAAACAGTAAACAGATAATTTTTTCAACCCAAAATTCTGGTATTTCAAAGAGGAGACATATGATGCATTTTTTTAACAATGTGAAGTACATCCGTATCTGTGTATTTCTCAAAAAATCGCCTTCTGAACGTCCAAGAAATAAACTATTCCTCATTTTACTATAATGAAAAAATTATATGGAAGTTCGTTTTTGCCACTAAATACAAAATAAAAAAGGTTATTGCGACTTTATCTACAACTTACTGACTTTTTTTCCTCATAATTGAGAGAAATAAATTTGCATTTCTGGCTTTCCTCCTCAGAATTGAGATATAAACTCACAATTCTGACTTTTTTTCCAGAACTGAGAAATAAAACAGAACAGAAATAATCTCAGAAATTAGATATAAATGTGCAATTCAGATTTTTTTCATCAGAATTGCAAGATATAAACTCACAATTCAGACTTTTTTGTGATATAGACTCAAAATTCGGACGTTGTTCCTCAAAACTGATATAAATTCGCAATTCAGATTTTTTCCCTCAGAATTGCATGATATAAACTTGCAATTCTGACGTTTTTCCTGAGAAGTGATATAAATTTGCAATTCGGACTTTTTTCCTCAGAACTGAGATATAAATTCGCAATTCAGATTTTTTTCCTCAGAATCGCATGATATAAACTCGCAATTCTGACGTTTTTCCTCAGAACTGAGATATAAACACAATTTTCCTCAGAACTGAGATATCAATTCCCAATTCAGATTTTTTTCCTCAGAATTGCATCATATAAACTTGCAAATCTGAAGTTTTTCCTCAAAAGTGAGATATAAACTTGCAGTTCTGACTTTTTTTCCTCTGACTTAAGATAAAAACCTGCAATTTTCCTCAGAATTGTGACAATTTCTATCACAATTCCAAAGAAAAAGAAAAAAAAGTAAAAATTGTGAGAAAGTGTCGCAATTACCTTTTTTGGTGTTTTATTCAGTGGTGGAAATGGGCTTCCATAGCTTCAAGAATGTTTAGTAGTCATCTGTACTTTTTACACTTTAAAATAAGACATAAAAACTCCCAAAACAGCATTAATCAGTCAAAAACACCAAAACTATGAACGCATTAAATAAGTTCAATAACAAAACTTTCTTAAATGTGGAAAACAATAACAAAACGTTTTGACATGTGGCAGCACCTGTATCAAATCCCTATGGCAGAAAAGTGATGGTTGTCTTGAATAACGAGACGGACAAGACCTTTAGCTCATTAGAGAGCTTTTAAGCCTTCTTTGAAATGATATGTATTGGGGGGATAAAGCTCTTTGACAGCTATTTGGCCCCAAGACTCTTCCCTGTGGCACGGACTAGTTTCAGCCTCCCTAAATACACACATCCAGATGGAGAACAGTCAGGCAGAATGTTTTGTGTCCTCTCTCCAGTGTTTCCGACCACAGCATACAGCGTTATGGAGCACCGCTGAGTCTCAGGTAGTCTTTGGGTATATTTTCTCATAGAAAAAGTTCTGTGCCAGTAGGTACAGTTCTCCATCTTTTTCTCTCACCGCGTGAGCCCGAACGTACTGGAACTGCTCTAGTGCAAACTCATAAAACTCATTCTCCATTTTCCAGATGTCTGACTGCTGCAGTCTGGCTATAGACTCTTTGGTAGGCGGCTTCTTCTCACTCGTTTTCCTTAGGTGCGATTTCTTCCCTTTAGAAACAGACACAAACATTTAACAACAATATTCACCATCTAATGGACTTGTTAAGACAAGACATAACATTGTTAAGGCAGTCGTACCTGTCCGATAGAGCTCTGTGGCCCCCTTAAAAAAGCGAGGAAGTGCTGCCTCCAACATCATCACAAAGTCTTCCAACTCCTCTGTCACTCCAACTAACATATATTCATTCACCAGGTTGTATTTGGCTTGCTCCAAAGCCCATCTGCTACCAATGTTCCTGTGAAGAAATGATTGAGAAAATGTAACAAGAGTCCTAAAAAGTGGTTGATCTGAAATACGCATAAAGACATTGAACAGCCTACCAGCACTCCGAGTAGTGACCACAGAAGAAGGGAATCTGAAGCCACAGTTTCTCTGGAGCACAGTCAGATCCTCCAGCGGCTACACACTCATCAAACGTCTAAAACGGAGTTGAAAAAATACAGTTTACATGTACGGTTCAGTATGCAATAAAGAAAAACAAATACTGGCATACTGTGGTTATAGTAATGGATGTAAAGTCATGTAATTTCCATGGCGAGAACAAATTGAATAACGAAAGTCATACAGCACTGAATAAAAACACATTCTAGTGAAATATGTTTAACAGTCATTGGAGTTTGACAAAGAAAGATTAAACAAGGCCATGTTCACGAAAATAACAGCGCAACTTTTAATACAATTATTAATTTATTATACTAATATTTTATAATTTATTAATAACTTATTTATATATTATAAAATAATATTCTTATATTTTATATAGTACGTTACATAATAATAATAATAATAATACATATATTATATTAATACTACTACATATTATTGTTATTAATATTAAATATATAGTTATTATTATTAATAATATAATAATAATAATAATAATAATAATTATTTCACCAAGGCCTTGTTAAGGAAATTAATAGCAAAACTTTCAATACAATTTTTGGATTTCATTTATAATAATTTCTAATTATATAATTAATTTATATATCTTTTTTTATTTGTACTTTTTGTATAATGATTTATAAACATTACATTTTATAAAGTACATTTTACATAATAATGATAATACATGCATTATATCACATTTAATTATTGATATAATATTTAATATTATATTATTAATAATATTACAACACTAATAATAAACATGTTACAAATGTAATATATAAATATTACATTTTATAAATGACATTTATATATTTTATATAGTTTACATTTTACATAATGATAATACTACATATTATATTACATTATGATTGTTTATGAATATAATTGAAAAAGTTTTGTAATTTTGTAATATAATTTACATAATACATTACATTTTATATAGAACATTTTACATAGTTAATAATAATAATAATAATACATTTTACAAATTATATTACATTAATAATATCTCATTTTATTATTAATATAATATTACATTATACTAGGTCAAGTTAATAGAACAACTTTTAATAAAATTGTAATAAAATTTTGACATTTTTTGTCATTTATAATATAATTCATAATTATAGTAATTAAGAATATTACTTAGAATGTTATTTATACTTTAACATAATATATAAATAGTTCATTTTATATACTACATTTTACATAATAATCATAATAATATATAATATTACATTTTTAAAAAATATCTTTGTAATAATTTTTACTAACACAGTAACTTATTTTGTTAACTTAAACATAGGTACTGTATAGTCGTGAAATTCATAATTAATAACAGGATAAAAGTAGACAAAACAAGGCTTGAAACCACCAGACTCACCTTTTTGTCTCCTTGCTTTCTGCGTCGTAGGCCAGGTCTGTAGTCATCGCCGAAGCGCAGGAAATAGTAGTAAGACACCAGACGCTCAATAGGGTCCCGAATAACATTTATGTATATAGGCTTTTTCTTCACTCCAAATCTGATAATGAGATGGGAAAGGAACTGTAATTAGTAATGCATTACCAAAAACTGGAACCTAACAATATGACTATTGTTTGAAAATAGCTTGATGCAATTCCTTTTAAAGCCACCAGGAGTCAGCAGCACCCAATTGCTTTTTGGGTTGTCGGAAATGCAAAACAACATCCTATCAAAGGATATTAATGAATGAGTGGCTAATGTAGGATTCTAGTTATTCAGAATGTTGGGAAATTATGCTTCAGTGATATTGGCATTGAATGCAAAACCTGAAACCACTCTAAACAGCATTACTCATGCAAAACACATTGACCACAACAGGTTTAGATCATCTGAACCGAGCAAAATGACAGGGAGCACATAATTCATACTTAGTGAAGTCCAGAAAGGAAACATGTCCATGGTAGAACGCAGGCTTCATCTCCTTCCATAACGTCACATTCTTTACAAACCGCACCTGAAACATAAATAAATAAATACTTACAAATGTACCTTTTTAGAGTTTAATGATAGAAATTTGTCCATTTTAAATCCCCAGGATAATATAAAGCTTCCACACTGCAACATCTGCTGTAGGGCACTATTAAGGAAATGCTGTGTGCCATTTAGAGGCCGTTCGGTGTCTTTCAGTAAATGGACATATTTGTAGAGGTCAACCGTGTATCGGTTTTGCAGATTAATCGGCGCCGAGAGTTAACTGGCGCAACTTTCGGTTATTGCCAAAAATCCATGCCTATAGAGACAGAGCGCATTTAGGCTACGCCCACACTGGGGGTAAAGGGGGGGGGGGGACAATCCAACGCTCTCTATTGACTTTGTATTGCGGGAAGCTGCAGTCTTGTCATTTCTGACTTATAACAAAAAACAGAACAATGTCTAAAAGCTGCTATGTGACAAGGTGTACAGTAAACAAGCTAAGAAACACAGAACTACATTTTTATAAGCTGTCAACCCCCAAAAAACGAGCGTTTAAGGACACAAGTAGTTGTAGATGTCAGAATTTCATGATGGGGCATACAGTTGCATCATTTCTCCAACAAACGGAAGGTAACGAAAAGGAGCACTGACACAGACCAGTAAAATGTAGTTTCTTAATATATCTCCTCCTTTCAGGTGAAATAATCCTTTGACATGGTTTAAAAATAATGAATGTTAACTCTCCCGCCAGTGGGCATAGTTCTCAAGGTGCGTACACACCAGACGCGAATGAAGCACTAAGCGCGAGTGATTTACATGTTAGGTCAATGCAAAGACACAATAAACATCCTGCGGTGTGAATGACGTGGCATGAATTGAAGGTTTCTGGCGTTCGCAGCGTAGCTTTCACACCAAACGCGCCAAGCGAGGACGGTTGGCCCACCACTGGCACTCAAGCCACGTTCAAAGTTCAAAATAGTTTAACTTTTGCGCTGCGCTCTGTGACGTTTAGCCAATAGAAATGGGGCCGAAATCAAAATGGAGAAAATTGTAGTGCAAATTGCTTTGTATCTGAAGGGCTGCACTGAACTCACTGGCCAGCGCAATGCTTGCTGTGTTTGGTATGAGAGCTGCTTAATGTGTGATTCGCGCAAGTTGAAAAATCTGAACTTTGGCGAAAATTTGCACCGCGTTAAAGGAACACTCCACTTTTTTTGCAAATAGGCTAATTTTTCAACTCCCCCAGAGTTAAACAGATGAGTTTTACCGTTTTCGAATCCATTCAGCTGATCTCCAGTTCTCCCGGTAGCCCTTTTAGCATAGCTTAGCATAAATCATTGAATCGGATTAGACCATAAGCATTGCGCTTAAAAATAAAACCAAAGACTTTCGATATTTTCCTATTTAAAACTTGACTCTTCTGTAGTTACATTGTGTACTAAGACCGGCAGAAAATGAAAAGTTGCGATTTTCTAGGCTGATATGTATAGTACATGTATAGTATACACCTGAATATATTCAGGTGAGTCCATTTGTAGCATTAACTAAGATTAATAAAAGCTGTAGAATGTAAGTACTGTTCCTTGTTAGTGTGTTAATTTCAACATTTACTGACTTTAATTGGTATCAGTAAAATCTAATATTGTCAACCTCTAAACTTTTGGATCCTTCAAGCATTATAACCTGTTGTTTGGATGGCTGTGAGTGGAAAGCACTAACAGTAAACATGCACAATTGATACAAAACTGACCTGATCCTGAAGAGACATGACTGGATTGTTTTTGGTGGTGTTGATGTGCAGCACATGGTAGTGGTTCTTGTTGCACAGGTCGTAGGCGATGTTGGTGAAGGAGGTACTGGCTGTTTTGGGCACTCGGTTGTAGATGACCACCAAATCGTCCGCCTCTGCAAGGGCCTCCTTCGCCCCTTCTTGAATGTGCCTTTGCTCAATCTCTCGTACCTCATGTCTGGCAATGGCTCGCTCTGCAATAGACATTTATACATTCATTTGCAAAAAAACAAAAACAAAAAACACTTCTCTTACTAACTTTCTAGGCCCTAAGAATGTGCAAGTTGCGTTGCTGTCTATGCAGGGTCAGAAAGCTTTTCAATTCAATCAAATATCTTCATTTGTGTTCCAAAGTTGAACGAAGGTCTTACGGGTTTGTACCAACATGAGGGTGAGTAACTGATGACAGAATTTTTATTTTTGCCTGAACTATCCTGTTAATGAAAGGCTAAATTACCGTAATGCAAAATACAGATAATATTTGAAGTGAACAAAATGTACTTTGCAGTTGAAACAGAAAAGGTCCTTTGGTTTCATAATACTCGTGAGATCTTGAGATGGAAACTTGACAGTGTACACGATGTGGTGACAGTAGTGTGTAAATGTGAGCTGGCGTTCTGGCAGCTGCTACTGTGAGGTGATGATGTAAAGCCAACCACAGCAAATTCCCACTCAACTCGGACTGCTCTCAGGTCAAAAAAACCTCACATGCAGACAACTGTTATCAGCATTGACAACTGTTGCTATGCCACATTATGGTGTCTCACGACAACAGAAAATAAATTGTTACTATTGCAAAAAGCATTCCGACATTTAAAGTAAGGACCCTCAGGCCAAAACGTAGATGAGTTGGTTTCTTCATTGGAACAGATTTAAAGAAATGTAGCATTACATTAAATGCTCACCAGCAGATCCTCTGCAGTGAATAGGTGCTGTCAGAAAGAGTCCAAACAAAACATTAATAATCCAAAAGTAATCCACACAACTCCATTAAAGGAGCTCCCCCATGATGTCCTGAAGATCAGTTAGATCAATATCAACAAAATTCATCTGTGCAGAAGTTGCATATGAAGTGGCATTTAGATGTATTTAAACATGTTAATGCAGCTATATTTAAAAATTATTTTATAAGTGAAAAGATGCTTTGAATGTGAAATTAAAACCGCCAGTAGGTGGCAGTAAGTCGCTGTTAATAAGTGAGTCATTGCGATTGAACCGAATCATTTAAACGGTTGATTAATTCAGAAACTAAACACTGTCATGTTGCTCAGAGACGCAAAACAGTGCTGTGGCTGTGTTTGATTGGATTGATTTTTGTTGGCAAAATTGAGCAAAAACAGGAAATATGCTGCCTAAAATGCAAGTCTTGAAATATTAACTTCTTGTTTATTGAACTGTTGTATCAATAATCAATATCACATTTGTAGTCATGCTGATTTTTTAAGAAAAAAAAAATATGGCACTCTTTGTGTGATATTGATTAACTATATGAAATTATATAAATACATACATTTTTTGTCCTCATTTCTTGAATTATGTGATCACTCTAAATGCATTTTAGTAGACTGAATCATGTAGTGAAAAAAACGCACTCTAAATGCATACTTACGAGTCTTCATTACTCTGTAAGTGTGTTTTGTTCGTTTTTTGAAATGTACTCGATAATGTCAAATCGCACATTATTAAAACAACAATTACGTTATTATCGCAGACAATATATAAATCGCACTGGTGTGTAAAGAAAGCGGCAATAATCCTTTCATTTAAAATCTGACGACGTATTTTATTCATATAGAATAAACCAAAACAAAGTTACCGGGTTGTCCTTTTTCACATTCTCTGGGTTGATAGATGCACTAGGGAACCCGATTATAGTACTTAAAGGAAAAGTTCACCCAAAAATTTAAATTTCCGCATGATTTACTCACCCTTAAGCCATCCTAGGTGTATACGACTTTCTCCTTCCAGACGAACACAGTCGGAGTTGTTTTAAAATTTATCCTGGCTCTTCCAAGCTTTATTATTGTGGTGGATAGTGGAATTTAAAAGTTATTTTAAAGCTCTAAAAAGCGCATATGTCCATGATAAAACTAATCCATATGCCTCTGAGGCATTAACACGTCTTCTGAAGTGGATTCATGGGTTTTTGAAAACAAAAATATTTGTATTTTTTAAATTATTTACTCAAATCACAGCTTTTTTTCTCATATAGTGAAATCCGTCGTTTACGACTTTAAATTTGTTACCGGCGTTTAGTATTACTCTGTCCTCGTTTGTTTATTCTCACCTGAGCTTAAATTTGTTACCGGTGTTTAGTATTACTCTGTCCTCATTTGTTTATTCTCACCTGAGCTTACACTACAAATGCAGCCAGAGCTGTGTAGTAACTGATTAGATGTAATCTGGATTACGTAATCAGATTCCAAAAATGAAGTACTTGTAATCAGAGTAAGTTACATTTTAAAGTACTCGTAATCAGAGTACAGTTACTTTTTCATGGATTACATGATTACATATTATTCACACAATAGCAATAAATTATTCAACATTCATTGATTTCCCCTTAATTTCTCTTTTTCATCTTTTCAACTTTAATTTCTAAAACAGCCTGCCAATTACTGGTGAACACATTCATTTTAACAGGTTTTTAACCATGTATTATTATGTCTTTGGAAGGCTTTTGTCTTCCCAAATCATTAAAAATTAGTTTTTATTTACATTACATTTACATTATTTCTTATTGACATGTCATGCAGGCATTCCAGAACTGTTATACTAATATACAGGTGCATCTCAATACATTAGAATGTTATGGAAAAGTTGGCTTACATTTAACAAATTACTGAAATTTCCATGACACTCTAATTTATTGAGATGCACCTGTATTTATTATAACTACCCCTGATTTTTTTTTTTTACCCCTGAGACCCCTGAAAAAAATCAGCTTTTTAATTGCTATTTGAGCATAAGAAACTTTGAAATCTTTGAAAGGGATTTGTTTTAAAATGATTTATTTTAATTTCATTTTTTATGATGTAATTAATTGTTAGCTTTCATTAAACTCACAAACCCCCTGCAATTTCTTTACGAACCCTTTTTAAATCAATGTGATAAACAAGTTAAGTTAAAAGTAATCTAAAAGTAATCTGATTAGATTACCTAAAATATGTAATGTAACTGATTACACTACTGACTAAAATTTTTGTCATGGAATCTGGAATCTGTACCTGATTACAATTTGTAAGTAATCTACCCAGCTCTGAATGCAGCTTATCTCAAGTCAGAGGTCAGCAAAGAAGCTGGAACACGCATACGCCGTTGCCAGAAGTCAGTGATTTGAGTTTATAATTTTAAAAACAGAAATAATTTTTGTTACAAAAACCCATGGATCTGCTTCAAAAGACATGTGTTAACCCCCCGGAGGCGTATGGGTTATATATGTATATATATATACATGCTTTTTTGAGCTTCAAAATAACTGTCACTATTCACCACCATTATAAAGCTTGGAAGAGCCAAGATAATTTTTAAAAGAACTCCGACTGTGTTCGTCTGGAAGAAGAAAGTCATATACACCTAGGATGGCTTGAGGGTGAGTAAATCATGGGGTAATTTTCATTTTTGGGTGAACTATTCCTTTAATAACAGAAAAAGTCAGATTTTCGTGATGTGTCACCTTTAAAATTGCAAAGAGAAAAATAACACTCAAGCACAAATACTGAACCTGGAGAATTATGGCTCCATAATTAACTTATTAAAATCCACTAGTAATTAGTATTAGTAATTCATCTCTAAACAAAAATTGTATGTAATGAGAATTTTTGACTCTGAGGTAAAAGAGTTGTCTGGGTTCATGGGTAGATGCGCATGTTGCAGACTGTTTCGCCATCTCATTACTGCTGCAATACCCCACCTAATGTAATAATATAATTGCAAGTTAATGAGAAAAACACCATGATTCATTACCTATTTCCTACTTGATAGGCACACAACAGCTGCATTATGCCAAGTGAAAGCGCTCATTTACAAACAGACAGACAGCAAGAGGGCCCTCAGGCCGACTGTGTATAACTGATGCTATGGAAGACTGTTGATATTCACTTTGACCTGACCATGTTTTGTTACATACCTTTCTATCAAAGGTATCTGACATTAGCAAGAGGAATTTGTTCTGACTCTTTTTCTAAGCTATAACGAATAACTGTGATAATGTGAGAACGTTAGAGGTGTCCGAATAAATTTTGGTTTGACTGTAACTTAAAATGAATTTCTGCAGTTACATTCATTAATAATTAGGCCAAAATACTTGAAATACTTCAAGACACCTCTAATAAGATAAGCGTGTTTTAACTTTTACGTATATGTAAATATAACACACACACACACACACACACACACACATATACACATATATATATATATATATATATATATATATATATATATATATATATATATATATATATATATATATATATATATATTTATTTATATTCAGACCACAAGCAGATAAAAAAAAAAATAATAATAATAATAATTCATGTGAAATGACAATGCAAAAAAATGTTAATGGTAAAGTTGAGTGTCTTGTTCCAGTAAAGGACAAAAATAATAAGATGAGCGAATGAAATTTAATATCTACAAGTGTCGCGCTGCTCAGGAGGAGTGGAGGATTTATTGCAGTCAGCTGCCAAACCTGACAAGTTATACTCTGACTGATGTCTTTTCAATGATTCAAATCAGGTTACAGTCTTTCCTTAGATAGAACAAATACATTCGTTTAGACAGTTTTGCCTCTGAGAGACTTTACAGCATGGAGGTCACTGTGGGGTCATTTTATGTTCAAGCTTGTTAGCTCCAGAAGTGGCATTATCATGCCACAAGAACATTTACAGCCTTGGCAGAATGACTGAGGCTGAGTAAGAAAAATAAAGTAGTGCAGTGCCTTGAAGTACAAAAGGAAAACAGACCTGAAGTATGTCCTGTGTACAAAGAGGCCATAAAAATCGACTAAGAAATGCAAGCAGCTGAACGCCTCTGGTATTCAGAGGGGCTTTGAAGTTCTAATAAACAGCTAGTAAAGCATCAAGCTTATAATCTGCCACAGGTTATGTACCATCTGGTTACACACAACAGGACGCACCAACTGACACCAAGAATTGTTGTTTGTGTTAGATTTGCTATGCATAAGTATGATTAGTAAGCATAAACTGAAAGTGCATTACCACAAATTATTCAGTTTGTTTCATCATAACATGTAGACTAAACTGTATTGAATGATTGTAAATAGCACTGATTTAATGAACTCAATAAAATGGATTTACCACATACAGTGGTGCTTTGAAAGTTTGTGAACCCTTTAAAATGTTGTTTCTGCATAAATACGACCTAAAAGATCATCAGATTTTAACACAAGCCCTGAAAGTAGACAAAGGGAATCCAATCAAACAAGAGACAAAACCATATTTTGTCATTTATTTATCAAGAAAAATGATCCAGTGTTACATATCTGTGAGTGGCAAAAGTAAGTGAAGCTTTCAGTATCTGGGTCATTCCTGGGATTCTGTAATATTTCAGTCTCTAAAGTGGTGGTTCACCAAAATGAATTGTTAGAAGCTTTTCACAAAGCTTTGGGATGCCCTTTATAATGAATAAAGATAATTATTGCATTGTATTGCATTGCAGTGTAAAATCCATCTTAAACCAAGCACTTTGTCATGTCCCTGAGGCACTTCACTGAGTTTGTACTTAAATTATTAACCAAATGTGCATAGTGTCCATGATTTTTAGCAACAATGAAAGAATTTGTTTGTCTTCCTTTCTTGTAAAAAATATTTTTCTAAAAAAAAAAAAAAAAAGCAAAATATTTGATCAAAAACGGACATTAAAGTTATGTCCCTCAACCCCATCACACTAAAAATTTTACACCCATAATAATTTACACCCCACTCTTATGTGATATAACTGACCAGAAATTACATCATCCAGGTCGCTTTAATAGTGGTGCAGAAAATGGTTAGTAGAATCATACTTTTTATTCATATTTTTGAGGCATGTTATAGTCAGGGAGGGTACTGTCAAACTTAACAACTCAACCCTGTCACATAAAATTAAGATGAAAAAAAAAAATTAGTTATTTGCTTCATTTATTAATAATTTTAATGAAAATAATCAAAAATAGTCATGGTTTCAGTAAATATATATACTTAAAAATTATGACAATGCATATTTTTGCATTAGATCGAATTTTTAATGTAGTATGTCCACTTCAAAGTTGACAAGCATCATACAACATTAATTGCACCCACATTTGCAGCAATAAGACAGTGTTGGCAATGCAGATAGATATGTTGACCCAGAAAAAAATGGTTATTTTGAGAGAGAAACAAAACCAAAAATTTAAATTTAAGGCAATGTACCCCTTCATATGTGTTACAGTCTTCAACCCCGTCACACCTTGTCACATCAATATTTTTAGAAAAATATAGGGAAGACAATTAAAAACAAAAGTATTTCTTGCTGATTACCATCTGAAATTTTATTAAAAATATTGTTTACAAAAATAAAGAGACTGCAGGCACAAAATGTGTATATTTTTAGCTTCAGTCCTATAAAAATGTGAAAATTATGATAAAATTATTTTTTTTTAATCATTAAATTGTTATCAGGGACACATGAGCAGTAGGTAAATGTTTGTTTTATAACAATTTCTGTGTAAAAGCCTTTTTAAACCAATCCCATTTTGTCCGTTATGTGGTTGAGAAAAAAAAGGTGTCTCAAGCTGAAAACAACTGAAAATAATAAAAGTCTGCCTGAGGTGGGAAAATATGATTTTTTGGAGGTTTTATATGTGCCCAATGATGTGGGGTATATAAGTTGAATCAAATGTAGTTGAAAAACATGTATATTCCAAGTTGAAAATGAACTGAATCCCAGGAATGGCCCATCTGGTATGACCCCATGTTGGTGGGTTTTCTCATATAAAGTGCTTGCTTCAGGTTCTTCCACCACATTTAAATTGAATTAAGGTCTGGACTTTGACTTGGTCATTCCAAAACATTAATTTTGTTCTTCTTAAACCATTCTTTGGTAGAATGACTTGTGTGTTTGGGGTTGTTGTCTTGCTGCATGACCCACATTCTCTTGAGATTCAGTTCACAGACAGGCATCCTGACATTTTCCTTTAGAATTTACTGGTATAATTCAGCATTCATTGTTCCATCAATGATGGCAATCTGTCCTTGCCCAGATGCAGCAAAATGGGCCCAAACCATATTACCATCATTATGTTTCACAGATGGGATAAGGTTATTATGCTTGAATGCAGTGTTTTCCTTTCTCCAAACATAACGCTTCTCATTTAAACTAAAAGGTTCTATTTTGGTCTCATCCGTCCACAAAACATTTCTCCAATAGCACTCTGGCTTGTCCACATGATTTTTTAGCAAACTGCAGACAGGCGGCAATGTTCTTTTTGGAGAGCAGTGACTTTCTCCTAGCAACTCTGCCATGCACAACATGGTTGTTCCGTGTTCTCCTGATGATGGACTCATTAACAGTAACATTAGTCAATGTGAGAAAGGCCTTTAGTTGCTTAGAAGTTACCCTGACTGTGCATTTCTGGATTCCAAACTCTTTAGAGATGGTTTTACAAGCTTTTCCAGCCTGATGAGAAACAGCAACTCTTTTTCTGAGGTCCTCAAAAATCTCATGATTTTCATGATGGTTTGTGCCATGATTTGATTCCACAAACATGATCAAACTTTGATGGATCTCTGTTCTTTAAATAAAACAGTTTACACACTGACTGAAAACACCTCTGAACAGATGGACTCTAATTTCACGTTCAAATTAACTGCTAAGCCTAGAGATTCACATACACTTGCCACTCACAGGCCTAGTCCACACACTCTAAAAAATCCTGGGTTATTTTTTTTTTAACCCAAATGAGTCTTTTGGGTAAATTTTTTGGCTTATTTTTTCAGTGTTTGGGTAGTTTTTGTATTACCCAGCACCTGGGTCAGATATAACAACCCAATGTTTGGGTAGTTTTTTTGTATTACTCAGATCCTGAGTCAGACGTAGCCCAGAGTTATTTATCACAGAGATTTTGCGTTTAGAGGGCAGTTCTAAGTGGCATCAAATTGATGCATTTCTTCGGTACAAACAGGTTTGTGTACATTTTATTTTATATATAAAATAATTAACGTGTTGTATATCGTTCAGTTTCACGGTTTGAATCACCTAAACGTCTGTCTACCTGCGTGATGGAAAAGTCTGATACTCTGCATAAAATAAACAATTTTATTCATAAAGATACTAGAATACAAATACTTTGGATGTTTGGCTAAGATTGAAACACAGGGCGGCAGTAGCCGGGAGCAGTTCCCCATCGAACAACTCCAGCTCGGGCACAAGAGTCAGCACTGTTACGGTGGAAACGGAATAACAGAGATTGGTTGATTAAACGTGCATTACTTCTGATTAATGTTTAATGTTTGTTAAATGAGTTTAAATAGACAATATACATTAAAACGATAAAAAGGCTGTAAATGATAAATAAAGAAAAAGAAAGTAAGTTATCATGCAAACCAGTGGTTGTGTGGAGTATTTTACAAAAGTTTAGATGATTTAAGTTAATCTGTAAACATTATTTCATATGTATAAAGTAAAAAGTATAAAGTATTTAATGATTTCATATGTATAAGTAAAAAAGCTATACTATAATAAAAAAATAATCAACCAATCATGATGGGTTAAATAAACAACCCAATTTGCTGGTTAAATTAACCCCAAATGTGTTCTGTCCTATATTTACCCAGCCCTTGGGTTAAAAACCAACCAAACTTTTTAGAGTGCATTAACATGTTTGAAAATGCATCTTTTTCTCTATGTTTTGGCCTTTTATCCACACTGAGATGGAAAGCTCAAAACATGAGATTTATGAAAAGCTCTCCAAAGTGGACACATTTGAAAACACACTTTTCGCTTTGTAGTGTGGACTGTGAAAACAGAGGATTTTGAAAACAATGACACGTTTAGTCATGTGACACATAACGTAACCAATAGACATCTATGTTTATACCTGTATTGTGCCGGTAATGTGCAAGTCACACCATTGCTACAGATGTGTTACTATGTATACTCTTCATATCACAGTCCTGCAAAGATGACTGCATTTTAGATCAGACATACAATTGGGAGTGAGTGCGATCTGGACACGTCAGTGAATTGTAAGATTATTCTAAAAAAAATAATCCTGCAAGAAGAATTGCATGAAAACGTATCATGTCTGTTCCGTCTGTATCGTCTCAGTGAGCTTTTTTGAGGGAGTACGCATGCACAGTAAAGCAAATTCAATGTTTTCTGTTGTTTCAGTGTAGATGTGAAGCTTTTGGAAAATGCTTGAAAACGCTAGTGTGGATGGAGAGAGTTTTAAAACAAAAATGCTGTTCTCAAATGTATCCAGATTAATGTAGACATAGCCACAGATATGTAATATTGGATAAATTGTCCTGAATACATAAATGACAAAGTGTATATATACTCTTGTTTGTTTGATTGGGTTCTCTTTGTCAGCTTTCAGGACTTGCATGAAAATATGATGATCTTTTGGGTTATATTTACGCAGAAATATATATTTACATTTTTATCTTGAGGTATGAGAGATGCAAGTTGTTACACATAGCATTTAGTGTACACTACAGTTCAAAATATTAGGGTCAGAAAGATTTTAAAGAAATTAATACTTTTATCTAGCAAGGATGTATTGCATTGATCTAAAACGAGAGTAAAGACATTCATAATGTTACAAATAATTTCTATTCATTCAGTGAACTTTCTATTAAAGAATTCTGAAGAAAGAAAAAAAAAAAAAAAAACTGTATTATGGTTTCCACAAAAATATTAAGCAGCACAACTGATTTCAACATTGATGGTAATAAAAAAATGTTTGCTTGAGCAGCAAAATCAGCATCTTCAAATGATTTCTGAAGGATCATGTGACTGCTAAAATTCATCTTTGCCACCACAGGAGTAAACTGCATTTTAAAATATTAAAATATTTAACCATTATATTAAATTGCAAAAATACTGTTTTACTGTTTTTTTTTATAATAAATGTTGTAAAATATGATTAAGTTAAATTTATGCAGAAATATAGAAAATTCTAAAGGGTTCACAAACTTTTAAGCACGACTGTATATTTCCATTTATATCTTGAGGTATGAGAGATTTATGCAAGTTGTTACACATAGCATTTAGTGTACACTACTGTTCAAAATAATAGGGTCAGATAGATATATTTTTAAAAGTTTTTAATCTTTTTTTTTAAGAAATGAATAGATTTATCCAGCAAGAATGCATTAAATTGATCTAAAATCATAGTAAAAGACAATTATGTTGTTACAAACGATTTCTATTCATTCAGTGAACTTTCTATTCATCAAAGAATTCAGAAAAAAACTGTATTATGGTTTCCATAAAAATATTAAGCAGCACAACTGATTTCAACATTGATGATGATAAAAAAATGTTTCTTAAGCAGCAAAATCAGCATATTAGAATAATTTCTGAATGATTTTTACTTTATTTTTGATCATAAATGTTGGGACTCTATATAATACTTAGTAGTTTGATTAATAAATAAAACATTTACCATTTCAAATGCACACGTTTTTTTATTTACATTTGTGACCCTGGACCACAAAACCAGTCATAAGTTGCTGGGGTATATTTGTAGCAATAGCCAAAAATACATTGTATGGGTCAAAATAAAGATTTTTCTTTTATGCGAAAAATCATTAGGACATTAAGTAAAGATCATGTTCAATGAAGATATTTTATGAATTTCCTACCTTAAATATATCAAAACTTAATTTTTGATTAGTAATATACATTGCTAAGAACTTAATTTGGACAACTTTAAAGGCAATTTTCTCAATATTTAGTTGTTTTTTTTGCACCCTCAGATTCCAAGTATCTTGGCCAAATATTGTCCTATCCTAACAAACTAAACATCAATGGAAAGCTTATTTATTCAGCTTTCAGATTATGTATACACAAAAATTTAGCCTTATGACTGGTTTTGTGGTCCAGGGTCACATTTTATATTATGTATAAAGGCTACAAAGGCATTTGTTTAGTTTAAATGTCATCCACTGGCTCTGAAACCTTCAACAATCAACAGTGCTTTTAAAGTCTTTAAGCATCATAAACAAGGCTATTTTGGATCTAAAAATGTACAGTAGTCAATGTGTTGGTGCCAAGCCATGACACATAGGCTTAGCTTCTTTGACAGTCCCATCAGGGCTAAAAACAGTACCGATCTGAAGCATGTTCAAAGGGAATCCCAGAACTTCCATTAGCAAATGGAGACAAATTACTATCAGGTTAGATATCAAATAACTTTCCGATGCTCATGAACCGTGAAACTGCATGTCAGATGCCATCATTAGAGCAAATGGAACGATAATAAATCAGCAATCAACATTTCGAAATGTGACACGAAATAGAGTCAGTAAAAGCACTGCTGAGATATTGAGTCAAATTAATAAAACAGTTTACACTAGGTATGTGCTAAAGACTCCATTTGTTCACAGTCAAACATGATGTGCAACAAGATGACAGGTTCAAAAACGCCATCAATTCATGCAGTGCTGAGACTGACAGCTTTCTCCAGGTCTACCCAGATGGAAAACCTTCCTCTCACCTTTCCTGCTAACAGGTCTCATATTCCTCTGCAGTTGTGCAACTATTCATAGAGCAAAAAGCTGTTAGGTGATGTGAGTAACTCCGCATGGATGGTGGGAACTGCCTAACCCAAACAACAGCAGCTTGCCAATTTTTAATGGAAAGAACGCTGCTTATTCAAACAAACAAAGCATTACCATAACTTCAGTATGGCAGAAATACATTTCTATGAAGGTGCTGTGAAACAGATAAGGTGGTTTACAGTCCAAATGGTGAAGCATTCGGGACATGAAATTAAGCCTACATCCGATCGCTAGACATGTGGCTTTGATATGTGTCATCAGTTTGACATGTGGCCTGTGTTTGGATACAGCACTCAACCAAAATACAAAAGCCCTGCTGACAAGTGTACTTAACATTTTGGTCATTTCAATAGATTAGTTGTAATAAGCAAAAAACTGTTTCAACAGGGATGAAATAGTTCTTAACTTCCTTAGACAATTCTGGATTGTCTATCAACACTGTGAGATTTATGAAGACGCTTATGATACCAATTATTTATTAATCACCTATTTTACCTGGTTCACCTATTCACTCAGCCATTAATTTATGCTTGTATTATTTCATGCTAAATGCCTAGATTTCCTTCTATAGTGAAGAAATGGTATGTAAACTCACATACACTACTGTAAACTGTTTGGGGCTGGTAAGTTTTTGAAAGAAGCTCACCAAGGCTGTATTTCTTTTACAGTTAAAAAAAAAAAAAAAAGCAATTACAATTTAAAATAACTTTAACTCGGTTTTTATTTGAAAACATTTTAAAAATGTAATTTATTACTACGATGGCAAAACTGAATTTTCAGTATCCATTACTCTAGACTTTAGTTTCATGTGAATTTACAGAAATCATTCTAATGTGTCGAAAACGCTCTAGAAAGATTTGTTATTATAAATGCTGAAAACAGTGGTGCTACTTGACATTTTTTTTCAGGTTTTTTTTTTATGATATTTGAAATAGAAATATTTTGTAACATTATAAATGTCTTTTGATCAATTTAATGCATAAGACAATTAAATCCCAACATTTTAAATGGTTGTTTACACTAGAAAATACTGTGAAACATAGTTTGTCAGGGTTTAAAGTTAATCTCTTATACCTCAAAATATGAGTAGAACATCCATTTTATGGGTCAAATTATTTCTAAAATTTGTAAACTTGTACCGATCCCAAACCTTTGAACGATAATGTGAATATGATTTTTAGATAATAGAGTGTTTTTAAGTGTCATCAATTGGCCATATTTGTGGCAATGAATGTAAACTATGCCAGTAAACCGAATAAAACGTGCATATTTTGCTGATTATTCCTGCTGAAAATGGTCAATTAGTGTCATGTTTAGGGCTGTACCAATTTGGTCGGACCGGGAAAAACATTTGGAGTACTGTAGACTGCCAAAAGTTATAACAAATCAAGAAGAGTGCAGAAACAAGGTGTTTGTGGTTGGTCAAACTGAACCAAGTTTTTCAGTGCAAGAATCTTGACAACATTTGTGTTTATTCTTGTCCTTTCCAGTCAGGTAGCTGTAATATTAGGCTTGTATCTCAATTAATACTGCTTGTACGTATCTTTACCACCTATTAACTTTAGTTTGTACAAATATTGTGCCCTTTCTTGCTTACTAAGTTCTTCTCTATATGATTTAGCAGCTTCCAAACGTTTTTTCATGGTTTAAACAGCATAAATATAGCAGAGCAACAAATTCAGCAGTACATTAAACGTGCAATTCATGCTGTTGTTTACATCCGTGTATCCAGGTAACTGACCAAATCATGATGTAAGTGCAAACCCTCCATTCTGGAGATGAAAATCTGTTTGAAACCACCTTGTAGTTTCAATTTATTCATTCACTCAAATAATATTTGTATTGGTCAGTATTGGATATGTTTTTATATCTGAACCATATTAATGGGCATGGAAAAACGCACAGTATGCTGGAGAATATAACCATATATAACTTGTTGAACAGATTAATCCAAGTTAATGCCTTACATAAGCCTATTTTTCTTCAGTTCTTCAGTCTGTTTTGTCCCTGAAGACTCGATCATAAGTAAGTGGCATGTCTGATTCAGTAGCTTATAGTGCAACAGATACATGCTTGAATACTGACGAAGGAAAATATCCATTGCACAACTAGGTGAGTCAAACCTGATATTGGATCTTGCTTGAATGAAAATGCAGCTGCTGCCTAAGACATGATGGACCATGTAGTCCAAACACACATACGAATGCTAATTACCTACCTTAAAATAGTACTAAGGAAACAAATCACAGCATGACAATGTTGACAAATCGGCGAAAATCAGACTTTACTGATTTCTAGTCTACAAATGATTTCAAGACACTTTACTGGAAAGGAATGATTCTTACCCAGCTTCCCCCGTGACTCCTCAAGCTTCTGTATTTGGTTTTCCAAAAAGATCATCGCAATGGCGAAGGCCAACAGAGCCAGGAGCTGAAACTTCGGCGGCATCTTTAACCTTAACAGCCCCATCAAAAAATCCAGCACAGAGAGGACATGCCGTGACCGAGAACTTTATGACACACAGTTCATGGATGCAAAAGAGCAGTGCTGAGCTGCTATTTCATGATTCCCACCATCGAATATAAACACACATACACAGCAAACTACACTATAGTTAACACTTACTACAGAAACAAAAACAGTTCCGCATAAAATGATGTATGGTTATTATTTCCAAACAGCTCAGAGTATCCTTCCCTTGAGTAGCAGATGTACTGTACGTTCAGTTGTTGTTAAATCCAGGGAAGTATAGGCACGTTGTGTCAGTGCGCATGCGCATTCGTCGGCTTTGACGTCAGTGGGTCAGCTGTCGCTCCGTGACTGGAGAATCTCACTACACTCAAATACGATTCTTTTACATTCACTGTTCAGACAAAAAACATAATATTTACACTCAACTCTTCATGTATACATACATTTTTTTTGTATAATTTAAAAAAATATTTCTTGCATGCAAATAAGCAAAAGATTACATATATATTGGCATACGAGGACAAAATAAATTAGATTTGTTCTAAGCCATTGCACTTTTGATAATACATCTAACAGTTTTCTTGCTTTTTCAGATTCTAAATAAATTTCAGGCGTTGTTGAATTAGAAATAGTGGTTTATCATCACCTTACTTGCATTTATGTATACTAACTTTTGCTAGCATAAGTAACAGATTACTAAAATAATATTACTTATGGTCACAAGTCATAAGTGAAAATAAAAACAAAGAAATTTTCTAAACAAAGGTGTAAGCTGGTGGTAAGACATGTTATTTATTATTATTATTATTATTATTATGTTTTGTTGGTAAGACTTTTATTAATAACCTCAATGTGTGTGATGTGACGCGTTTCCTGTTGAGCGAGTGGAAGAGAGACACTCATGGCGGGGGAGGTGTACTTGCTTTGGTTACTGCCGTTATTACAAACGGTAGGTGAATAAAAAATGTCTGTACATTTTCATCTTTGAAAGTAGAAACTCAGGAATGACAATTAATTCACGTGTCTATGTAAATATGGAGTAAATATGGAGTATAAGGCGATGCTTAGCCGGCTCGCTAATGTTAGCAATGACGTGGCTCAGCCGGCTGATTGTGTAAATAATGTATTGCAAATCTATATAATTTCGCAGATTTCCTTTCAAACTGTGAAATTAATTTACTCTACACCTGTTGCAAAAGGTTAAAGACACTTTTTTCAGTTAATCTGTAATGTTTAATTTTATAAAACGGATAGCAAGTTTACCTGCTAAAAAAATAATTTGTTAATATACGTAACGCTTAAAATAAACTTTGTAATCATGTAAAATATGTTTTCATTTATGTTTGCACAAGTCGAGGTGTGATTTCTTTGCAGTTTTTGGAGTTTTTCCGGGAGTAGCTGATAGTGCTCGTAACTAGGAAGTAAACTCACCAAGTGCTGTTTCATTTTAATTTTGGAAAACAACAACAACATAAATTGTATAGCCTAAAGGCTTGTTGATTAAACTTAGAAAGGACAATATTATGGGGTATTAAAAAATGAAATTAAATCAAATTCTAGGCACAAACAATTCATTGCAAAAAGTCATTGCAATTCAAATATAAATTCTCATTGTGTGTAGCATTATTATATCCTAGTTATTATACAACCAGTCAAAAGTTTTTTACCAGTAAGATTTTTAATGTTTTTAAACAAGTCTTTTCTGCTCACCAAGCCTGCGTTTATTTGATCCAAAGTACAGCACAAATGGTAAAATTTTATTTTATTTTTTTACTATTTAAAATGCATTTATTTAAATTATTTTGAATAATGTAATTATTTATGTTATGTAATGTAATTATTATTTAAATAATGTAATTTATTCCTGTGATTTCAAAACATTACTCCAGTCACATGATCTTTCAGAAATCATTACAATATTCTATTTTGCTTTTTTAAAAACATTTATTATTATTATGTTGAAAGCAGCCGAGTAGAATTTTTTTCAAGTTTCTTTGATTAATAGAAAGTTCAGAAGAACAGCATTTATCTGAAAAATAAATATTTTGTAACATTGTAACATTAAAATGTCTTGTCCTTACATTTGATCAATTAAAAGCATCCTTGATAATTAAAAGTATTTATTTCTATCATTTCTGACCCCCCTGAAAATTCAGCTTTGATCACAGGAATAAATTTAATTTTAAAATATATTCAAATAAAGCAGTTGTTTAAATTGTAAAAATATTTCAAAATTGCTGTGGTTTGGATCAAATAAATACAGGCTTGGTGAGCAGAAGAAACTTCATTAAAAACATAAAAAATCTTAAAAACTAAAAACTGTTCTTTGAACTTGACTGGTTTTGACATTTTGACAGGTTTTCATTTTAATTGTATTTCTAAAAATTATATATAGTTTTTATTAATTTTAATTTCAGTTGTAGTTATTTTAGTACATCAAATTAATCTAATGTTGCCTTGCCAATTAGCTGCAATAATAATGAACATTTTTATATTTTATTTTATTTTAAGTAACTTTTTATGGTTTTAATTTTACTTTTAGTTTTAGTTCAAAAAATAAAAATAAAAATAAATAAAATAAATAAATAAATAAATGATTGTGCTTATTCTTAAATGGAAATGTATCAACTATGTTGTTTAGTTGATCATTTCTGTTTGTAACTAGGAGGCGAGATGTGTCAACCGCCAGCTATAAAAAGTAGTCTTGTTATCATAGCTGTGTAGCCAAAGCTTGCAAACTCCTGCACCTGTGCTTTACCCTCAATTTGCCTTGTTCTTTGCCATTGCATTTGAGGGTCATTAAAATCAAAGATGCTCTCAGAAAACAGCTGAGAATTTTTAACAGGTTTGAGATGTTGACTTAGAGGTCAACTGGTGTAAGTGCTTAGAGAATTGCATCCTCTGCTTGTTTCATGTGTAAAATGTGGTGAAAATCTTCTCGCTTTAGCTGGCGTCTTATGGAGCGGAGCTCTCCTCTGAGGCCTGCAGGGAGATGGGCTTCTCCAGCAATCTCCTGTGCAGCTCCTGTGATCTCCTGGGTCAGTTCAGCCTGGGCCAGTTAGACCTTCCCTGCAGGCAGTGTTGCCAAGTGGAGGCTCAGCTGGAGTCTAGGAAGGTGAGTTCAGCTTCTGTGTCAAATCACAAGGTCACTTTCTTACAGTGAACATGGAGTGCTAGAGCTTTTATAAAGCTTTCCTGCATTTTACCCATCAAACCATGAAAAATGTGCAAAACTTGTTTTCAAAGCACTTATATTTAGAAACTTCTTGATTATTTGCTGTCATTTCAAGGCCGATATTTATGTCAATGCGAATATCTGTTTGTATCCTGATTAATGTACACTTGTGTTTTTTTTTTTCTTTGACAGCTCTATCCAGGAGCTATCCTAGAGGTCTGTGGATGAAAATTGGGGAGGTTCCCTCAAGTCCAAGGTAAGTTAAGAATTTGCCTCAAATTTGAGTAAATGATACTTCCTAATTTTTGTGTTGCTTGATGATTATACAAAAAAATGGCATAGAAATGTAGTAAAATATACCAAGATAATTTGAAGTGCTTCAAAGGGTGTTTTTCCTGTGGCAGCTGTTAAAGCACTTCAGCTGTTGTGCTGTTGTGTGGCACAGACTATCAAAGTGTTTACTTTTACACTCCTGTTACTAAACAGTCATTTTTGTGACTATATTTTCCTACAGCTTTTGTCAGGAGTGACAAGCCAAAGATGTTCAGGGGTCTTCAGATCAAGGTAAAGATTTTTTAAATGTATACACACTAGCAGTCAGAAGTTTTTGAACGGTAAGCTTTTTAATGTTTTGTTTTTTTTAATTCTGCTTACCAAGCCTGCATTTATTTGATACAAATTTTGAAATATTTTTACTTTTTTAAATAATTGCTTTCTATTTGAATATATTTTAAAATGTAATTTATTCCTGTGCTCAAAGCTACATTTTCAGCATCATTACTTTAGTCTTCAGTGCCACATGATCCTTCAGAAACCATTCTAATATGCTGATTTGCTGTTTAAGACAGCAAAAAAAATGTGTTTTTTTTTAATATTATCAATATTTAAAACAGCTGAGTACTTTTTCTTTCAGAATTCTTTAATGAATAGAAAGATCCAAAGATCAGCATTTATCTGAAATAAAAAGCTTTTGTAACATTATACACTATACCATTCAAAAGCTTAGTCAGTGTAATTTTTTTATTACATTTTTTTGGGGAAAAGAAATTATAAAAATAATACTTTAATTTAGCAAGGATGCTTTAAATTGACCAAAAGTGATGATAAAGACATTTATAATGTTACAAAAGATTTTTATTTCAGATAATTGCTGTTCTTCTGAACTTTCTATTATTCAAAGAAACCCGAAAAAAGTCTACTCAGCAGTTTTTAACATATTAACAATATGTTAATAAATGTTTTTTGAGCAGCGAATCAGAATATTAGAATGATATCTGAAGGATCATGCGACTAGAGTAATGATAAAAAAAAAATCAGCTTTCAAATCAAAGGAATAAATTACAATTTAAAATATATTCAAATAAAAATAGTAGTTATTTTAAATAGTACACGTTTCAAACTTTTACTGTTTTTGCTGTACTTTGGATTAAATAAATGCAGGCTTGGTGAGCAGAAGAGACTATTAAAAAACAAACAGTCTTACTGTTTTTGACTGGTAATGTATAAAAAGGTAATAAAAATGGGTATGGACACAGTACTGTTCAAAAGTCTGTACCTTTTTTTTTATTTTTAAGAAATTAATACTTTCATTCATGAAGGATACATTAAATCAATCAAAAGTGACAGTAAAGTTAAAAATTCAGTTTCAAATATGCTGTTGTTTTGAATTTAGTTAAAGAAATGTTTCTTTAACAGCAAATCAGCTTTATCATAGAATAATTTCTGAAAGAGTAATGATGCTGAAAATTCAGTACATCAGAAATCAAATTTTAAAATATTCAAATAAAATAGATTTTCAATTGTAATAATATTTCACATAATTCAAGTTATAATGTGTTTTTAATAAAAAATGCAATCCTTGTTAGCATAAGACACTGAAAAAGTAAATAATCCCAACCAACCCCAAACTTTTGAACAGTAGTGTATGTATATAAAATAAAATTATTTGGTACAAACATCATAACATTTGTCTTTTATACTTGGTTTAAACACTGGTTAATTCTAGATACTTTTGTTGCATGTATTGCAGTATGTGAGAGGCTCAGATCCTGTACTAAAGCTGCTGGACGATAACGGGAACATTGCTGAGGAGCTCAGCATCCTCAAGTGGAACACAGACAGCGTGGAAGAATTTCTTAGTGAAAAGTTAGAACGAATTTAGACTCAGATTCATATTTAAAGTCAGTTTGTTTTCATTTGTTTGTATAAATCTCAAAATGAATCAAAGGACCACAATTAATTTTTGTGCTCAATAATGGACGTTAAAAACTTAATTAAACATTTTTTTTCCGGTCGCTAAAAGCAAACACATCAATATCTGGTTTGAGTTTAAGTAATCAGGACATACTGTACTTATTTTTTGTTGTTTTTTTTTCTGCTGCATATTGCTGAATTGTCAATGTGCTGTGGCCTTTTATACATTTTGTGTCTGAGTGAAGCCATTTGATGAATGTGCTGGTTTGGTAAAGCTTGTGGTGACTCCTCCAGAAGCACATGTTTATGTGGATTTGCACGTTAGTGAAGGCCTGACAGTAAACCTATCCCTGGCATGTGAGGCCTGAAGACCCTGTGTAAGTCTCTGAGCATGCTGTTATGGTGGGAACCTTCGAACTCTACCCCAGTATGAGAAAGGTGGTATCACTTGATTTAAACGTTTGTTTAAAAAATTGAATTGAAACTCAATTTCATTAGCACACATACAAATAAACATGTTTTTCATATTCGTGTTTTTGAGTTTTTTACCCATAGCGTTTCATAGGTAAATGTGCCAAATAAATAAGGAAAAGAAAGGTGTTTTGGTATATATTAGATTTATATTGTGCATTAATAAATACCAAACTGTTGTTGACTAGATTTCATTACAGTGTGAGAGTTCGATGGTAATCGAACAATTGTTAATGGCAAATCTTCAACATTGTGTCATAGTGCACATTTTGAGCGGTAACATAATCTGTTATATTTCTATTTTCACCACTAGATGTCAGCAGACATTTTGGTTGTATTCACTGTCTGGTCAAATTGTTGGATGAGTTTCAAAGATACAGTATAATCTAATTATAATTTAAGATTATTTTAATTTCACAGTGTAATTTGACAAATTTGAACACGTTTAAGGTCATAATAGAAAGTAGATTTTTTATTTTTTTTTTATTTTATCACACAAATATCTATTATGTAATAGAAAATCTAATATACAATAAGTGATATACAGTAGGCCCAGATTACACACATATACATGTGATTTTTTTTTTGCATTCTTTAAAGAAACCTCTTGCATTAAAAATAAAGTAAAAACAATAATTTATTCCTGTGATTTATTATTTTATTTATTTATTTTTTTTTAGGATTTTTTGATGCATAGAAAGCTCAAAGAATAGTGTTTGTTTGAAATAGAAATATTTTGTAACATACATTACCAGTCAAAAGTTTTTGGACAGTATCATTTAAATTAATGTTTAAAAAAAAATAAATACATTTGCTGCTCACCAAGCCTGAATTTCTTTGATCCAAAGTACAGCAAAAACAGTGCATTTTTACTATTTAAAATATTTTTACTGAAATATATTTTAAAATTTAATTTATTTGTGTGATTTTAAAGCTGAATTTTTAGCATTACTCATTACTCCAGTCACGTGATCCTTCAGAAATCATTCTGAATCATGCTGCTCAAAAAAAACATTTACACACACACACACACACACACTATATATATATATATATATATATATTTACTGACCTCAAGCTTTTGATTGGTATAGTGTATAGTTATAAAAGCTTTTTATTTCACATAAATGATGAACTTTGGCTCTCTTTAATCATCAAAGAATCCTGTTTTAAATGTTTATAATAATAATAAATGTTTCTTAAACAGCAAATCGACATATTAGAATGATTTCTGAAGTATCATGTGACACTGAAGACTGGTGTAATGTTCTAGAAATTTAGCTTTGATTACAGGAATACATCGTATACATTTATAAATTACATTTTAAAATATATTCAAATAGAAAAGTTATTTTAAACAGCAAAAAAAGAAAAATCTTACTGTTCAAAAACTTATGACTGTTAGTGTAAATTAATTTAATGTAACTTTTGATCTTTAGATCAATTTATTGCATTTTTTTTTCTGAATAAAAAGACTGAATTAATTGAAACTGACAGACTTCAAACTTTTAAACAGTAGTGTACATTTCTTATAAATATTTAAAGTAATTTTGTATAGTCTGCATATGTCTGCTAACGGATAGCTCTGAATCACTGATTAATGCCGCATGTCTGGCACATCATGCTCTTCACAGATTTACACAATGTGTTTAGAGTCATTCTTTTCTAATTGGTCCTAACGGCGTTAGTCATCAGTTAGTCACCAGTTAGCAGTGAAAAGACAAGCACATTTTGATCGTCTGGTCTGGACAAATTGCTGTGCCATTCATCCAGAATTTCCAGAATGTCCAATAACTTCTTTGCTTTCTAATTCAATGTCCTAAATCTGACATTTAAAAAGGATTCAGCATCACAGTTTAACAGCACACCCTTGTGGAATGTAACTGATAGCGAAAGCTTGCTGATCTACTTTTTCCTGTTTCCCACCTGCGTTGCTTTACATGTCCACCAGCTGTACACACAATCTTACTGCATACAAGAAATTATTCTAAAGGTTGAGGTAAACACACTGTGTTAAAACATCTCAAATATCATTCAAAACTAATTAAATGCAGAACACATAGCTTCATTTTTAGGGATTAGACTAAGGATTAGACAATTTAAAAATAGTTTAGAAACTTAAAGTTATCAATTCTACAAACAAGTCCTTACAAACACTGAAAGTCATCGACGGTAGGTAAATGATGTTACAAAAGTTGCTCCAAAAGCACAAAAACAATGTGTTATCTGTGACGAATTACCATTGTGCATGGGAAAATTGAACTTTTTTTCCCTCTCAGGTTGAGTGAAAACATACTAGCCCTCCCGGGGTCCAGGGGCAGTAGTTGTGGCAGATCCCTTGCCAAGCACAGGACTGCAGACACTCCTCATCTCTGATGAATTCCATATGTGCTCCGCCTGCAGTTACTGCTGCTCTTGAAACATCATAGCACATTTCTTCCATTACACCTCATTATCTATCCTGCTTTCATCCAAAACAATAACATATGCAAACACACACACTTATAGATGACGATCTTTCTGTAAACATCCAGAGAACATTTTGTGCTGTATTCCTGGAAATATTTAAATCATCGTAATCTATCCGTAATCATTTTCGTTGCGAACAATAATTTATTATGCCCACTTCGGAATGGTTCATTCAGATTGGTCTATCGCGGGATTTGCGCTCTGATATTTTTTAAAGGGATAGTTCAGCCAATTTTACCCAAGTAAAATTGAAAAAGGAGTACTTTAACTTTTACTGGAGTAATATTTTATTACACATATCTGGAGCCCACTTCTACTCAAGTACACTGTAAAAAAACAACTTTTTTCTTCTAACAAGTTTATGAAATGTTAAGATACATGAAAACGTAGATATTTGAGTTGAGTAAATGTAAAATTTTAAGGAAGCACAAACACTTACTTAAATTTTTGTTACAGCGTACTTGATTTGTGTACTTGTCCAGCACTGCAAACCTGTAAGACCTTCATTCATGTTCAGAACCCAAATGTTTGTTATTTTTGATGAAAATGAGCTTTTTGACCCTACATAGATGATAATGCAACTACCATGTTCAAGACCCAGAAAGGTAGTAAGGACATTGTTAAAATAGTGCATGTGACATCAGTGGTTCAACAGTTTTATGAAGCTACAAGAAAAAATAATGACTTTATTCAAGTCATGTTCAGGAGCGTTTCGTGAACATGGGTCAAAGACTAACAAGGAAGAGAATAAATTGTTGAATAAAGTTGTCATATTAGTTTTCATTTACAGTTGAACCACTGATACTCCCTTACTCCTTACTCCCTTTCTTTGCTTTGAAAGTTGCGTTGCTGTCTATGCAGGGTCAGAAAGCTCTCAGATTTCATTAAAAATATCTTAATTTGTGTTCTGAATGTGAACGAAGGTTTTATAGGTTTGGAACGATATGAGGGTGAGTAATTAATGACAGAATTGCTCATCTTGTTGGTCACCCAGGTGTTTTGTGCATCGTAATAAATTACAGTTTTTTTGTTAACAGAAATTGAAAATAAAATACAGGTAAGACCATTTCAAAATAGTTTCTTGTCCACCATGTTTAGTTGAAATAATGTGCAGTCAGTTGGTAATGCTGAGTAGATTACATGGGGAGAATTGGGAAAATGGTTAGTAGCGTTATCTAGGTTACTCATTTTAGATCATTTTACTACTTTTTAGATTATCATCTAAAGTATCCAAGATGTAGGTGACTTTGTTTCTTTGTTTCTTCAGTAGAACGCAAACGAAGATTTTTAACTCAAACTGTTGCAGTCTGTCAGTCATATAATGGCAGTCAATGGCTACCAAATCTTTGAGAATAAAAAAACATACACAAACAAAACCAAATTAAACCATACGACTCGTGACGATACACTGATGTCCTAAGACACGAAACAATCTATTTGTTTGAGAAACTGAACAGTATATACTTTTTTACCTCCGAATCACCACAACATCCATCTGCCCTGAGCACATGCACAGCGTCCACCGAGTGATATGTGTACGAGCTTTGTCTGATGCATGGGCGCCGATCTATGTTTCTGTCGGCGGGTGCTCAACCCTGTATCTCATATCTGTTTACAATAAGCACTTATTCGCACATACACAGGACGAAGTTTGAGGGTGCACACTTAATATCACAGGGAGCGCGCTGCAAGCCAAGAAATTTTAATACGTGCACCCTCTCTCCTATTACGATAATGCACTCTTGACATTTGATATTAAAATAACGCCAATTCCTGCCTCAAATATAAACTATGAAAACGAAAATAAAGTGGTACAAGCTACAATACACTTGGTTACTAATCGGTTAAAATTAACCGAGAATATCTGAGAGGGTGCTCGCTGCAGAGCCAAATGGGAGGAGCTAGAGCTCTAGCTCCCCCTCGCTGGATCTAGAGGGCGGGGCTTGAGACGTCATAGGTCCAGACGTACTACCGCGCACGCAAGTAGAGTCCATTCAAACAACCTGTATGAAAACTGTACCTTGAAAATAAACTGAATTTTGAGATGTATACAACAGGGCTCTACAGTGCGATCATTTCAGACGCATTTGCGACTATGAAAAAATATGTGAGCCGATCAGCACATTTGTGTTTGCACTGAGGGGAGCCTCAAAGGTTTCTGCGTGTTTTGCAACGTTGAGTAACGTATCACGGACATACTTCACGAATCCTTTTATAAACAAAGTGTAGAGAGAGTGTAAATAAGATATTGATTGTGGAGTGTATAGAGTTTCGTTAATTATAATGGAACTTTGTGAAATTGTTATTAACAATGATGAGTGACAGCTTTTAATGATTTTAAGGTAGTTTGTAAATTAGATATTATTTTAATACAACAGTTAAACAAAAAGTTAATATTAAGTGATTTACTTTGTCTGACTATAACATTATTGCCTGATGTTGCTCTATTTTGTTGCCAAAAATGGTCTGAAATAAGTCAAAACTGCGCATCTACATTCAAACAGTTTCGTTTCATTTATGAAGGAATGTGCGTTTATAAAGAATAAGCCGTTCGAACGAATCAAATGAATGATATGATTCAGTAATTAAATCAGTGGCTTTATTTAATTTTTAAATTATCTTTTAAGTTAGCCTATTTAAATCATTTAATATTTCTATATTCAAAATGTTATATATACATTTATATATATATATATATATATATATATATATATATATATATATATATATATTAAAACTGACATAAAAGAAGACATACTTTTAATAAAGTTAAATCACTTTAAGGAGTTCTAGATTCATCTAGATTTAAGGTTTATTTTATGTTTAGATGCACATTTTGCACAATTGGGTTAATAGAAACAAATAAATCCAGTGCAACACTTGTAGGACAGTGTATGTGAGTATGTGACTATTAAATTACATCTTACATCTTATCCCAAATGTTGTTGGAGAGGACGCATCACTAATCTCAAAACAAGTCTATCTAAAATTAGTCAATATTCCATTTAAAATTACAATATGATTAAAAAAAGCATCTTGCGCATCAAAACAAGCATTTACTTCCATTACGGATGAACTTGCAATAACATTAAATGGGAGGAGCTCTAGCTCCTCCCATTTGGCTCTGCAGCGAGTACCAGTTGGGGGGGAATATCTCGTGTTTTTTTTTCGTTGGGTGCTCAAGCAACTGAGCACACACGGGACCGGCGCCTATGGTCTGATGATATATAAAAATCATCTTCCATTGCGATGACCTGTATTTCTAAATATCTTTAGATCTTCACAGTGCCAGTGAACACGTCCGCAATCCCCTTGCACTGTGCGAACAATGAGTGACAAATAATCGCAGAGTGCTTCCGGCGCTTGCATGTACTACGCCAGAGCGCATTCACATGCATGTGCTCAGGACAGATGAATGTTGTGGTGAACAGGAGGTTAAAAAAAAAGATAGAAATACTGTTCAGTTTCTTGCACAAACCGATCGTTTTGCGTCTTAGGATATCAGTGTATCGTCACGAACCGCAGGGTTTAATTTGCCATTATATGACTGACAGACTGCAACGGTTTGAGTTAAAAATCTTCAGTTGTGTTCTACTGAAGAAACAAAGTCACCTACATCTTGGATGCCCTAGGGGTAAGCAGATATTAAACATCAAATTTTCATTTTTGGGTGCACTATCCCTTTAACTTGTTTTAAACCTACCATAAACCTACCCAAATTCAGAAGCATATATTGCAAAATAATTTACGTGACAATGACATTTACATGGCCATTCTATATTGTGAATATAGTAGGGCTGTCAAACTATAAATCGTGATTAATCGGATCCAAAATAAATGTTTACATAACGTGTGTGTACTGTGTGTACGGATGGTTTTGTAGAAAAGTCTCCAGAAATCTTGCAAGTAGCAAATTCCCATTCTTAAAAATAGCAGCAAAACTGTTAAACACTGATAATAATGAAAAAAGTTTCTTGAGCACCAAATCAGCATATTATAATGATTTCTAAGATCATGTGACACTGAAGACTAAAATAATGACTGCTAAAAATTCAGATTTGCCATCAATGGAATAAATTATATAGTTTATTTTAATCAAATAAATGCAGCCTTATAAGAGAAAACATTGCACTTAAATAACTCCCTGTTTATTTTCATACCTGGAAAATGTTTGTGCTTTATATACACACTGAATGGAACATTCATATAAAAAGAGCTCTTTCCACCCCAACTGCTCATTGCACTTTTGTCCCAAACATGTGGAACACACCACAATACAGCCAACACTCGGAGGGGGTTTCTCTCAGAGGAACATATTGTAGGATTAAGCTACACAAGAACAGCAAGTCGCTCCAACTGATATTGGCAAAATATCAACACCCCTTTGACCTCTCTACACTGCGCTGTGAGCATAACCCGCAGACGACCTTTGTTCAAAGTGGGGCTGACTATATGCACTGATTTTTGCCCAGAATTTTTCCTGACAAAGCCTCGCTTGTGTCCGCCAAACTGATGCAGATGCACAGGATAAAAGCGTTTTTGTACTCAGTATTGCTGAATAAGAAATCCTGACTCTCTCATCCCTCACTCTCCCTGCTTCTCCGTCCATCTCTATATTTCACTAGAGCGTTTCAGCCTCCTGGCCGGGCTGCTGTTTCAGTAGACGCTTCCTTCCTGCATGAAGGCTCGTCGGTGTCGTATGATCAGCGAGGCTGCCGTTATGAGGAATGTGGAATGAAACAAAGCATAAACACTGAAAATGAGGCTTTCTGTTTCTAGAATCCTCTCATTTATCCCAATCCGCTCTTATAGTTCAATTCAGGTCTTGTTTGCCTTTCTCTCCCGATCATGACCTCATGCACATTTATTTCTTGTTAATGTCCTCAGATTTGTTTCGTTACAGTTGTGGGAACAGTTCGACACTGAGCTCTAGCTGAAATCCCTTTGTGTAATGAGAGCAAGAGATTTTGTGGATGTGCCAGTGCTCAACCAGTCTTTATGAAGGGTGGTGGGAACTTGACCTACATAGTGTTTTGGATTGGTTGCAGATGCTGCCTGTTGAAAAGGGAACCTGCAATTGATTCAGCACATGCTGAAGATCCACCAAGCTTTGAATCCTGAAATCATTATTGATAATGATTGTTTAATATTGTGTCCTGAAGCATTTCATGTAGCACTGAATATTAACAGCTAAGCTGTCTAATAGTTTTTAATCTTAGACTAAAATGGCGCATATTACTGACTTTATTCAAAATACTCCAGGGATACAGAAATAGATTGGTGTGGAGAATTAAACCAGTCAGTCTGCATAGCTCTGGGTCATTCTGTTTTGAACAAAGCTCTGCGATCACTGATATATTCTGAGCTTCACTGCAGCTTCGCCACAACATGTGGCCCAGAAGGTAGAATAAAAATTAGGCAAAGGAGAACACCGCTTTTTATGGATAAAAATATAGTTTTTTTTCTCAGAGTGCATGACAGTGAGAAACTACACTTTTACACTTTTGCGGTTTTCCAGAGGATTTGCCATTTAGAACTTCTTGCATGAATACATTTTAATTTTAAATCACATGGGCATGACTCTATAGTTGTGGTATGCACTTCAAACTAATTTGTAGCTTGTCTTAATAATCAGATATATTGCAGTGTATGTATGTATGTGTTGCAGTGTGTGTTCATTAAATTGGCCTATGTCTGTACTTTTTCAGCGTTATTTTCTGTGAGCTGATCTCATCAGTTGGCCATGGCGGCACTATATGTAAACAATGCCACTGAACCAAATGAAACTCACATATTTTGCTGATTATTGCTGCTGAAAATGGTCAATTTTTGTCATGGTTTGGGCTGTACTAATCGGACCAGCAAAAACATTTGGAGTACTATAGACTGCCAAAAGTTATAACAAATCAAGGAGAAGAGTGCAAAAAACTGTCTGCATGAGGAACAAAAGGCGTTTGTGGTTGGCCAAACTGAACCAGGATTTCCAGAGCAAGAATCTTGACAACATTAGTTTCGACAACATTATTTCCAGTCATGTAGGTGAAATATTACGCTGATATCTTCATTAATACTGCTGGTACATATCTTTACCACCTATTAACTTTAGTTGGATTCTCATGCTAAACATGGCCAAAGTTTAAAAAAACAATTTGAACGAATCTGTGCAGAAAATCTTACTTCCGGGTTGGTACAAGTTTTGGCTGTTTTTGTTTCGATCGTGGCTTTAATGACGTAGACAATGGTGGAACTCCTTATATAAGCATTTCTCCTGGAAAAGTGCGCCTGCGCACACGTCAGCTAGAGCGAGAAGAGAGAAAGAGAGCGCCCATTAACATGCTTCAGTCGGCTGCACTGCTGCAAGGGATTCACTCGGGAAGAATGTTTCTAAAGAAGTGTGGTTTTGGTTGTAAGGCAAAGATAACTTTGTTCAGCTTCCCGAAGAATGCAGCGTTACATGAACAGTGGATGTAGTTCCTTTTTCCGTGGCAGCAATGGATTTTGCAAGTGTGTTTGTTGACGAACGTTTCATATACAAGGCCAGTTCGATGCTGGATTTGCACATTGTTTGATACTGAAAGACGGAGCGGTCCCAGCTATATAAGACCCCGGTCATGATTCAGAACTGCAGATGGTAAGTGAAACAGCATCAAATGTCTGTGTTTTATTGGCGATCAGAACGCGAGTGATCATCGAACTTAGCTCCGCCCGTGGCGCGCCTCCAGAAGCTTGATTTTTTCCGGAGAGAATCGGAAAGCTGTATTTTTCTTTAATAAATATGATAACACTAAAGACTTTTTGGAGATATTAAGGATGCAGTACTACTGGTCATACAGGTACTCAAGATTAACATGAGATTAGGTGAAACTGTGTATGTTATGCACCCTTTAAGCGTGCAATAAATGCTGTTGTTTACATCCGAGTATCTCCAATATGGTCGTGCATCTGGGTAACTGACCGAACTGTGATTTAAGTGCAAACCCTCTATAAATCTCATAAGTTTAGTGTTTTTAAGCATTTTACATTTATTCCAAAATAATAATGCCATGTAGTAACCATTTAATATATATATATATATAATTTTATTATTATTATTATTATTTTTTAAACAATTATATACTTTATTTATGAACTGATGTTCAGCGGTAATTTTTCATAATAAACGGATTTTCGGATCATCAGTCATCAAAGCTCGGTAAATATTGGTCACAGACAGGGAGATTTACTTTCAGATCTTTTACAGATTTACTCTTTCAGATGACGTTTTCATGCCATTTCAAGTCATATTTTGACATAACAAAGTGGTTAAATGTAAGTAAGTATGCTGTTGACTTGCTTTTTAAATTAGTCTCCCATTAAGGTCATTATATTGTTCCTTCAAACTGATTTACAAATGCGGATCGCGCACCAATCACAATCATATCGCGATGGAGGCATTGACTCCTCTCACGTGACTTCCCCCCAATCATTTTCAATTACTTACCATATGTGTGTTTCTGTTTTCATCATTACATATTTATAAAAAGAAATCCAAATTTCATTTAAATAATAATTAATAAAAAAAAAACGTCATTTTAAATGTCGTTATTTCTGCATAAGGGACTTTATGCCACATCTGTGCATCATTAAACTGTAAATGTGCACTGGTATATGTACTCTCACATGGAGTTCCTTTGACTTTACAGTGTAAAAATGGCAATAAACTGATAATGCGTTGAACAAAATCAGCTTAAAAAAAAAAAAAAAAAAACAGAGCTTAAAATCAAGCATGTGTAATAGTACTGGCGGCTGGTTCAAGAGTGGGTCAGCTAGGGCTTTGCCTCATGGGACTAGAGGCTGAATGTCACTCGTAATCTGCTCTTTCAGTGTCAACACAATGTCTGGCTGCTCCTTCAACACAGCATGTAGTTCTTTTGGAACAACAAACCCACATACAGAGAGCATATGCTAATGCCTCACATTTACAATGAGTATATTTATGACTCAAAGCCTGATAAAACAAAGAAAACAGTAAGTGAGTAAAATGAAGGTGATACAATCATACATACTGCATCATAATGTCCTATGCAGAATCAGGTACTATGCTTAGTGATGAAAATGTAGGGCAACAGTGGCCCTTTTGAGATGAGGTAATTTTTTTGTTTTTGGTTTGATTAAGCATACGCTATTTTTTATAAATAAAAATTAGGATGTAAATACAGCAAAACAATTTCAGTCTTTATGTGTTGAACTCTGATGTCTTAAATGTGCAACAATTGTTGATATGAGTTTAGTGATGTAAAATGATGTTGAGTCTGCCTCTGCCTGACAACAAGAATTCCAATTTTCAGCTCAGTTTAGCTGTTGCTTGGTAACAGGAAGGTCTGTGAAGTGAAACCCCTTAGAAGCCTGTGCCGCTAACAGTCCCCCTTTGAGAGTGAAATATCACTAATATCTCTTAATGTCGGATGTTTTTCCTCTTTGAACATGATCAGGAAAAGATAAACGATTAATTAGTTTAAAAGGATTGTTTAATGACTGTCATATGTTAGATGCATTGATGAATAAATGATGAATAACCAGTTTCAAGGACTTTTTGAGTAGTTCTTTAAATTGCGTGACAGGGACAATAGCAGAAAATGTTACAATACGACATTATGGATTCTGATACATTTTTTACAGAGCCCATACCCCGTTTTATTTTTTGTGAAAGTTTCTTTGTTTAGAAGTATGATGAGATACAAGTTCACGAAAAAAGATGCTCAGCTATTGAAACAAGCAAATGTAGCAATTTAACAAACATTGTAGTACTTTATCTAGAACTGTTTTTTTTTTTTTTTTTTACTTTTTCTATTAAAGAGCTCATCATCATTACTCGTGCAATGGATTTGTCTTATAATGTGTCTTATGTTTTTGCCAGACTCATTACAGAGACTGTAGAGTAGAAGAAAAAAAAAGGTGTTTTTTATTTTATTTTATATTTGTTTTATTATTTTACTTTATTTTATTGTTTTACTGTACAGTATTATTATGAATTATTATTATTATTATTAAAAAATAATTTACAATGAGTCTAGCAAAATAATAATAATAATAATTGGAAAGGATATACCATATTTTACATAAAGGTTTACATCAAAAGTATTATTATTATTGTTATTTTGCCAGACTCATTGTAAATTATTGTATTAATAATAATAATAATAATAATAATAATAATAATAATAATAATAATAATAATAATTTACAGACTTATTACAGAGACAGTAAAACAATAAAATAAAATATAAACAAATAAAATAAAAATAAAAAATAAAATAATAACAACCTGCCAAGGGACAGCATATGAAAATTAGCCATTGGCTAGATCTGGTACAATACTGTCCCTTTCCAAATATTAATAATAATAATAATAATAATAAATATGAATATAATAATAATAATAATAATAATAGTAATAGTAATAGTAGTAATAATAATAATAATAATAATAATAATAATATATTTTTTTTGTCAGACTCATTACAGAGACTGTACAGTAAAATAATAAAATAAAATAATACAAAATGAAATGCAATAAAATAAAATAAAATAGAAAAAACTCCTGCCAAGGAACTGCATATGAAAATTAGCCATTGGCAAAATCTGATACATACAAAAATACATACAGTCCCTTTAATAATAATAATAATAATAATAATAATAATAATTCTGCCAGACTCGTTACAGAGACTGTATAGTAAAATAAATAAAAATAAAATAATAATAATAATAATAATAATAGTAATAAATAAATAAATAAATAAAATAAAATAATAACCACCTGCCAATGGACTGCATATGAAAATTAGTCATTAGCTAAATCTGGTACAATACAGTCCCTTTCTAAATATTGTTATTATTATCAAATACTACTACTACTACTAATAAAACTAAAAAAATATTTTGCCAGACTTATTACAGAGACTGTACATTACAACAATACAATAAAAGAATCAAAAAGAAAAAAAAAAGAAAAAAAAAAAAGAACTAACTAACTAACTAACTAACAAACTAACTAAATAATAGCCACCTGCCAAGGGACTGCATATAAAAATTAACCACTGGTACAATGCATATGCAGTTTCCTTCTAATTATTATTATTAGTGGGGCTTGCCATAGGCAAAGCCTCACTATTACTATCTCACATACTTATTATTATTATTATTATTATTAGTGGGGCTTGCCATAGGCAAAGCCTCACTATTACTATCTCACATACTTATTATTATTATTAGTGGGGCTTGCCATAGGCAAAGCCTCACTATTACTATCTCACATACTTATTATTATTATTATTATTATTATTATTATTAATGGTGCTTGCCAAAGGCGAAGCATCATTATTGTTCTCCTCCATACTTATTATTATTATTCTTCCACACAAAAATTTCGGCGCGTAACTAGTCCCGCAGCTTTTGTCACAGATCCATGAAACAGGCGTCAATGGTGCGGCCTATTCGGGAATGGTGTGCTATGACTTTTATAAGCGATCGGGCGTACGATGATCGTACACGGGACGAAAAATCGGCCAAAAAGTCCCATTGAAAATGAATGGCGGCAACTTTGACGGGACGTAGCGCCGAGCGAGAATTTCGTAGAAACATGTGAATCACCACATTTGGAGAGGCTGGCAAGCTGTGCGAGAACATACCTCGCAATGGGGTATAAGTTGTACCCCTGGGGCGCAAGAGCCCCCCAAAGTTCCCCATTGACTTATTATGGTGAGGGACGGCCCATTAAAATGTGTGTTTTTGCCCATGTAATAGTTTTTTTTCCTACTATGGTAATTTACATAGGAATTTTACATCGAACATAACTCTGCATCACAATGTCATAGAGACCTGGGGGCGGGTTCATTTTACTCAGACAACCAATCAGACTCTCAGGATCACTGTGAAGCAGTCAAGCCACGCCCTAGCAACCATTTAGAGCACCCTAGCAACAGATCCCATAGACCCCCACTATAAATTGCCCAGATCAATATCTTTGGATCACAGTGTCATAGAGACATAGGGGTGGGTTCGTTTGAATAGGGGCAGCAAACAGCCAATCATGGATCACCATCAACATTCCTAACCACACCCTAGCAACCATTATTGACCACCCTAGCAACCCAAACCCACACAGGCATATCTTCAGTTCTGAGTGTCATAGAGACATGGGGGTTGGTTTATATCATTCATACTGACAAGCAGCCTTTGGAGTGTCATCATTGGCCACTCCCTAGCAACCAAACACAGTACCCTAGCAACCACTCAGCAAGACCTATATCTTTGCATCAGAACATCGTAGAGACATGGGAGTTGCTTCTTTTGACTCATGCTAACAAATAGATTTCTCAACATGCTACACATGCTAGCCGTGCTAGCTACATGCTAATAGTGATTAGCTAAGTGGTAAATCAAGCTAAAAACTTTATATAACTCCATAGTAATGATCTGTGACAACTAGCAACTGCCTAGCAACGCCCAAGCAGCCACACTAAGTACCCTAGCAACCTCCCTAGCAACCACCCGAGTACCCTAGCAACCGCATAGCAACACCCTAGCAACTACCCTGGTTACCCTAGCAACCGCCCTAGCAACCACCCCAAGCACCCTAGCAACCACCTCGGTTACCCTAGCAACCGCCCTAGCAACTACCCCGGGTACCCTAGCAACCACCCTAGCAACCACCCCGGTTACCCTAGCAACCGCCCTAGCAACTGCCCCAATCACCCTAGCAACCGCCCCGGTTACCCTAGCAACTGCCCTAGCAACCACCCTGGTTACCCTAGCAACCGCCCTAGCACCCACCCAAAGCGCCCTAGCAACCACCCCGGGTACCCTAGCAACCGCCTTAGCAACCGCCCCAAGCACCCTAGCAACCACCCTGGTTACCCTAGCAACTGCCCTAGCAACCACCCCAAGCGCCCTAGCAACCACCCCAAGCACCCTAGCAACCACCCCGGTTACCCTAGCAACCGCCCTAGCAACCACCCCAGGTACCCTAGCAACCGCCCTAGCACCCACCCAAAGCACCCTAGCAACCACCCCGGTTACCCTAGCAACCGCCCTAGCAACCACCACGGGTACCCTAGCAACCGCCTTAGCAACCACCCCAAGCACCCTAGCAACCACCCCAGTTACCCTAGCAACCACCCTAGCAACCACCTCGGGTACCCTAGCAACCGCATAGCAACACCTTAGCAACCACCCCAGGTACCCTAGCAACCACATAGCAACACCCTAGAAACTAGTCCAGGTACCCTAGCAACCGTATAGCAACACCTTAGCAACCACACTAGCAACCACCTGAGTACCCTAGCAACCGCATAGCAACACCTTAGCAACCACCCCAGGTACCCTAGCAACCGCCCTAGCTACCACCCCAGGTACCCTAGCAACCACCCCAACACCCTAGCAACCGAGTGCAGCGATTTGCCACTGCAAGCACCATTCACATTTTCTTCAGGAAATGTACATTCTAGTTATTATTATAATAGATTCCGTACAAATTTCGGCGCGTAACTAGTCCCGCAGTTTTTGTCACAGAGCCCCGAAACTGGCGTCAAATCGTGCGGCCTATACGGGAATGGCGTGCTATGACTTTTATAAGCGATCGGGCGTACGATGATCGTACACGGGGCAAAAAATCGCCCGAAAAAACGCATAGACAATGCATTGCGCCAAACTTTGACGGGACGTAGCGCCGAGCGAGAATTTCGTAGAAACTTGTAAATCACAGCAGTTGAAGACTTTGGAAAACTGAGTGAGAACACACCTCGCAAGGGGGTATAAGTTGTACCCCTGGGGTGCTAGAGACCCCCAAAAATCCAAAAAAGTCCCCATAGAGATACTATGGTGAGGGAAGCCCCATGAAATAGTTTTTTTTTTCCTACTATGGTAGTTTACATAGGGATTTTGCATTGAACGTAACTATGCATTACAATGGCATAGAGACATGGGGGAGGGTTCATTTTACTCAGACAACCAATCAGACTCTCAGGATCACTGTGAAGCAGTCAAGCCACGCCCTAGCAACCATTTGGGCCACCCTAGCGACCCATAGACACCCATTATAAAATTCCAAGATGGATATCTTTGGATCACAGTGTCATAGAGACTTGGGGGTGGGGTCGTTTGAATCGGGGCAGCAAACAGCCAATCGTGACTCACCATTGACACTTCCTAGCCACGCCCCAGCAACCGTTTAGGGCACCCTAGCAACACATCCCATAGACTGCCATTATATGGCCCAGATGTATATCTCTGGATCACAGTGTCATAGAGACATGGGGGTGGGGTCGTTGGAATCGGGGCAGCAAACAGCCAATCGTGAGTCACCTTAAACTCTTCCTAGCCACGCCCTAGCAACCGTTACTGACCACCCTAGCAACCCGAACCCACACAGGCATATCTTCACATCTGAATGTCATAGAGACATGGGGGTTGGTTTACATCATTCATACTGACAAGCAGCCTTTGCAGTATCATCATTGGCCACTCCCTAGCAACCAAACAGAGTACCCTAGCAACCATTCAGCTACACCTATATCTTTGCATCACTACATCGTAGAGACATGGGAGTTTGACTCATGCTAGCAAATAGGCCTCCCAACATACTGCACATGCTAGCCATGACTAGCTACATGCTAATATTGATTAGCCAAGTGTTCAAATGTGCAATAAAGTATAGGTAAATGCTAAAATGATTAAAATAAGCCAAAAATGAGCTAGCATCATGCTATCAATATGCTATATCATGCTAGCATCGCCTAGCTAAGTGCTAAAAAGCGTGCTAAAACATGCTAGGATCGTCTGCTTGAGTCCTAAGTCATGCTAGTCATGCTAACTTCACGTTAACGACATGCTAAGCGTGCTAGCGTGTTGCTAGCATCATGCTAATCATGCTAGCTTCATATAAAATGCATGCTAATGGTGTTAGCATGTTGCTAGCGTCATGCTAATCATGTTAGCATCTTGTAAAAAGCATGCTAGCATCATGCTAACATCATGCTAGTCATGCTAACTTCATGTTAGCGACATGCTAATCTTGCTAGCATGTTGCTAGCATCATGCTAATTGCATGCTAATCGTGCTAACATGTTGCTAGCGTCATGCTAACACCGTGCTAACACCCAGAACACCTTAACAACACTCTGCCCATGACCAGATAAAGGTTTTTTTTGCCACTGCAAGCCCCACTCACATTTTCTTCAGGAAATGTACATTCTAGTTATTAATGGTGCTTGCCAAAGGCAAAGCATCATTATTGTTATCTTGCATACTTATTATTATTATTATTCTTCTTCTTCTTCCACTCCAAATATCTGCGCGTAACTCGTCCCGCACCGTTTGTCCTAGACCCATGAATGAGGTGTCAAATCGACCGGCTCATTGAGGACAGGTGTGCTATGACTTTTATAAGCAATCGGGTGTACGATGTTCGCACAGCGGACGAAAAAGCGGCCAAAAAGTCCCATTGACTTTGAATGGCGGAATGTTCAGAAATTTGAATTTCAACTGTCACTTTCACACACACACACACACACACACACACAGGGCCTCTCTCACTCTCACTCACCCATTGGACATCTTATCAACCAGCTAATAAGTAATGACCTAAAATCTTCATCATAGCAACCACCCGAGTACCTTAGCAACCGCATAGCAACAACCTAGCAACCACCCCAGGTACCCTAGCAACCGCATAGCAACACCTTAGCAACCACCCTGGGTACCCTAGCAACCGCATAGCAACACCTTAGCAACCACCCTGGGTACCCTAGCAACCGCCCTAGCAACTACCCCGGGTACCCCAGCAACCGCATAGCAACACCCTAGCAACCACCCGAGTACCCTAGCAACCGCATAGCAACACCTTAGCAACCACCCTGGGTACCCTAGCAACCGCCCTAGCAACCACCCGAGTACCTTAGCAACCGCATAGCAACCACCCCAGGTAACCTAGCAACCGCATAGCAACACCCTAGCAACCACCCCAGGTAACCTAGCAACCGCATAGCAACACCTTAGCAACCACCCTGGGTACCCTACCAACCGCCCTAGCAACCACCTGACTACCCTAGCAACCGCATAGCAACACCCTAGCAACCACCCCAGGTACCCTAGCAACCGCATAGCAACACCTTAGCAACCACCCTGGGTACCCTAGCAACCGCCCTAGCAACCACCCCGGGTACCCCAGCAACCGCATAGCAACACCCTAGCAACCACCCGAGTACCCTAGCAACCGCATAGCAACACCCTAGAAACTAGCCCAGGTACTCTGGCAACCGTGTAGCAACACCTTAGCAACCACCCTGGGTACCCTAGCAACCGCCCTAGCAACCACCTGAGTACCCTAGCAACCGCATAGCAACACCTTAGCAACCACCCCAGGTACCCTAGCAACCACCCCAATTACCCTAGCAACCGCCTTAGCAACCACCTCAGGTACCCTAGCAACCGCCCTAGCAACCACCCCAAGTACCCTAGCAACCGCACAGCAACACCTTAGCAACCACCCAGGGTACCCTAGCAACCGCCCTAGCAACCACCCCAGGTACCCTAGCAACCACCCCAACACCCTAGCAACCGAGTGCAGCGATTTGCCACTGCAAGCACCATTCACATTTTCTTCAGGAAATGTACATTCTAGTTATTATTATTATTATAATAGATTCCGTACAAAATTTCGGCGCGTAACTAGTCCCGCAGTTTTTGTCACAGAGCCCCGAAACTGGCGTCAAATCGTGCGGCCTATACGGGAATGGCGTGCTATGACTTTTATAAGCGATCGGGTGTACGATGATCGTACACAGGGCGAAAAATCGCCCGAAAAAACGCATAGACAATGCATTGCGCCCAACTTTGACGGGACGTAGCGCAGAGCGAGAATTTCGTAGAAACATGCGAATTACCACATTTGGAGAGGCTGGCAAGCTTTGCGAGAACATGACTCGCAATGGGGTATAAGTTGTACCCCTGGGGCGCTAGAGCCCCCCAAATTTTCCCATTGACTTACTATGGTGAGGGCGACCCATTGAAATGCATGTTTTTGCCCATGTACGAATTTTTTTTTTCCTACTATGGTAGTTTACATAGGGATTTTGCATTGAACATAACTCTGCATCACAATGACATAGAGACTTGGGGGCGGGTTCATTTTACTCAGACAACCAATCAGACTCTCAGGATCTCTGTGAAGCAGTCAAGCCACGCCCTAGCAACCATTTAGGGCACCCTAGCAACCCATAGACCCCCATTATAAAATGCCCAGATGGATATCTTTGGATCACAGTGTCGCAGAGACATGCGGGTGGGGTCGTTTGACTCGGGGCAGCAAACAGCCAATCGTGGCTCACCATAAAACGTCCTAGCCACGCCCTAGCAACCACTGTCAAGCACCCTAGCAACCCAAACCCACACAGGCATATCTTCACATCTGAATGTCATAGAGACATGGGGGTTGGTTTATATCATTCATAATGACAAGCAGCCTTTGGAGTATCATCATTGGCCACTCCCTAGCAACCAAACAAAGTACCCTAGCAACCATTCAGCAACACCTATATCTTTGCATCAGAATATCGTACAGACATGGAAGTTGCTTCTTTTGTCTCATGCTAGCAAATAGGACTCCCAACATCATACACATGCTAGCCATGACTAGCTACATGCTAATAGTGATTAGCTAAATGTTCAAATGTGCTATAAAATATAGGTAAATGCTAAAATGATTAACATAAGCCAAAAATGAGCTAGCATCATGCTATCAACATGCTATATCATGCTAGCATCGCCTAGCTAAGTGCTAAAAACATGCTAGGATCGTCTACTTAACTGCTAAGACATGCTAATCGTCATTGCATCTTGCTAGAATCATGCTAATCATCTTAGCATCTTGTTAAAAACATGCTAGCATCATGCTAACACCATGCTAGTCATGCTAACTTCATGTAAACAACATGCTAATCGTGCTAGAATGTTGCTAGCATCATGCTAATCATGTTAAAAGCATGCTAGCATCATGCTAATCGTGTTAGCATGTTGCTAGCATCATGCTAATCATGCTAGCATCTTGTTCAAAACATGCTAACACCATGCTAGTCATGCTATCTTCATGTAAACAACATGCTAATCATGCTAGCATGTTGCTAGCATCATGCTAATCATGTTAAAAGCATGCTAGCATCATGCTAATCATGTTAGCATGTTGCTAGGATCATGCTAATCATGCTAGCATCTTGTTCAAAACATGCTAACATCATGCTAACACCATGCTAGTCATGCTAACTTCATGTAAACAACATGCTAATCATGCTAGCATGTTGCTAGCATCATGCTAATCATGTTAAAAGCATGCTAGCATCATGCTAATCATGCTAGCATCTTGTTCAAAACATGTTAGCATCATGCTAACACCATGCTAGTCATGCTAACTTCGTGGTAACAACATGCTAATCGTGCTAGCATGTTGCTAGCATCATGTTAACACCATGCTAACACCCAGAACACCTTAACAACACTCTAGCAGCTGCCTAGCCCACAACCTATTACTATTCTCCCTGACGAAACTTTGACGCGTAACTCGTCCCGCACCGTTGGTCGTACACGCACGAATGAGGTGTCAAATCGTGCGGCTTATTGAGGAGAAGTGTGCTATGACTTTTCTAAGCGATCGAATGTACGACTTTCGTAAAGTGTCAGAGAAATTTGGCCAAAAAATGCCCCATAGACTTCACATTGGCATAATGTGTGAGATCATATCTTTGGATCAGAAAGTCATAGAGGCTTGGGGGTGGGCTCTTTTGACTCGGCCTATCAAGCAGTCAATAAGTAGTGACATTACAGCTTCCTAGCCACACCCTAGCAACCAAATAGACTACCCGAGCAACCGTCTAGCAAGTGCTATATCTCTGCATCAGACCATCATACAGACACGGGGATTGGCTCATTTGACTCATGCTATCACACAGAACTTACAACATGAATCTCTTGCTAGCAGTGACTAGCTACATGCTAATAACGATTAGCAGAGTGCTATAACTTGCTACAAATCCTACCTAATTCTTAAAATGTGCCCAGATAAAGGGTTTTTTTGCCACTGCAAGCCCCACTCACATTTTCTTCAGGAAATGTACATTCTAGTTATTATTATATTTCTTCCGTGTCAAATTTCGGCACGTAACTAGTCCCGTAGCTTTTGTCACAGACCCACGAAACGGGCGTCAAATCATGCGGCCTATACAGGAATGGTGTGCTATGACTTTTATAAGCGATCGGGTGTACAATGATCGTACCCGGGGCCAAAAATCGCCCGAAAAATAACATGGAAAGTGAATGGCGGCCAGCTTTGACAGGATGTAGCGCCGAGCGAGAATTTCGTAGAAACATGCGATTCAACACATTTGGAGAGACTGGCAAGCTGAGTGAGAACATACCTCGCAATAGGGTATAAGTTGTACCCCTGGGGCGCTAGAGCCCCCCCAAAATTCCCCATTGACTTACTATGGTGAGGGACGGCCCATTAAAAAAGTGTTTTTTTTCCTACTATGGTAATTTACTTAGGGATTTTGCATTGAACATAACTCTACCTCACAATGACATAGAGACATGGGGGCGGGTTCATTTTACTCAGACAACCAATCAGACTCTCAGGATTATCATTAAGCTGTCAAGCCACACCCTAGCAACCATTTAGGGCACCCTAGCAACAGATCCCATAGACCCCCATTATAAAATGCCCAGATGGATATCTTCGGACCACAGTGTCATAGAAACATGGGGGTGGGGTCATTTGAATCGGGCCAGCAAACAGCCAATCATGAATCACTTTAAAACCTTCCTAGCCACACCCTAGCAACCACTGTCGACCACCCTAGCAACCCAAACCCACACAGGCATATCTGCAGATCTGAATGTCATAGAGACATGGGGGTTGGTTTATATCATTCATACTGACAAGCAGCCTTTGGAGTATCATCATTGGCCACTCCCTAGCAACCAAACCAAGTACCCTAGCAACCATTCAGCAAGACCTATATCTTTGCATCAGAACATCGTAGAGACATGGGAGTTGCTTCTTTTGACTCATGCTAACAAATAGGACTACACATGCTACCACTGAATAGCTAAAGTGCTAAATCAAACTAAAAACTTTATATAACTCCATAGTAATGATCTGTGACAACTAGCAACTGCCTAGCAACACCCAAGCAGCCACCCTAAGTACCCTAGCAACCGCCCTAGCAACCACCCGAGTACCCTAGCAACCGCCCTAGCATCCACCCGAGTACCCTAGCAACGGCATAGCAACACCTTAGCAACCACCCCAAGTACCCTAACAACCACCCTAGCAACCACCCTGGTTACCCTAGCAACCACATAGCAACACCTTAGCAACCGCCCCAGGTACCTTAGCAACCGCATAGCAACACCTTAGCAACCACCATGGGTACCTTAGCAACCGCCCTAGCAACCACCCGAGTACCCTAGCAACCGCATAGCAATGCCTTAGCAACCACCCCAGGTACCCTAGCGACCACCCTAGCAACCACCCGAGTACCCTAGCAACCGCATAGCAACGCCTTAGCAACCGCCCCAGGTAGCCTAACGACCGCCCTAGCAACCATCCCAGGCACCCTAGCAACCGCATAGCAACACCTTAGCAACCACCCTGGGTACCCTAGCAACCACCCTAGCAACCACCCGAGTACCCTAGCAACCGCATAGCAACGCCTTAGCAACCGCCCCAGGTACCCTAGCGACTGCCCTAGCAACCTTCCCAGGTACCCTAGCAACCGCATAGCAACACCTTAGTAACCACCCCAGGTACCCTAGCAACCGCCCTAGCAACCACCCAAGTAACCTAACAACCGTATAGCAACACCCTAGCAACCACCTTAGCAACCACCCCAGGTACCCTAGCAACCGCATAGCAACACCTTAGTAACCACCCCAGGTACCCTAGCAACACCCTAGCAACCGAGTGCAGCGATTTGCCACTGCAAGCACCATTCACATTTTCTTCAGGAAATGTACATTCTAGTTATTATTATTATTATTATTATTATTATTATTATTATTATTATAGATTCCGTACAAATTTCGGCGCGTAACTAGTCCCGCAGTTTTTGTCACAGAGCCCCGAAACTGGCGTCAAATCGTGCGGCCTATACGGGAATGGCGTGCTATGACTTTTATAAGCGATCGGGTGTACGATGATCGTACACGGGGCGAAAAATCGCCCGAAAAAACGCATAGACAATGCATTGCGCCCAACTTTGACGGGACGTAGCACAGAGCGAGAATTTCGTAGAAACTTGTAAATCACCACAGTTGGAGACTTTGGCAAGCTGAGTGAGAACATACCCCGCAATGGGGTATAAGTTGTACCCCTGGGGCGCTAGAGCCCCCCAAATGTTCCCATTGACTTACTATGGTGAGGGCGACCCATTGAAATGCATGTTTTTGCCCATGTACCAATTTTTTTTTTCCTACTATGGTAGTTTACATTGGGATTTTGCATTGAACATAGCTATGCATCACTATGTCATAGAGACATGGGGGCGGGTTCATTTTACTCAGACAACCAATCAGACTCTCAGGATCACTGTGAAGCAGTCAAGCCACGCCCTAGCAACCATTTGGGCCACCCTAGCGACCCATAGACCCTCATTATAAAATTCCAAGATGGATATCTTTGGATCACAGTATCATAGAGACTTGGGGGTGGGGTCGTTTGAATCGGGGCAGCAAACAGCCAATCGTGACTCACCATTGACACTTCCTAGCCACGCCCTAGCAACCATTTAGGGCACCCTAGCAACACATCCCATAGACTGCTATTATATGGCCCAGATGTATATCTTTGGATCACAGTGTCATAGAGACATGGGGGTGGGGTCGTTTGAATCGGGGCAGCAAACAGCCAATCGTGAGTCACCTTAAACTCTTCCTAGCCACGCCCTAGCAACCGTTACTGACCACCCTAGCAACCCGAACCCACACAGGCATATCTTCACATCTGAATGTCATAGAGACATGGGGGTTGGTTTACATCATTCATACTGACAAGCAGCCTTTGCAGTATCATCATTGGCCACGCCCTAGCAACCAAACAGAGTACCCTAGCAACCATTCAGCTACACCTATATCTTTGCATCACTACATCGTAGAGACATGGGATTTTGACTCATGCTAGCAAATAGGCCTCCCAACATAATGCACATGCTAGCCATGACTAGCTACATGCTAATAGTGATTAGCCAAGTGTTCAATTGTGCAATAAAATATTAGTAAATGCTAAAATGATTAAAATAAGCCAAAAATGAGCTAGCATCATGCTATCAATATGCTATATCATGCTAGCATCGCCTAGCTAAGTGCTAAAAACGTGCTAAAACGTGCTAGGATCGTCTGCTTAAGTCCTAAGACATGCTAGTCCTGATAATATGTTGCTAGCATCATGCTAATCATGTTAGCATCTTGTGAAAAACATGCTAGCATCATGCTAACGCCATGCTAGTCATGCTAACTTCACGTTAACGACATGCTGAGCGTGCTAGCGTGTTGCTAGCGTCATGCTAATCATGCTAGCTTTATCCGAAACGCATGCTCATCGTGTTAGCGTGTTGCTAGCATCATGCTAATCATGTTAGCATGTTCTTAAACACATGCTAGCGTCATGCTAACACCATGCTAGTCATGCTAACTTCACGTTAACGACATGCTAAGCGTGCTAGCGTGTTGCTAGCATAATGCTAATCATGCTAGCTTCATGTAAAATGCATGCTAATGGTGTTAGCATGTTGCTAGCGTCATGCTAATCATGTTAGCATCTTGTAAAAAGCATGCTAGCATCATGCTAACATCACGCTAGTCATGCTAACTTCATGTTAGCGACATGCTAATCTTGCTAGCGTGTTGCTAGCATCATGCTAATTGCATGCTAATCGTGCTAACATGTTGCTAGCGTCATGCTAACACCGTGCTAACACCCAGAACACCTTAACAACACTCTGCCTATGACCAGATAAAGGGTTTTTTGGCCACTGCAAGCCCCACTCACATTTTCTTCAGGAAATGTACATTCTAGTTAGTGGGGCTTGCCATAGGCAAAGCCTCACTATTACTATGCCGTGTGCTTATTATTATTATTATTATTATTATTATTATTATTATTTTTCTTCCGTGTCAAATTTCGGCGCGTAACTAGTCCCGCAGCTTTTGTCACAGACCCCCGGAACTGGCGTCAAATCGTGCGGCCTATACGGGAATGGTGTGCTATGACTTTTATAAGCGATCGGGCGTACGATGATCGTACACGGGGCGAAAAATCGCCAAAAATCGTCCCATAGAAAATGCATTAAAAACGACTTTGACGGGACGTAGCGCCGAGCGAGAATTTCGTAAAAACGTGTGACTCGCCACATATGGAGAGGGTGGCAAGCTTTGCGGGACCACACCTCGCAACGGGGTATAAGTTGTACCCCGGGGGCGCTAGAGACCCCCAAAGTTGTCTATGGGAGATACTATGGTGAGGGAAGCCCCATGAAATAGTTTTTTTTTTCCTACTATGGTAGTTTACATAGGGATTTTGCATTGAACATAGCTATGCATCACTATGTCATAGAGACATGGGGGCGGGTTCATTTTACTCAGACAACCAATCAGACTCTCAGGATCACTGTGAAGCAGTCAAGCCACGCCCTAGCAACCATTTGGGCCACCCTAGCGACCCATAGACCCCCATTATAAAATTCCAAGATGGATATCTTTGGATCACAGTGTCATAGAGACTTGGGGGTGGGGTCGTTTCAATCGGGGCAGCAAACAGCCAATCGTGACTCACCATTGACACTTCCTAGCCACGCCCCAGCAACCGTTTAGGGCACCCTAGCAACACATCCCATAGACTGCCATTATATGGCCCAGACGTATATCTTTGGATCACAGTGTCATAGAGACATGGGGGTGGGGTCTTTTGAATCGGGGCAGCAAACAGCCAATCGTGAGTCACCTTAAACTCTTCCTAGCCACGCCCTAGCAACCGTTACTGACCACCCTAGCAACCCGAACCCACACAGGCATATCTTCACATCTGAATGTCATAGAGACATGGGGGTTGGTTTACATCATTCATACTGAAAAGCAGCCTTTGCAGTATCATCATTGGCCACTCCCTAGCAACCAAACAGAGTACCCTAGCAACCATTCAGCTACACCTATATCTTTGCATCACTACATCATAGAGACATGGGAGTTTGACTCATGCTAGCAAATAGGCCTCCCAACATACTGCACATGCTAGCCATGACTAGCTACATGCTAATATTGATTAGCCAAGTGTTCAAATGTGCAATAAAGTATAGGTAAATGCTAAAATGATTAAAATAAGCCAAAAATGAGCTAGCATCATGCTATCAATATGCTATATCATGCTAGCATCGCCTAGCTAAGTGCTAAAAAGCGTGCTAAAACATGCTAGGATCGTCTGCTTGAGTCCTAAGTCATGCTAGTCATGATAATATGTTGCTAGCATCATGCTAATCATGTTAGCATCTTGGGAAAAACATGCTAGCATCATGCTAACGCCATGCTAGTCATGCTAACTTCATGTTAACGACATGCTGAACGTGCTAGCGTGATGCTAGCGTCATGCTAATCATGCTAGCTTCATCCTAAACGCATGCTCATCGTGTTAGCATGTTGCTAGCATCATGCTAATCATGTTAGCATGTTCTTAAAAACATGCTAGCGTCATGCTAACACCATGCTAGTCATGCTAACTTCACGTTAACGACATGCTAAGCGTGCTAGCGTGTTGCTAGCATCATGCTAATCATGCTAGCTTCATGTAAAATGCATGCTAATGGTGTTAGCATGTTGCTAGCATCATGCTAATCATGTTAGCATCTTGTAAAAAGCATGCTAGCATCATGCTAACATCATGCTAGTCATGCTAACTTCATGTTAGCAACATGCTAATCTTGCTAGCATGTTGCTAGTATCATGCTAATTGCATGCTAATCGTGCTAACATGTTGCTAGCGTCATGCTAACACCCAGAACACCTTAACAACACTCTGCCTATGACCAGATAAAGGGTTTTTTTGCCACTGCAAGCCCCACTCACATTTTCTTCAGGAAATGTACATTCTAGTGTTACTATTACTATTCTCCCTGACGAAAGTTTGGCGCGTAACTCGTCTCGCACCGTTTGTCGTAGACGCCCCAATGAGGTGTCAAATCGTGCGGCTTATTGAGGAGAAGTGTGCTATGACTTTTCTAAGCGATCGGATGTACGATGTTCGTCAAGTGTCCGAGAAATTTGGCCAAAAAAGGCCCCATAGACTTAACATTACTATTCTCTATGACGAAACTTTGGCGCGTAACTCGTCCCGCACCGTTTGTCGTACACGCACGAATGAGGTGTCAAATCGTGCGGCTTATTGAGGAGAAGTGTGCTATGACTTTTCTAAGCGATCGGATGTACGATGTTCGTAAAGTGTCCGAGAAATTTGGCCAAAAAATGTCCCATAGACTTAACATTGGCATAATGTGTGAGATCATATCTTTGGATCAGAAAGTCATAGAGGCTTGGGGGTGGGCTCTTTTGACTCGGCCTATCAAGCAGCCAACAAATACTGACATCACAACTTCAGAGCTATGCCCTAGCAACCAATTACAGCACCCTAGCAACTATATAATCATTCAAAATGCAATATCTCAGCACCAGAACCTTGTAAAGAGAAGGGGTTGGGCTCTTTTGACTCGGGTGGGGAATCACTCTGTAAGTATCACCGTGCTAAATGTGTACCCTCACCCTAGTAACCATTTAGAGCACCCTAGCAACCATATAGCAATATAAAGTACTTATATCTCAGATCCACAACATCACACAGACATCACGGATGGCCACAGGGCCGAATTTTGCCACTGCAAGCCCCACTCACATTTTCTTCAGGAAATGTACATTCTAGTGTTACTATTACTATTCTCCCTGACGAAACTTTGGCGCGTAACTCGTCCCGCACCGTTTGTCGTACACGCACGAATGAGGTGTCAAATCGTGCGGCTTATTGAGGAGAAGTGTGCTATGACTTTTCTAAGCGATCGGATGTACGATGTTCGTAAAGTGTCCGAGAAATTTGGCCAAAAAATGTCCCATAGACTTAACATTGGCATAATGTGCGAGATCATATCTTTGGATCAGAAAGTCATAGAGGCTTGGGGGTGGGCTCTTTTGACTCGGCCTATCAAGCAGCCAACAAATACTGACATCACAACTTCAGAGCTATGCCCTAGCAACCAATTACAGCACCCTAGCAACTATATAATCATTCAAAATGCAATATCTCAGCACCAGAACCTTGTAAAGAGAAGGGGTTGGGCTCTTTTGACTCGGGTGGGGAATCACTCTGTAAGTATCACTGTGCTAAATGTGTACCCTCACCCTAGTAACCATTTAGAGCACCCTAGCAACCATATAGCAATATAAAGTACTTATATCTCAGATCCACAACATCACACAGACATCACGGATGGCCACAGGGCCGAATTTTGCCACTGCAAGCCCCACTCACATTTTCTTCAGGAAATGTACATTCTAGTTAGTGGGGCTTGCCATAGGCAAAGCCTCACTATTACTATCTCACATACTTATTATTATTATTATTATTATTATTATTATTATTATTATTATAATAGATTCCGTACAAATTTCGGCGCGTAACTAGTCCCGCAGTTTTTGTCACAGAGCCCCGAAACAGGCGTCAAATTGTGCGGCCTATACGGGAATGGCGTGCTATGACTTTTATAAGCGATCGGGCGTACGATGATCGTACACGGGGCAAAAAATCGCCCGAAAAAACGCATAGACAATGCATTGCGCCAAACTTTGACGGGACGTAGCGCCGAGCAAGAATTTCGTAGAAACTTGTAAATCACAGCAGTTGAAGACTTTGGAAAACTGAGTGAGAACACACCTCGCAAGGGGGTATAAGTTGTACCCCTGGGGTGCTAGACACCCCCAAAAATCCAAAAAAGTCCCCATAGAGATACTATGGTGAGGGAAGCCCCATGAAATAGTTTTTTTTTTCCTACTATGGTAGTTTACATAGGGATTTTGCATTGAACATAGCTATGCATCACTATGTCATAGAGACATGGGGGCGGGTTCATTTTACTCAGACAACCAATCAGACTCTCAGGATCACTGTGAAGCAGTCAAGCCACGCCCTAGCAACCATTTGGGCCACCCTAGCGACCCATAGACCCCCATTATAAAATTCCAAGATGGATATCTTTGGATCACAGTTTCATAGAGACTTGGGGGTGGGGTCGTTTGAATCGGGGCAGCAAACAGCCAATCGTGACTCACCATTGACACTTCCTAGCCACGCCCCAGCAACCGTTTAGGGCACCCTAGCAACACATCCCATAGACTGCCATTATATGGCCCAGATGTATATCTTTGGATCACAGTGTCATAGAGACATGGGGGTGGGGTCGTTTGAATCGGGGCAGCAAACAGCCAATCGTGAGTCACCTTAAACTCTTCCTAGCCACGCCCTAGCAACCGTTACTGACCACCCTAGCAACCCGAACCCACACAGGCATATCTTCACATCTGAATGTCATAGAGACATGGGGGTTGGTTTACATCATTCATACTGACAAGCAGCCTTTGGAGTATCATCATTGGCCACTCCCTAGCAACCAAACAGAGTACCCTAGCAACCATTCAGCTAGACCTATATCTTTGCATCACTACATCGTAGAGACATGGGATTTTGACTCATGCTAGCAAATAGGCCTCCCAACATAATGCACATGCTAGCCATGACTAGCTACATGCTAATAGTGATTAGCCAAGTGTTCAATTGTGCAATAAAATATAAGTAAATGCTAAAATGATTAAAATAAGCCAAAAATGAGCTAGCATCATGCTATCAATATGCTATATCATGCTAGCATCGCCTAGCTAAGTGCTAAAAACGTGCTAAAACGTGCTAGGATCGTCTGCTTAAGTCCTAAGACATGCTAGTCATGATAATATGTTGCTAGCATCATGCTAATCATGTTAGCATCTTGTGAAAAACATGCTAGCATCATGCTAACGCCATGCTAGTCATGCTAACTTCACGTTAACGACATGCTGAGCGTGCTAGCGTGTTGCTAGCGTCATGCTAATCATGCTAGCTTTATCCGAAACGCATGCTCATCGTGTTAGCGCGTTGCTAGCATCATACTAATCATGTAAGCATTTTCTTAAACACATGCTAACGTCATGCTAACACCATGCTAGTCATGCTAACTTCACGTTAACGACATGCTAAGCGTGCTAGCGTGTTGCTAGCATCATGCTAATCATGCTAGCTTCATGTAAAATGCATGCTAATGGTGTTAGCATGTTGCTAGCATCATGCTAATCATGTTAGCATCTTGTAAAAAGCATGCTAGCGTCATGGTAACATCACGCTAGTCATGCTAACTTCATGTTAGCGACATGCTAATCTTGCTAGCGTGTTGCTAGCATCATGCTAATTGCATGCTAATCGTGCTAACATGTTGCTAGCGTCATGCTAACACCGTGCTAACACCCAGAACACCTTAACAACACTCTGCCTATGACCAGATAAAGGGTTTTTTTGCCACTGCAAGCCCCACTCACATTTTCTTCAGGAAATGTACATTCTAGTGTTACTATTACTATTCTCCCTGACGAAACTTTGGCGAGTAACTCGTCCCGCACCGTTTGTCGTAGACGCACCAATGAGGTGTCAAATCGTGCGGCTTATTGAGGAGAAGTGTGCTATGACTTTTCTAAGCGATCGGATGTACGATGTTCGTAAAGTGTCCGAGAAATTTGGCCAAAAAATGCCCCATAGACTTAACATTGGCATAATGTGTGAGATCATATCTTTGGATCAGAAAGTCATAGAGGCTTGGGGGTGGGCTCTTTTGACTCGGCCTATCAAGCAGCCAACAAATATTGACATCACAACTTCATAGCTATGCCCTAGCAACCAATTACAGCATCCTAGCAACCATATAAACGTTAAAAAATGCCATATCTCAGCACCAGAACCTTGTAAAGGGATGGAGTTGGGCTCTTTTGACTCGGGTGGGGAATCGCTCTTTAAATTTCACCGTGGTAAATGTGCATCCTTACCCTAGTAACCATTTAGAGCACCCTAGCAACCATATAGCAATATAAAGTACTTATATCTCAGCTCCACAACATCACACAGACATCACGGATGGCCACAGGGCCGAGTTTTGCCACTGCAAGCCCCACTCACATTTTCTTCAGGAAATGTACATTCTAGTGTTACTATTACTATTCTCCCTGACGAAACTTTGGCGCGTAACTCGTCCCGCACCGTTTGTCGTAGACGCACCAATGAGGTGTCAAATCGTGCGGCTTATTGAGGAGAAGTGTGCTATGACTTTTCTAAGCGATCGGATGTACGATGTTCGTAAAGTGTCCGAGAAATTTGGCCAAAAAATGCCCCATAGACTTAACATTGGCATAATGTGTGAGATCATATCTTTGGATCAGAAAGTCATAGAGGCTTGGGGGTGGGCTCTTTTGACTCAGCCTATCAAGCAGCCAACAAATACTGACATCACAACTTCAGAGCTATGCCCTAGCAACCAATTACAGCACCCTAGCAACTATATAATCATTCAAAATGCAATATCTCAGCACCAGAACCTTGTAAAGAGAAGGGGTTGGGCTCTTTTGACTCGGGTGGGGAATCACTCTGTAAGTATCACCGTGCTAAATGTGTACCCTCACCCTAGTAACCATTTAGAGCACCCTAGCAACCATATAGCAATATAAAGTACTTATATCTCAGATCCACAACATCACACAGACATCACGGATGGCCACAGGGCCGAATTTTGCCACTGCAAGCCCCACTCACATTTTCTTCAGGAAATGTACATTCTAGTTATTACTATTATTATTATTTTGCCAGACTCATTATAAATGATTGTATTATTATTATTTTGCCAGAATCATTACAGAGACTGTATTGTAAAAGAATTAATAAAATAAAGTACAATAAAATAATAAAGAAAAATAAAATAAAAACCACCTGCTAAGGGCCTGCATATGAAAATTAGCCATTGGCTAAATGTGTACAACACATTAAATGGAAACCTCTACGTTTAATGTGGTACATGGTCCCTTTTCAATTATTATTTTTTAATGTTACTATTATTAAAAATACAATTTTCGCAATTAAAGCGTAAGTTAGCGTAATGTTTTGTTTTTAATGAAAGTAATGTATAAGCATTAAGGTGTAAGCACTGATCTTCTAAATAAGTGTCAAATATTTTCTTTTTAATTTTCTTAAAATAATACAGTAGAGTACATAAATAACAAAACACCTGTCTAAAAACATCAGGGTGTTTAACGCTAATAATTTTACCCAGAGGTCAAGTTCATTATTTATGTTTGACATTTCATGTAACGGACCACAAACTGCGCTCATCAGCTGCCTGTGGTTAAAGTAGCGGTCCCTTTAAGAAAATTGGACCGAGGTATTTAGAAAACGGGGGTGAACTGGTAATTCAAAACTGAAAAGTTGTTGTACAAAAATTGTATGCCTTACATATTTAACCTGTTTATTCTGGGAATGATCTATTATTTCCCATACTGTAAAACTGAACACGAACAAATTATATTAAGGGGAACTTATAAAGTCTTTTTAACCGATCCCCGCTCTTTCACACAACGGTCTATTCTGGATCTAAGGCTCATGATGCAGTGGGATTCAATAAGCTGGTAGGTGCTGCCCAACGCAAGGTTTTCAGCTCCAGTCGACAGCGAATGAGCACGGAAATATACCGCAGCATCCTCATTCATTTTAAGTGTTTACGCGCAGATCATAAAGGTAAGCTCTTTGGTGTAAATATCGTTTTATTTAACGCTGTATTCAGGATGCGTCAGTGTCTGTTTAGAGCTCCTAACAGCCCATTCAATAACAGTCTAGCATCCCTCACCTATTGTTCAACTGCAGACATCCAAATTCCATGGACGAGAACACTGCCAATGACATGTTGCATGTGATTTGGCAGTTTTGCTTTTGTCTTCAGGGATTTTGATATACAAGCAGCATATTTGAAGAGGCATATGCTGAGAATAGCTGTTGTTTGTATTATATTTGTCTTCGTAACTGCAATTTGCAGCAAAAGGTGGAAATCTTGCTGTTGTCATGAAACCGCATGGATTACAGAGCAGACAGACTACGCTTCAAGTAACAGCAAGCTTTTTTTTCCCTCCGCATATGAGTTTGTTTTCTCCATTGTTACTGTCTGATAATGTAGATGCATGAGTCTGGCTTCTTGTAATGTGTTGACTGGGCTATTGATTGTCTATCACGACTGTTACTAATGTGGCTCAAGGATGCCAAACACACAGTCTCATAAATGTCTAGTCCTTTGGACTCTTTCAATATGCTTGTCATTAAATTTTTCTATTCTGTTGCTTATGTCTATCATTCTAGGCTTCTAGTAGAGGTTTGAAGGCTATCAGACAAGCCAAAATGACAGCTTGCTTAAGTCATCCAGGCATCCAAGGTTTGACAGGGTGCCTGTCATTGCGGTGCAAAATGTGCCACTGGTGACCTGTTGTGTTTATAAAAAGTACTTGTATGAAATACAGCTGCTCCAGTCAGATTTAAAGCCTGTTTGATTGGAGTATGCTGTCTGTTTGGATTAGGATAACTGCTTAAAGGGATGGTCATACAAAGTCAAAATTCTTGTTTTCGAGCATTAGTCATTAGCCAAAACTCCACTATATTAGGTCATTCGGTTTGAGCAACCGCAAGCTAATGCCTGTTTTGAGTACAAGGAACTAACCATCACTTTTAAATGCATTCTTTGTTGGTTCCCTCAGTAAAAATAGTCTGTTTAAACTCAACCGGTAGGTCAAAGGTTATGGATAGCAGGGAATGATAAATGTGACCCTGGACCACTAAACCAGTCATAAAGGTAAATTTAAAGTTATAAACCAGGCCTTTAAAGTTGTCCAAATGAAATTCTTAGCAATGCATATTACTAATCAAAAATTAAGTTTTGATGTATTTATGGTAATATCTTAATGGAACATGATCTTTACTTAATATGCTAATGATTTTTTGACCCATACAATTTATTGTTGGCTATTGCTACTAATATACCCCTGCTACTTACAACTGGTTTTGTGGTCCAGGGCCACAAATGTAAATAAAAAACACATCTAACAATATAATCGTGCATTGTGCTTTAAGTGCATGTTATTGAGTATATTGGCAACAGTTTGTCTATGCATATATATATATATTTTTTTTTTTATAATTACATTTTTGGACCTCATAACTTGTATGTAATATTCCGATCTTTTGGTAAACAACTTATCTCCAGTGATGTATGCTGCACTTAGTCCTTTCTTACAATCAACTGCAAACTTAATGCAAATCTGCATCAGTGCTGTCAATCGATTCATGTTTTTAAAAACTAATTATGCATTATATTCTGATATTAGTTGCAAGTAATTGCGATTACTCCCACCCAACATTAAGGTTTTTAAATATACTTTTATACTGCAATAATTTCACATTCAATCTTCAAAGTAATGTTGAAACAATGTAAAGACAGTATATTTTGATATTTGTTCTTTTTTTATGCCTGTAGGTGAGTATCGTTGATACCAATACTACTGATGTCTCTAGGAAATTGTTCTTTTTTTCCTAATATTTAACCATTGACTATAGCTTTACAGTATAATTGAGAGCTATCAATTTTAACATCTATTAGACTTTAAAAAAATAACAACTTGTAATTAAAATGAACTTAAAACAATCTTTAATTAAACTTCATAATAAATAAGCTTTCCACTGATGTATGGTTTGTTAGGATAGGATAATATTTATCTGAAATGCGACCACTTAAAATTCTGGAATCTGAGGGTGCAATAAAATTTAAATATTAAAATTGTCCAAATGAAGATCTTAGCAATGCATATTACTAATCAAAAATTAAGTTTTAATATATTTATGGTAGGAAATTTACAAAATATCTTTATGGAACATGATCTTTGCTTATTATCCTAATGATTTTGGCATAAAAGAAAAATCAAACATTTTGACCTATACAGCGTTTTGTTGGCTGTAGTTTCATTCATGTTAAATATTTTTATATTTAAACTGAAAAAATGAATCACCTGTGTTAACACGCTAACTTTGATTGCACTAATCTGCATTCATTTCTGCCTCCATCCAATCAAGAAACCAATGTATAGACTCAGATGGCATGACTCAAATGTATGCCATTGTTATTTTTTTATTGTTAGGCCTATAAAATTCATGGTAATATTAATATCATGTCTTGTTGTGTCACTTTTATATGTTAAACTATTTTGATTAGTGTGTTGGGTTGCCAAAAGCAAGGTATTGAATCAAAACAGCTGGCTTAGATAATGTGAGTAGTGTCATATACAGTTTTTGATTAACTTTATGCGTTTAATTAGTCTGTTTGCCATTACATTTTTGGATACAAGCTGCACTGCATCAAACTTGCAGAATTTGCTAATAACACAAGAGGAATGCTGTGCTCTGTCTTCTTTGGTGGTGTAAGAAGGGATGTGGAATGAAAAGAGCAGAGCTGGAACAGTGTCATGGGATTGTAAAGCCATGATTATATGAGGAATGCCATGATGACTTCAGCAGAGATGCGGAAATGAACTGCGTTTAGAGGTAACAGATGAAAATGCACTTTAGAGACTTTGTCAGCACTGCTCTCAGAGTTTGAGGAAATAAAGGACTTTGGTACAGTCTCCACTTTGGCTGAGAGAAACAATGGCGGAGGGGTCTATGAATAGCTGACAGATTTTGACATCATATTGGCACCTTGCGTTACATGGTCGATCCAGCTGCGATTGGATCATAATTTAAGCGGATGATCCAGTGGGTTATTCAGGGTGAGTTTCGTTGTTGACATGTGGAAAGTCTTGGGCATTTTCCGTCATCTCACAGTATGAGAAGTGAGTCACAGGATAAATCATGAGAGTAATTAAATCCAGTAGGTATATCAGCCTTTCAAAGCCTCCCTCTTTTTACCCTTGCGAAAGCTGAGGCTGAATTCAACCATGTTTTTCTTTAGAAAGTGGCTTTGTTCCTTTCATACAGTCTAGTTCATTTGTGTCTATCATGCAGTTCCTTATGCCTTATATGTTTTAAAATACTTTATCATGCCTTAGTTTAATATTCAGAGATAACAATTTCATCACTTTTACAAAAAAAAAAAAAAGTCAGTGAAACAACATCTTCTGTCAAAGCTGCTGAAGCTCACAGTCAGTCTCTTGGAAAGCTAAAGTCTTGAATACTCTGAGCCACATCCATGAAGAAGACCCCTGTTATGATGTTGGACCAGGTTGAGTAGAAAAGCAGAAGATGAGAGGAAAGTGGACAGAACAAACCCAACCCATAATAATGAGTGTTTCATTTTTATGAAAGGGATTGTTTACACAAAAATGGAAATTCTGTCATTAATTACTCACCCTCATGTCGTTCCAAAGCCATAAGACCTTTGTTCATCTTCAGAACACAAATTAAGATATTTTTGATGAAATCCGAGAGCTTTCTGACCCTGCATAGACCCTCCATTCAAAGTCCAGAAAGGTATAAGGACTTTGTTAAAATAGTCCATCAGTGGTTCAACCCTAATTTAATGAAGCTACGAGAATACTTTTTGTGCACGAAGAAAACAAAAATAACTACTTTATTTAACAATTGTTTCTTTTCTGTGTAGGGAACTATATCAAAATCGCTGTAATACACTGTAAAACTGAACAGTGAAATGAATTAAATGAAATGAGTTATTTTCACTCAAATAACAATGAAAGTTCATTGGACTTAATTGAAATAAGTTCTGTAAACTCAAAATGCCGTTGTAGTAAAGTGAACTTAGAATGGTTCAGTTTTCTAGCTCCCAGCATGCTTTGCATCAGACAACATGGAAAATAAATTAGGTGTTATTTTGTGTGTTTTTTGCACAAGATTAACATAGGGACACATAAATTAGTATTTAAATGTTGAGATATGTTAGGATTTGCATAGATTTCTGTTATGTTGGTTTTGTAGTGTTACTGTTGTGGTAAAGAGTAGAGCCTGTTCTTAGGTTGAGGATGGACAGCAAAATTTGAAGACTACATATACTGCATGTTCTTTGACAATTTCAATGCAAGTATATATTGAGAGTCTTTCTGATACACTGTAACTGAAAATATTTAAGCTGATTTCATAACAAGTTTTAATTTAACTGTAATGAAAAGTTTTATGTAGCATGTAATCTAAATATTTAGCTTTTTAAATATTTATTTTTTACAAATTTGGGTTTACAGTGTATTTATTGCGAAAAAAGACAAATAAAGACTTGGTACAAAATGACAATTTTGTACATTTTAAAGTTCAATTATTCTGTCTCATGCACTTTGAGAGTTCAAAATTAAGAGCTCCAACCCATGATCTTAACTAAGAAAACTTAAAGGATTGGTTCACTTTCAGAACAAAACTTCACAGATAATGTACTCACCCCCTTGTCATCCAAGATGTTCATGTCTTTCTTTCTTCACTTGTAAAGAAATAGTTTTTTGAGGAAAACATTTCAGCATTTTTCTCCATGTTCACATTGTAAACACTGGGTTGGTACTTCTGCAGCGATGTGGGATGATATTGATTCATATCTACATGTGACCACAATAATATCAAGAGATATTTTGCTATCGCGATATCACGGTGTTGATAATATTGTTATATCCCTACTTCTGTGTCAGTCTTTGATATGCGTTCGTAAGAGTACCACAATGCGTGTGTGGTGCTGTTGACACAGGAGATTGTCTTCTGATGTAGAATGTCCATCTCTCTTAGTTCATCATCTATATTTTCTGGTTCAAGTAAAGCTGGGCAAAAAATTGCAAGTCATCCTCTGTCAAAATCTTCAGACATGTTTATAAATTCTGCATTATGTACAGCATGCTTTATTTTCTGCAGTGCATCCGGGTTCTACATCAGGGAAAGAAAGCTCTCGTATTCCATCAAAAATATATTAATTTGTGTTCCGAAGATAAATGAATTTTGGCTTCCTAAAAGCCACTCCAGTGTAAATGTAATTTAGACTGAGACAGCATACCACAACTAAAAAGGTGGGCTGAGTCCCCTTTACAGTTCAGGTGCAATGGTAATGGGTTGGAACACTCAATTTTGAACTCTCAAAGTGCATTAGACAGAATAATTCAACTTTTAAAATGTACAAAATGTTCTTTTTTCCCCTCAAAGTCTTCATTTGTCTTTTTTGGCAATAAATATTGCATCGATGACTTCATATCGCAATATTATCGTATTGTAAGATTTTTATTATATTACATCCCTACACAGAAAAGAAGTAATTGTTAAATAAAGTAGTTGTTTTCTTTGTGCACAAAAAATATTCTCTTAGCTTCATAAAATTAGGGTTGAACCACTGATGTCACATAGACTATTTTAACAAAGTCCTTATACCTTTCTGGGCTTTAAATGCAGGGTCTATGCAGGGTCAGAAAGCTCTCAGATTTCATCAAAAATATTTTTGTGTTCCGAAGATGAACGAAGGTCTTATGGGTTTGGAATGACATGAGGGTGAGTAATTAATGACAGAATTTTCATTTTCGAAATGAATTTAAATTTTCAACTATCCCTTTAAAGCATCTGCAGTTCATCTGACTGCTTTTATTTTGAGAAACTTTTACTTCTCTACATTCCAAAGTATAATATCATACAACCAAGCGCTGTTGATGCTTCCCAGATCTAGTCTGAAATGGAGAATGATTGCGCTTTCACTGGCCTTAAGCTCAAACATTGCATTTATTTATTTATTACGGTTAACCACACTAACATAAATGTGACCCTAATTTCGTGTTTTGATGTAATAGCTATTGTTCTGTGAGCTTTACTAATAAAGACCAATCAGTATCCATTTAAATGTCAAGTAGCTTTACCGATTTCACAACAACGCTGACTAGTTTGCATGCCCTCTGACCGAGTAGTTATTAGTGGTGATGAAACACTTTTGTGCCCAGGTTGCGTTATTGTGGTTTCATGTTGCCTTTGTATTGTTTATTCTCCTGGGGCAGTTTAGGTCCATCTGTCTGATTCTTCACATCAATAGGGGCCACAGCTGCATAGCCTGACCCCCAGCAGGCCTTTGTAATGTGCCCAGGCGTGGCGTGCGTTTGTGTCTGGGTACGTGCACGTGGGTACGTAGGCGCTACACTCTCCTTTCTGTTCAGGACGTGCCGCTGGTCTGCTTTAAAGGGTCCTCAGAGTAGGTGGTGTGTTAGACTCAACAAAAAACACAAAGATGTCAAGCTTTTTATGATGCTCCTGAGTACAGGTGTACTGTAAGCAGAACCACCGCTCTTTTGTCTGCATGCATAATTACGATCCATTCTCTGATTTTTAAGCCCAGAGAGCTCAATAATAATGATTTTCTTTTTTCTCTGCTGATCCAGTCAGTCTAGATTTGTAGTAGATTTGTGACCCTGGACCACAAAACCAGTCATAAGGGTCAGTTTTTTTAAATTCAGATTTATACATTAAAAACTGAGAAGTAGAATATAGAAAACTGAATAAATAAGCTTTCCACTGATGTAGGTTTGTTATAAGACAATGGGCCAAGATACAGAGAAAATTGCCTTTAAAGTTGTCCAAATTAAGTTCATAACAATGCATAGTACTAATCAAAAGGTAAGTTTTAAAATATTTACGGTAGGAAATTTACAAAATATCTTCATGGAACATGGTTTACTTAATATCCTAATTTTTGGCATAAAAGAAAAATTGATAATTTTGACCCATACAATGTATTTTTGGCTATTGCTACAGATATACCCATGTTAGTCTCAGCCTCAGACGTCACGCCCACGGAATGTTGGCTAAACGTCTGATGCATATGGCACACTTATGTGGAAACACTTCGGGAGTTTCGAAGTCGTCACAGGATTGGTTAGATTATACGGGATTTCCGGGAGACATGTGTGTTGCGTTCTTTAACGTTCCGTCTGGAAACAAAAATGCCGTGGCGCCCAGCTCCCTCACAAATGAGAAAGTCGTCGTGTTTACAACTGTGATGACGAGCGCCTATTAGGATCAACTAAAGGCTAGAGTTTGAAAAGAAAGTGAAAAATGTCAAGTTCACGGCATAGAATCTTTAAAATATGTCCGAGAGTTTCACACATCGGTCTGTTATTGTGGCAACATTTCCACGCCCGTAAACATGACACGGAACAAAACGAAACGCGATTGGTTGTTTTACCTGTCAGTCATATGGCCCAATGGGCGGGCCTTGGCCATTCAAAGCGGCCAAAGATTCCAGACGTCAGTCTGAAGGTCTGGCTACGCGAGACTATACCCATGTTACCTAAGGGTAACTTTTTTATTTTATTTACATAATATTTAACAACATATTTGATTTTAGAAATAAATACATTTTATTTTTAATAGGGCTGTCAATCGATTAATCGCATCCATACTATATGCATGTTTACTTTGTATATTCATTATGTACATATAAATACACACACATACATGTATATATTAAAACGAAATATTTATATGTATATATATTTATACCTGTATACAATTTAGATAATAAATAAATATAAATATTTTAGATATAAATCTAAAATATTTTTCCTTAATATGTGCACGTGTGTGTATTTATATATACATAATAAATGTACACAGTACACAAATGTATAGTATGTAAACATAAACTTTTATTTTTGATGCGATTAATTGTTTTACAGCACTAGTTTTTAATGAAATATTAAAGGCATAGTTCACCCAAAAAATGACAAATCTGACATTAATTACTCACCCTCATGTTGTTCCAAACCCGTAAATTAAGATATGTTTGATGAAATCAGAGAGCTTTCTGACTCTATATCAGAATATCAGAAAGCCAAATGTTTATGTTCGAAAGGCATAAAGACACAAATAAATGATAACAAACATAGTATGGCCCCAATCCCTGGTCTCAGGCCATCTGGCTATTGGTCCATCTTTATTGCCCTTGTCATGTAACCCTAGTATGAGGCTACAACCCCAAACCATTATGGTTTTATTGCTTTTTATAAATGTCCTGTTATTCTTACATAACTGCTGCAGACATTTTACAGGGCCTGTTACTAAATATTGCTTTGATTTTACAGAAAGCATTGACAAATCGAATCCTTGCGTAAGCACAGCAGATCAGGCCTTTATTGAATCTCTCAGCACTTATTCCAGCTCGGGCCTTGTCGGCTCATATTATAGAGAAACGCGATTGTGTCTTGTTTACAGGCTCCTGAGAAATATTTTTGCAATTAAAGCGGCCCAGCGCTGGGTCAGCTGATGAAGGATTAAGGCCACACTGCTGTGAGTGTGAACAGCTCAACAGAAGGTGTTGATGAAAGCAGCCCTATGGAGGTGCTCCACAGCAGATGGCACACACACTGGGAACTGATGTTAGGTGCCAGGTCACATTCCTTCTCCCATTTCCGGAGATTTATTAGAAATCGATCAATAGGTCTCTGTCTGGGTGATGATCCTTATTTGAGGTAGAATGATAATATCCTGCTTTTATTGGCGAAGAAGTGATTGATATGGGCACAGTAGTGACAGCTGTTCCCTGACCTATGTTCTCAATAGTCAGTATTATGAATGTTTGTATTGTTGTTCACACCTTCAAATATTTTGCCTGTTAAACGCTTCCCGCATAACTCATTTCACAACAGTTGCTTTCATATTGGAATTCGTACAAATTGAAATGACAATCACATACAGTATGTGACCATGGACCATAAAACTAATAATAAGGGTCAATTTATTAAAAAAAAAAAGATTTTTACACCATGAAAGCTGAATAAATAGGCTTTTGATGTATGGTTTGTTAGGATAGGACAATTTTTGTCCAAGATACAACTATATGAAAATCTGAGGGTGCAAAAAAATCTAAATATTGAAAATCTCCTTTAAAGTTGTCCAAATGAAGTTCTTAGCAATGCATTTTACTAATCAAAAATTACGTTGTGATATATTTACGGTAGGAAATTTACAAAATATCTTCTTGGAACATGATCTTTTCTTAATATCCTAATGATTTTTGACATAAAGTAAAAATCGATCATTTTGACCCATACAATGTATTGGTAGCAATCGCTACAAATATACCCATACTACTTATGATGGGTTTTGTGGTCCAGGGTAGGGCTGCACGATATTGGAAAAAACTCACATTGCGATATTTTGTTTTTCTGCGATAAATATTGCGATATGAAAATAAAAAATCATCAGATTACTTGAATAGCTCTTTGGAAAAAAATGGGATGATTTTATAGCTGAGTAAATCAGCATTGAAAATAAACAAATTACAAACATAGATAAAGTTAATAGAACAAAGACACAAATAAAATAAAACACTTTATAGTCTAACAGTATTCAGGTACAGAAATTGAATAATCAAATGTAAAATTGCACTGCATATTCTTCACTGTATAAATGTAATCTAATAAATCTGTGTCAAAGCTAAAAAGTGCTTTTTCTCTGTGTTTTGCAGTTTGATTAACATTCATGACACAGAAAGCCTCAGGAACATTAAACTGCTGCGAACCTGTTACACATCCATTTTCTTTCTCAATTGTTTATCTTCACTTAAGCAACTGTGTTTACAAGGATACTTGCACAGACCTGTATTTTGACATAGTTTCGCGCGTCATTTGTGTGTCATGTGTCATTTCAGCCATAAAATAGCAGCGGAAGTGAACGGAATTCCGTGTTCACATGCATCTGCTTGGCTTTCACCGTGTCAACACCGGGCGCGAGCGTCGCGATGCGCCAAATGCGGTAGAACACATTATAATCAGTGAAGCTGTCTGCACTGGACGCGAGCGGCGCGACAAAATACTGTAGAAGTCATTATAATGATGCTCCCTGCACTGGATGCGGCGCGGCACGTCAAATACCCGAAAGTAAACTGCCGCGTTCCATTTACGTGTACTCACACAAAATTCAAATGATATGCAACAGTCGCTTTTGTCGCGTCCAGTGTTTAGACAGACTTTCACTTTAGATGTTGCGGCACAGGCAGCGCGACACGACAGCTGTCGTGTCCGGTGTAGACAAGGTGTCTGTGTGTAAGCAAAGAAAAGACGATCAGTAGCCTATAAATAAATATAACGATCAGTATAGGCTACTAAACATCGCACGTCCTGCGATGTGACTATTGCGGATGAGCACATCGCGATATCGATGCTGAAACGATGTATCGTGCAGCCCTAGTCCAGGGTCACAAATAACTGTGTTTCTTTAAAGAAATAGTTTACACAGAAATTAAAATTGTCATAATTTACTCACCCTCATGTCATTCCAAATCTGTATGAGTTTCTTTCTTATGTTGCACATAAAAGTAGATATTTTGAAGAATGCTGGTAATAAAAACAGTTGATGGTCCCCATTGATTTTAATAGTATTGTTTTTCCACAATGGAAGTCAGTGGGGACCAAACAACTGTTTGGTTCTTTAAAATATATTCTTTTTGGTACGACATGAGAGTCAGTAAATGATGATAAATGATGAGGAAATGAACATTTTTGGGTAAACAATTCCTTTAACTATGGGCGTTTTTGCTTTTTGTGGACTTATATTCTCTTGAAACACACGCCTTAAACTAGGGGTGTAACGATATTCGTATTGAACCGTTCGGTATGAGGCTTTCGGTTCAGTACGCATTACACACTGAATGATTCAATTCGTTGGACTAATCCTATTACATTTGGAAAATAAAAAAACTTAGAGTGTGTGAAATATAATCATTATAATGTTCTCAGTGCCACTACGAAACAAGGCAGCCCAAACGACGTAATAGACAAATTGATGTCTGCCCCTCCAACTCACAAAGAAAAACACGATACTCCAGGAGGGTTGTGACGGTGAGGTAAATTTGTTAGAATATCCCTTCTTTTAATCGCTTTTATTCGCTTTTAAACAGCTTGTAAATGCCAGTGTGTATTTTACTTTTAGTTTCACTTTTGAATTAGTCCCAATTTGACGTCAAACTGTACGGAAAACTCACTTATATTAAACAGAATGATTAATCTATTATCAAAACGAATATGAATATAGGCTATAGGCCTAATATAAAATAACAAATAACAAAGTTTAAATATAAAACACTGGAGATCAGCAAACGGTGGAAGCTTACAAAATCATCTTAGATAAATAGCAAAAGTCTAAAATATTTTTGTACTTCGTTTTAAAACAAAAATATTTTAGGAACTAGCCTACTTGTTTTTCTCACCTCACTGGTCAGCTCGAATCATTCTCCTCATGTGATAAATGAAATCGGACCCCTGCCGCTGATCTGAGATGCATAGCCTTTTTTATGTTAGTTTTAATAAATAAAAAATTTGTAAAAATCAAGGAAATTTCTGTATCGAACCGTGACACCACTGTATCGTATCGAATCGAACCGCAAATTTTGTGAACCGTTACACCCCTATCTCAAACTCAAGTTAAATGGTCAACTACTGCCTGAAAAAACTTTAGTTTTTTTGTATGATTTAAATTAATTTTCACACTTTTTGTGTAATTTTACAAAATTATAGCTTAATTAAAAATTATACATTTTATTTATAAGGTAAATTTCTGCATGCTATTTACACAATGGTACAAAAAAAAAAAAAACTTTGTTGGGCCAAAATAGTTGTTGTGGAACTGTTGAACTTCAAAAAATGGGTAAATGACATAAGCACAAAAAATGGCAAACACAATAAATAAAAACACAAAATAGAAAAATCTCAAATCTATACATAAATTTGCATTTGAAATGCAGCAGAAATAAAGACTGGGTAAAATGTTTCCTAGATAGTTTGACATTTATATAACAAACAGAATGATGTTGAAATATTAGTTTTAATATTAGTAAATGAGTTTTAATAGAAATCAACCCCTGGGACATTTAAGTGTTTGTAATTGAAGGAGTGCTCATGAATGTTTTATAAATGAAGCAACAATAAAATATGAATGTTTAATTCATTCTAATACAGTGTAATGTGTAGTATGGAAATAAGCAGAGTGCATTATTAAAGTAATGTCGATTTAAAGTAATTAACTGCTGAACTCTTTGTGATTCGTCTGAATGCGGGATTAAAATGTGACCCAAATACTCTGGACAGGATGAAAAGCATGCATGGACCTGTGATTTGTGTTCGTATTTAGGGAAGGGGCTCTTAATTACAGTTAAACATGCCATGGTGGTGTTCAGAGTAAAATCCAAGCAATTTCGGACATTCATCTGCCTATTTTAACTCGTTCCATGTGAAGATTTAATCCTGTGAGGATTTTTTGACATATTATTTTTTTCGTTGTTTTAGTCTCCCTGTATCATTCAGACATTTTCAACACAAACAGAGTAGGGTTAGCCTTACATGTGTGAGAGAAGCACAATCTCCCTCCATTTTAGGAGGCTTCATCCCAAAATGAGAAATTCTCCCCATCACTCATTTATTAGTGCAGCATTTCTAGCAGAATGAATAAAATGTCTGCAGTTTACATCATCTGCCATCTTGTGTTCATATGACTGCTTTTACCGATCAACAATAAAGAAAAAAAAAAGAGAGAGAAGCGGATCGGTGAATAGTTGGGAGCATTGGCGGCGGGCCAAGCACGACACTCAAACGCTGACCTATTTCACGTCGTCCACAGTGTGCTAGACTAGAGAAGAGATGAACTACTGTCTCTGCTGCCATCTCATTTCAGGTGCTTATTTACATGGCACTGTTTGTGCTGTATTTTGGTATTATTTCTCTTTCAGCAATTGTTACGTCAGCTTGTTGCTAACAGCTGCTTTACATTATATGAAACATGCAGTATTCTTCGGATGACCCTCACGCTATGGGTCCTTATGTGATAGGGTTAGACTGTTTTAGTAACTGCTAGGTCACCCGCTGGGCATTTATCAACAAATACATGGCGGTGGGTCCAGTTAATGCACCCTAGAGTTTGTGCAGACATATAAATCACTCAGTCTGAGTCAATCCTTGCCAGGGTAAAATGGTGCCCAACCCCCAGGGTTGGTTGAAGTGGCAGTGCATTAGCACAATCCAAAAGCCAATTCTCATGGTGGCACATCCAGTTCTCCCTGGTGGCACAGTATTGGCGGAAATGCAGATTGTAGCCTGTGAAAACACACACACACAAATGTTTGTTTTTCTGTCATTTTGGCAACTTTCATCTAATTATTTTTGTATTTAGATAATTGTACACTATCAGTGTACACAATAAGCGTACTAAAATGATTTCTGAAGGATCATGTGACACTGAAGACTGAAATAATGGTGCTGAAAATTTAGCTTTGATCACAGGAATAAATTACATTTTAAAATCAAAATATTACTGCTTTTGCTGTATTTTGGATCAAATAAATGCAAGCTTGGTGAGCAGAAGAGACTTCTTTAAAAAACATAAAAAAAAATTTACTGTTCAAAAACTTTTGACTGGTAGTATATATTCTATCCCCAATCATTCAAGAAGAAATTTAATAGTTCATTAAATGAATGTTTGGTTGGGCTAATTTAGTCTATTAAATGACTCATAATTGTGATTGATGTTTAATAAAGCAGAATGTCAGCAAAAAAGTGCTTACAGCTCACCGATCGTTTTCCAATTGGTTTGGGTGGTAAAACAACTCAATATACAAGCAGTTGTGTTAATAAAACCATAGAAGACACTATTGCTCTCTTGTGCACCATTGTGTGATTCACACTGTAGTCCACTAGATAGTAAAATGTACTGCTGCTGTATTTAATGACCCCTTTTGGATATTCAATAAATGACTTCTGTTGTGCAAAAAAAATCATACAGATTTGGAACAACATGAGGTTTCTGTAAATGATAATAGAAGTTTATTTTTTGCCTTAACTATGCCTTAAATTAATCTTTTTGTGTTTTTATTAAGATATTTAGGGTTGTCACGATTCTTTGAATAAATTAGAGTACTATCCGGCAAAATACCGGAAATGGCACATTCCACAGATGGTAAAAGCATTATTAGACTGTGTTTTTTTTTTTAAAAGCTGCACAAAAAATTAAAACCATTTCAAAATCATAATAAAGCATAATGCTATGGTGAATTCACAAAGGCTGCAAATCAGTTAAATAAATATATGCTTTATGTAAGTTACGTTCACAGTAAATGCTGCTCCACACAAACTGTGAGTCAGAGTTGCAGTATTTTGACATTTTATTTGAACCAATTATTATTGCCTCAATATATACATGTATTTTAAGTCATTTTAAAGTCTGTTGTTCGCTTAGGTCTGTGCATGCTGTAACTAACAATTATTTTGGTAATCAAGTAATTGGTCGATTATTCTGATGATTAATTGAGCAATTGGATTTTTTTTGTGTGTGGTAATAATACACACACAGTTTTCCTCATGTCATTACTTCTGTTCAGTCTGTGAAAGTCAGACACCCATGAGGTAAAACATACACATTCAACTCACTTAAATTCTGTGTAAAGGTGTTTCTAAACACATTATACAGGTTAGAAATGTACTGCTGAAAACATATCACAAAGACTGTAAACCATGTAGTACTGAATTGTAAACCGTTAAACAGTTACAGCGAATTACTGTCATTCCGTTACTACAGTTACTACAGCCTACAGCTTGCTAGCATTTGAGAGCAAAGAATACTGCTTATTTCGTTAGGACTTTGATAACTTGTTTTATTTACTTGGGGTTTTTTTTTGGTTGGGTGGTTAATAACACATTTTTCTATGGTGTGACAAACTCAGAACACACATTCAATATTAAACCCTGGTCAGACTACACAATTTTTTTGTCGGTTACAACAGTCACTGTGTCAGATTATGCAATTTTTGACTTGTCATGTCGTGAACAAGAAACATGTCAGACAACATGATGCTACCAGAACATTCATCGCATGCCGTTATTAACGACGTGCGTGCTGTCATCGATACAGCGGGACCAGACAGAAGGTGCTATGAGAGTAAACAAACAATGGCTAGCAAACAACATGTTTTACCCTGTCTTGTCATCAGAAAAGCCCCAAAAAGAGAGAGAACCTGACATTGGACACAAATATGGATTGCATGAAGAGGACAGCATGGACTGTCAAAGAGAACTGAGGTAAAATTGTTTTTATTTTACCTTTTTTTTCACCCTGTCATGGTAGTTCCTCATCATAAATGCGGGAGTATTGTTGCCGTAGCTCTACAAACATTTCCTCCATTGTAAAATTCCACCTAGCAGGACTGATACCATTGTCTCTCTCTTGTTTTGGCATGTTTTAAAGCTTGAACAAATGCGTTTCTGTGCTCCTATTGGCCAGTGTCACAGATGTGACAGAAATTGTTGTGTACAATGTAAAAAAAAAAAAAAAAATTAAATATGCTAGTCTTTAGGGCTGGGCGATATATATCGATTGATAAATTCATGTGCATCTCGTCAGTAAAGCCAGTTTTATTAGCAGTAAATCTCTATCACCTGTTTTCAAATGGAGTGCCAGTTAATACACAGAGCCAAAGATCACTGAAAAGCTACCCCAATGAATCGCCCACGAAAATGAACCCGATATTGCGTAGCTTGTCAGTGATCTTGTCAGTGATTTAAAAACAGGTGATGGAGATTTACCGCTAATCAAAAAACCAGCTTTACCAGAGCAATTATATGTGTTGTGCACTATGACACACTACACGAGATAAAACGTTCAAATCTTGCGTCCCGACGGCCATTGTCGTATACGAAATTTCCATGACAACAAGCAAATTGTGGCAAAATCAGGCTAAAATCGTGTAGTCTGACTGGGGCTTTACTTTACACGGACAGTAAGAGCTTTTTTAGTAAAAAAAAAAGAAGTAATTCTAATTGAAAGCGACATTGACACTATGTTTGTGATTTGTAGGTTTTAATATTCTTGTGGGAACATTTGGTCTGACCTGAGGACATTATAAAGGCCTATAGAAAATAATCTATATTGACAAATAATAGGCTGTGTTTCATTTGATTTCCTTTACACATAAGAAGGCTCACAATATTTGTTTTTGGTGACAAAATGGCCAAATTCTCACAGTTTTCAGCACAGCTCTAAGTGACTCACTAGCTGTTGTTAAACATTGCATGTGAATCACTGTCTTTGATGCCAACATTTTTTTACTCGTTACCTAGTGGCCTTATATAACATAATTCCAGAGATGAAATTGCTTAACGCATCATCTCAATGTAAAGTTAGCATATCTTTTATCTCATTGGCTATTTGTCATTACAGTCTGGCTGAAGGTCATTAAAAAGTGTCCCTGTGTTTTTTTTTTTTTTTTTTTTTTTAACTGAACTTTCTGTGGGCAGTGAGAGCGGCAATGACACTGTAATCCTATTGAAATCTGGCCTACAATCTCCACTGATGCGATTAAGATGTTTCTCAACTCTATATTGCTGTGGGCTCTGTTTCTAAACAACTATTAGGCTACATCTCTGTGGACCAATACATGACCTGTACATGGTCTTGCGGCAGCATATTGCACCTTCATAAAGTCTTCATTATCACAAACATGTTTTTTAAAGTGAAGATTAGCGTCTTCCCATTTAAGGAAAGAGGGTAAGCAGTTTAATGTTGACCTGTGATTAAGGAAGGCAGTCAGACTGTATTAGACTAATAGAAGTTGATTGAGGGCTAACTGCCATCCTGGCTGGTGTATCCAGTCGGTTGTAAGATTTCGTTTAGTTTGAAGGACACTATCACTCCTTTGCCACAGTTACGGAACTAAAGCCTCCAATGAATTATGTCGAAAGATGTGTACTGTGATCCTGTGCTTCCTTGTACGCCAGCTTTGGAAATGTGTCATTTCTGTGTGGATTTCAAAGGAATTTTCCTCACGTGAGTATTGTAGTGTAGCTTTGATGGTTTTTGGTGCTTTAGTGTATTCAGCACTGTGGTGGTTTTCTGTAGCTTTTACGATTTTTGATACATTACAACTGAACGTTGAGTTCCTAGTGTCGTATTTTTTAAATTACAACTGTTTGAGCAAGACAGCTTCTCTTTGTCATTCCCAACATTTGTAGCTCAGCCGTATTAAATATTAAAGACTGATTTGGGCTTTTGTGATTTGAGGGTGTGCAAAAGAGATACCTGTATTATTGTCTGTCTGGATGGATGACTGCCAGAATTAATCTCTTTATAAATGACCACAAGAGGATTATTCAGATTCAGACCCGTTTCATGTGGAGAGCAATAAATCACCTCAGCAAGCGATAGGAGTTTAGCATTGAACAGACGCAAATGATGAAATGCAAAATGATGTATAGGGGCTTTCTTGAATTTAATTAACAACTTCTGGATGAGAGAATGAATATCTTTTCAGATTGCCTGATGTAAATTGTTGCTAGGGTCAGTGACACTCATTTTTCTTTTGTCCAGAGCAATTATTAGTTATATTCGTTTAAAAAATACATTTATAATGTAGTTCATACATGCAGTGACTTGAATACATATTGTCTTTGTTGAACATGTTTTAAATTTTCAAATTAAAGTTTGTTTATGTTGACTTGCAAATTCATTTTTTTTCAGAGGAATTAATACTTTTATTTATCCTGGGTGCAGGTATTTGATCAAAAGTGACAGTGAAGACATTTAAATTGTTAAAGTTTTCTATTTCAAATAAATTCTGTTCTTTTGAACTTTATATTTACTAAAGAATCCTGAAAAAAACATACTGGTTTCCACAAAAATATAAAGCATAACAACTGTTTTCAAAACAACAATTGTTTTTTGAGCACCAAATCAACACATTATGGGGCACTGTTATTAAGCATTTTTATGGTTATCGGTATCGGTCATTTTCAAAACTGATTTCCGATAAAATAATTTAAAAGCATGTATAGAAAGTTTTTGTCAGAGCCCTTGTTATTCTTAATTTTGACATTAATTAAAATTTTTACACCAGACATATATCGGTTTCAAATATCGGTTATCGGTCTACTTGGTCTGTAATAATTGGTATTGGCATAAGCCCCTAAAAAAACACATATCGGTTGACCCCTACACTGAAGAATGTAGTAATGACTGCTGTAAATTCAGCTTTGCCATGAAAGGAATGAATTACATTTTAAAATATATTGAAATAAAAAAACTGTTATTTTAAATTGAAATAATATTTCACAATTTAAGTGTTTTGGTGTTTTGATAATACCGTAATACCCAAACTTTTGAATGGTTGTGCATATTAGATTTTTCTTTTATCTTGGACAGTCTGATTTGTCATTGACCCACTTGTTGTAGGACAAGCGGTTCATGATACAGTCAAGAGTCTTAATGGATTTATCTTGTGAACGTTCTTGAACATTTTGAATGGAATTTAAACCTGATAGCAGTGTGTTTTTAAAACCACACATGAATACGGCTGAGTAAAGTTGACTTCAGATTGTTTCCTAAATGGTGTATGTGCTGTAGCGGAAACTTTGAAACGACATCAAACAGATCAGCAACCAAGCTGGATGTTCTTTCTCTCTGGAAATTACATTCCCATGTACAAAAGCTTGCTGTACTCTCTCAGCATGTTCACACAGCATTCAAGAAGCATGACTTGGAAAAAGGTGAAACTGCGCTTATGGAGGGATTAAGAGCTCTGACTCACAGCGGCCTTTTTTTGTAAGCCAACCTTCCACCTACTGCAAAACGTTGCAGGAAACATCTACAGGCCAATGCAGTCACAGCCAATTTAAGTATGTTGTTGAGCTTTAATGTTGAAAAATGTACACATTTGAGTTATATTTTGTTGAATGTAGCTAAAAAGGCTAATAGTAGTTGATGAACATGCATTTATGATTCACAATTCTCCATTATGAACAGAAGTTGTAGCTTCACAGAGGTTAAAATGTCCTTTTTAGCATGTTATGTGAATTTATTATGAATTCATACATTGAATAAGCACAAATTTAGTCAAAAGACTTATTTAAAGGAGCTGTAAGCAATGTTAACTATTTTGATAACCTACACCATACTTGGCCAAGGAGAGGAGATTTGGCTGGGTAGCATGGTAGAGTTAGCCCATGCTGATAGATACTGTAGCTAAACCATCTGGACCCAAAAAGCATATTTTTTTCCACTGACAGCTATTTAAAAGTTGCCATGTGCTCTGACAGTTTTTCCAAGCAGCATATAAATGGTAAACATTTCATTATATTATAGTAGATGTTTTGACAGTGACCAAAAAGCGCACATGTCCTTACTACCTTGAGTGTGGTAGTTGTGTTGCTGTCTAGGCTGGGTCAGAAAGCTCTTGAATTTCATAAAAAATATCTTAATTTGTGTTCTGGAGATGAACGAAAGTTTTATAGGTTTGGAACGACATGAGGGCGAGTAATTAATGACAGAATTTTCATTTTTGGGTGAACTATCCTTCTCATCCAAGCTCTCTCATCCAAACACTCTCCCTTCCAGTAAAATCACAAAATAAAACCCAACCAAATCTATTCACAAATAGATGCAATTTCAGTAAGATTTGAACTTTTGACTTCTTGCACTCAAGGAATGAAGTGTTCCTCTGAGCCACATCAGCTCAGGCTTAACTTGCAGAGCTGAGCCCCTCTAAGACTGAAGTCCTTGAGTGACCCATGGATACCTTTATCCAGGTATTACAGACCTCCTAGGACTTAGAAACTTATTTAGACCCCCCCTTTCTTCAAAATCCCACTCTCTTAAGACATATTAGCAAAACCGTTCGAATGACTGTCAAAAAAAGAGCATCTTAAAGTCTTCTGACTGGCTAAAAAAGAGCAGTTAAATTGTTTTCGATGTCAGATGCTTTATGCACTGGTGTGATTTATTTACAACCTTTTTCCCTGCAGAATGTTCATTTTTAGAAGCATAAAAAGGTCAGCGTCAATATGCAGTTATGTTGCCAGGGCAACAAAGTATGCCAGAAACAGTGACTGGTGGTGACTTGCAGTGACAAAGCTGCAGATGGAGGTTATGATTAAACAGTCATAATTAAACAGTTTTGAATGGATAGTTCACCCAAAAATAATTGTCATTTTAATGTTAATGAAAACATGACAAGAAAAAAAAATAAGAAAAGATATTCTGAAGAATGGAAAAAATATGATCAAAATGGCTACAACTATTTGTTTACTAGTAGGGCTGTCACTAACGATTCATTTAGTAATTGACTAATTGGTTAATTATTATAATAATCATACATATTACATATTCTTTTTGGTTCTCAAATCTGATTGGTTGAGAACCGTGAGATATTCTACTGGTATCGCTACAGGAATGCCCTCTCACAATTTGCATCACTCTGCTAGTTCTAGCCGGGTCTATGTTTCTTTTTAATTATTCACTGGGCTAACAGTAGAGTACGTTTATGAACCACATCTATGATTTTTGGAAAGTTTCCTTTATTTCATATCAAAAGTAAGAAATCACAAAGGATATTGCGATTTATTGTATGGAAAGTACGCTACAATGTTAAATAACTGAAAACAGACTAGACTAATTGATTCTTGGGATTTAATAATTAATTATCGTTTCGTAAAAATGAGAAGCTATTAAAGTTGAGAAATAAGTATTTATTTTTACATTCTCCAAAATTCTTTCATTCATTTGTGTTCAGAAGATAAAATAAACTCATATAGGTTTGGAACAAGTGGTTAGTGAGTTAGTAGAGAGTAAGTAGTTAGGGCCCTATGATTTCCAGTCATAAAAAGGGAATATACTATTTAATGCAGAATGTCACGGAATTTGTCGAAGTTTGGAAGAATTAATCATTATGTATATATATATATATGAATCGTATCATTAATTTGATTAGTTTGAACTGCTTCATTCCTGAATAAAGCAAGTGCCTTGCCATCTTTATGAATGGGAAATTGAATCACTGATTACTGTGAAAACGCACGTTCCTTCATAAACTAAACTGTGCTTGAATGGAGATGCGCAGCGGCTCAGTTGCGACTTGTTTCAGACCATTTTTGACAATGAAATAGAGAAAAATCAGGCAATAGTGTTATAATCAGACAATGTAAGTCACTTAATATTAACTTCTTGTTTATTTAACTGTTGTGTTAAATCAATATTTCATTTACAAACTCCCTGTATAAATCATTAAACTCATCTGCCACTCATCTTAGTTCATAGCAATCTCACAAAGTTCCATTGTAATCAACGAATCTCTTGTTCACACTCTCTCTACACTTCGTATTCATGAGGTATGTCCGTAATACATTACTCAACGTTGCAAAAACATGTAGAAACCTTTCAAGCTCCTCTCAGTGCAAACACAAATATGCTAATCAGGTCAGCTGCACATGGCGCCCCTAAATATTTTTTCATAGTCACACACAGTAGTTTTTAGTTGCAAATGTGACTGAAATGGTCGAACTGTAGAGCCCTGTAAAATACAATATTTCATAGGACCCTAAACATGTCATTTTTGTTGAACCTTTAATAAATTGATGTTAAATTGTATAAGTTTCATGATTTTAATTCATTAGACATGCTTTTTTGATTACTACAGTTTTATTTAACCATTAAAAAGGAGTCCAGAAAAAAAAAATGGAATCTAGAAAATTAAACGGAAAAACAGAATTTGGGAAAAAATAAAATGGATTTCATAGGGCCCTAAGTAGATGAGTACAGTGCAGACTTTTGAAAATGGGTTTCAGAGTGCAAGGATTTGAAAATGATACCATTATCGTCTCTTGTGTAATCTACACAGTCGTGAACTTGTGAAAACGATGACATCATGCACATTGTGTATTATGTGTTCAGTCTATAAGTATGTGCTCAGAAATGTAGTGTTTCTTTAAAAGCATTGGCAACTAGTGGCCTGGTCTTTGTAGTGTAGCGCATTTAGTCGTTTTTCCTGTATCTGTGTGAACGGGGATCATTTTGACAATGTTGGCATCTGTATGCAAATGCAAAAGAACATTTGGTACATTGCTGTAGTGTAAATGTACCGTAAATGTCACAATTAATTGCTCTCCCTCCTGAGTACTAGAGTATGTGAGTACTCATTCACATTTCTACTAGTGACTAGTGAAAAGTTGCTGATCCTGTAAAGTGGGCTGAAGATGCTCAATGATGTCATGGAAGAGGAATATCTGAAACCAAAACTCACATTTGCTGTTCCTGCTATGGTTTTTTAATTGGACAGAGCTGAGAATCATTGTGTACGCCTCTATATTCGTGGAAGAATGTGGTGTTGTGCTGAATGCTCTAGTTTTTGTGTATGAAGGCATTTTGAAGGTAAGGTTATGATGATGACTGTGGTTTTAGTGAATAGACTGGGTGAGGTCTGAATCCACAGTGCCTTTGTCCAGCTGGTCCACTTATTAAAAGAACAGCAGTATCAGGTTGTCTTCGAAAGATTTAGTTTATGAAAATTTAATATAGCTGATACTCTGCACCGGCCTCCGTCCTGCCGCTGCTGTCTGCCGACACAAGCAGCTGGTTGAGGGACTGTAATTAGATTAGAGAGGAGTGGGTGGCAGTGGGCAGATGAGTGTGTGTGTGTGTGTGTGTGTGTGTTTGTCTCTGCTGGTGTCAGAATCACGCACATGGCTGATGTCACAACTGGCTGGCTGTAATCCGGCACCATGAGTTGTGCGGCCCTTACTGCTGATGGAAGGTGTGTGATAACATCCATTACTCTTGGTCTGTCTGTCACTCCTTTATCATTTTCTCATTCTTTCAGTGCATATGGTGGCTTTTGGGACATTGCTTTGTATTTATAATTTTTTTATGAGGAAACACATGGTGGGGAAAGATAATTTTAATTTCTGAAAAATTGCTAATATACTTAATGACCAGGGCCAAATGAAATCTGCAGAATCAGATTTCACATTTTCTTCCTTTGTTTTATGCCACCAGTTTTGTTTTTAATTGAGTACCAAGTACTATCAGGAACTGTTTATAAAATATTTTATATTTTGTGTCTACACTACCAGTCAAAAGCTTTTGAACAGTAAGATTTTTAATGTTTTTTAAAGAAGTCTCTTCTGCTCACCGAGCCTGCATTTATTTGATCCAAAGTATAGCAAAAACAGTACAATTTTGAAATGTTTTTACTATTTAAAATAACTGTTTTCTATTTTAATATATTTTAAAAGGGTAATTTATTTTTGTGATCAAATCTAAATTTTCAGTATCATTACTATAGTCTTCAGTGTCACCTTCAGAAATCATTATAATATGTTGATTTGCTGTTCAAGAAACATTTATTATTATTATTATTATTAGTAGTAGTAGTATCAATCATTTTTTTCAGGATTCTTTAATAAATAGAAAGATTTCAGCATTTACCTGAAATAAAAAGCTTTGGTAATATTATACACTATACCATTTAAAAGCTTGGAGTCAGTATAGTTTTTTTTAATTTATTTATTTATTTTTGTGAAAAGAAATTATAGAAATTAATATTTTTATTTAGCAAGGTACTTTAAATGTATTAAAGGCATTTAGAATGTTACCAAAAATTATAAATTATAAATAATCTTGTTCTTCTGAACTTTATTTTCATCAAAGAAACCTGAAAAAATTCTACTCTGTTTTTAACATTATGATAATAAATGTTTTTTGAACAGCAGAATATTAGAATGATTTATGAAGGATCATGTGACTGGAGAAATGATGCTAAAAATCAGCTTTGAAAACCTAGGAATAAATTACATTGTAAAATATATCCAAATAGAAAACAGTTATTTTAAATAACAAAAATATTTCATAATTGTAGTGTTTTTGCTGTACTTGGATCAAATAAATGCAGGCTTAGTGAGAGGAAGAGACTTCTTTAAAAAACATGAAAAATCTTACTGTTAAACACTTTTGACTGGTAGTGTATATAACATTCTATATTTTGTATTGATGCCAAAACTGATACTTCAGTGTTTTGTGATTGTATAAAGATAAAATAGTTAATTATAGGCTTTTATTATTATTCAGAAGGAATCATATTAAATAAATAAATAATAATAAATTATATGCCAAATGTTAAAATAGCTAATTATAGCCGTTTATAATTTTTCAAAAAGAATCATATTGAAATAAATAAATAAAATGCAAGTTATGTCATGAATGTCACACTTTTTTCATATTTATAATACACAATTATTTGTTACCATAGCAAATATTATAGTTCCTTCCACTTTAATGTTTAAGAGATGCATTCATTTTCACACAAAATAAATTCAATCAAAAAAGGAAAAAACAAAACTTTTACTGATATTATGTAAGTATTGACAAAAGATAGTGTACATTTCGGAAGTATCCATGTTTCAGGATCGATCCTCCCATCCCTATTTCATGTCATCTGATAATTCATGTGTGTATAAGCATATATCTACGTGCTCAGATCATTTTATATGATGCAAGATGCATTAGTGTTTGCATCCTACTCTCAAATTCTGGCTTTCTCTCGTCATATTATTGTGATTTCAGTGGGTGTTTCTCTCTCTCACTCTCTCTCTCCCTTTTGATATGTTACTGAGACATTTTGGGTAGCTGAGAGGGCGAAGCGGGGAACAGGAACACGCTGAAGATTTATTTTTAAAACTGCCAGGCAAAATTGCTCTAATTAAGTAGAGTAAATTTTCAATGAAATTGATTCCCATTATTTGACCCAGCATTCCTCAGTAATGATGGCATAGAGCATGATGAAATACCAATTAGCTGGATAATATGATGCATGACTCTCAGATGCTTTTGTTTCTAGTAAACAGAGACCCAATTGCCATTATTTATAAGAGGATATTGTGCACCACCCAAAATGTCTTGCAAGGAGTTCTTGAAATCAGTGTGAAAGTGAATGGGCAAACATTGAGGATTATAGAGGCGAGCATGTGTCTCAGCGTGTGCATGTCAATGTTGCATTCAGATTGTTTTGTTTCTATTGAGTCTCCAGCTGGTTTTCACGTGGCATGGCTATTTGATATTCCATCCATCATTGATTTATCACAGCTTTACATAATACCAGCACTGTATGCAGTTTCATCAAAGCTAAATATTCTTCTTAAAGCAGTCATGACATGGATTTTTTTTTAATTAAGAGGTTTACTTATGTTAATAAAGTTTTTTGCACACAAAAAACATAAACATGGGAAAATTATTATTTTCAACCCTCATTCTGACCCTCTGTCTGAAACGACCTGTTTTTAAGGGACATGTCCTTTTAAGGCTTCTCAGTAATCGGCCACTGTTATGATTGGCTAACATTATTGCTTAGGAAACAGTATCAGCACTCCCTCGCTATTAGGGCTGGTCAATTAATCGAAGGCGATTGTCATGCGCATTTTGTCAGTGAAGCCGGTTGTGTAATCAGCAGTAAATCTCCAGCACCTGTGTTCAGGTGGAACGGCATGTAGTACACAGAGCCGTACTTCATAGAAAAGATACGCTTAATCGTGTTTATTATCCCAAACGATTAGGGCTGCCCCCTAATAGTCGACTAAGCGTTAGTTGACCAGAAAAGGCTTGGTCGACCAAAATTTTATTAGTCGTTTAGTCGCAGAAATAAATAAATCTCACGGAGAGATCGTTAATGGCTATAGTCTGCGTGGTAATAGTAATACAGTATACATTGGGCAGTACATCCAACATTCGCCTATTATTCATCAACCTCAAATATGGCTTATTATCTGAAACGTAAGTAGCAACTTTACATGTAATGTTGTACAATGTAATGTTAAGCAGTGGCTTTCAAAACCTGGGTGGGTCGCGGGACTTAAAAAATGGGTCGCCAGGACGATTTAAGCAAGATGTATAGGCTATGTATGTAAAAAAAAAAAAAGTTCAAGATTCAGGGAGAAGGATGCGGGAAGCTGCAAACTAAACCGAAAGTAAAACGCGCGCACGCATTCAAAAGCAATTTTAATAGAGAGCTACTATCCCAATGCGTGCAAATTAGGCTATATATATTTTTAAAAAGTTTGAAAACCACTGACCTAGAGAAAAGTGCGCTGTCTGTGCGGAAGCTAAACAGACATGCGCTTAATGCAGAACAGATGGATCCCCGGTGCGGTAATTTGCTCTTAGAATAGCTTACTCCATCATTTTAGACAGCATAGACAGGTAAAAGTAAAACATCTTTTCGAAAGACGCATATTCGTGTACACTTTTGTAAAATAATGAAAGCAAACAGGATGTGCTTTCTGTCGTCTCTTTTCTGTGAACTTGAGCGAAACTCAGTGTATATCTTTGGCTTTCAGACATTAAAATATATCTATAGAGAGTAAAATTTCTACTTTCTCAGATTATGTAATAGCCTACATATGAAACATGCATTCAGGCGCATCACAAATGCGGAGATGACGAGTCGCCGACTTCATCTCTTAAACCGAAAACAAAGAAAGCACTCGTTTATCATTGTATTATTAAAATGTTAATACAGTCTACTTACTGTTTTTCCCTGACACATTTGTAATCATTACATCTGCGGTGTGCTGTGGCAAGCTTTATGCGTGCTTGAGCGCTTATTAGGATATGTAGGCAATTAAAGGCTCATTATAATGATCTAAATGTTTTATTAATAAACGTACGATTAGTCGACTAATGCTTAAAATGAGCGACTACTAGTCGACCAGAAAAATCCTTAGTCGAGGGCAGCCCTACAAACGATTTAATCGATCGATTATGAAATCGAAAGAAATCGTTTGCGATAATGACAGCTGTTTGCGTAGCTTCTCAGTGAACTACGGCTCTGTGTAGACATGCTGCTACACCTGAAAGCATGTGAAAATATCACATTTAATAACGTATTTCTCCAAACTCACTTCATATTATAATATTTATATCAGTCGAGTGTTTGAAATAAATCTTTCTGTGAGATAGTACAGCTTTTTACACAGAATAAGACACGAAGAGTATTCTATGCAGTGATAAAGGCATTGCATTATTATATACTGTATTATAAGGAAAATTATAATAATAAGAAGTCAGATAAACCATATATTGTTGTAGTCGTGGGTTTATTAGTCACGTTGAATCAATATAAGCAGTTAAATCTTGTTTATTCAGCTGCAGCGATAGCAAAGATGCATTCCCTATGTTTCATCTTCTGGCGTATTTTGAGTTTTCGTGTGAGAATGAGAGCGCTCTCTGGCCTTCGGATGAAGATTTACTGATCACGGATCCGCGCTTTACTAAAAGCTACGCATGACAAACGCAGCTTTTGATTAATCGCGATATCGATTTCACTTCGATTAATCTAGCAGCCCTACTCGCTATTGCATGTCAGTGTTTTGACAACATGATTAATAAAAAAACTGTAATTTCTAGACAAAGCATTATGAAACCATTTACTTATAGTTTGTGATGCAGCTGCAGTCAGATCTAGTACCGCTTCATCTTTCAACAAATGTTTCTTTGTGAACTTTCCATGACACTGTGCCTCATTTACAAAACAAAATACTCCCAAATAGGCTTGGACGTTATATATCGATTGATAAATTCATGCGCATCTCGTCAGTAAAGCTGTTTTTTTAGATTAGCGGTAAATCTCCTTCACCTGTTTTCAAATGGAGCGCCAGTTAATACACAGAGCCGTAGATCACTGAAAAGCTACCGCTAATCAAAGAACCGGCTTTAGTGATATCGATATAAATATATCGCCCACTCCTACTCCCAAAAATACTCAGACATGATCCGGGCTGCCATTAAAAATAAACTATCCACTTGTTCCTTATGCTGGGATCCTTCTGATATCTGAACAAAGACACGAACAAGCTGTTTAAACCAAATGTGTCAGTGCAGATCTTTCACTTCAAGCGTGTGGACTGTGTCAGAAAGTGAATGTGCAGTTGTATACTGTATCCAGTGATCTCTATTTGCTTTTGACGCAACGCGACATTCGCATTCAGCGTAATCAAGTTTCAGCCATTAAACTACTGAACACCAGTGTACAGGACCTATAGTGAGAAGAAGACTATTTGACGTTGCCTTGTTCTGGAGGCAGTGTTTGTGCCTGAGTGATGTTACCTTACACTTCAGATCCAAATTAGCCTTTTTGGAGCTTGATTAAATAAATGCTTTGTTTATAATGAGGGGGAGGTTTTAAGCTATGAAACTTGTAGGACGTTTTAATGGTACAAAGACTTCTTGTATGCCAAAAGATCAAGACAAATTTGACCCTTTTAAAAAGATGTTTTGCAGTGACATGGATGGTATCATGTTCTTTTTTTTGAGTCACTAGAGCATTGAATGGCTCTTTAGCTGAGTTTTCTATGGAAAAGCTTGTGCTCTAGTCCGTGCCCTTGGCCTGTGCGTGAGAGATGAGGGCCGGCCGAGCTTTGACGAAACCTTTAGAGATTGTGAGGCAGCAGACGGACACTGCAGCACTCCTTACTCAGCACAATATCCTCTCTCTGTCTCAGCTCCCACCCTCCCTTGGCTTTCCAGCGTCTGCTGTTGTTCTGATCCTTCCCCAGACTCCCGTGTGTCCGATTTAATAAAGACGAGACTGCATGACCTCCCTCTCTATATAAAACCAACAGCGGCTCCTTTGCTGCTGTACTGACATTCACATGTCAGTATGATACTATTCTGTTGTGGTGGCCATGATTTGTCTTGTTTTTTGAAACATGCAATGTCTCAAACACTGAGAATGACATATTTCATAAACACTGACTACACTACCTTTCAAACATTTGGGATCAATATAATATTTTAATTTGTTTTCCAAATAAATATCTTATGCTCACTGCATTAAGACTGCATTTACCTGATATAAAATACAGTAAAAAATAACTAAAATAGGGACAAGAATCACAGAATCCAGCCATAAAAAAGTAGGTCAGTACACTTAAATCAAAATGTGATATAGACTAGTGTCTGTGATTTATTAAAGCCATTAAAATGGTATTTAAATAAGAATCCTGCATGTTCTCTGTGTCTCTGTGTGAATGAATGGTGCAGACATGCGTTTTTGTTTACTACACACATACTGAAGTGGGAAACCCATTTGCAGTGTTTCCATCCTCTGTCGCCTCAATATAGTGAGTCACATCACTTCATGATCATTTTTATGGAAGGATATTCTGGACAATTTTCAAAAGGAAAATTGACAGGTTTCCGTGTAGACTTTGGAAATTAAAATGCAAAAGGAACTGCGTTTCCATTTGAGTTTTGGCAGGTTACATGTGCGATGTAGAGAGAGTAAAAAAGCAGATGTGCTTTGATGGACTTTGATTTTTCATTTGAAATGTGGCAGTCGCTGTGCATTTGTGAAAACTCAAACGGTAATCCAAGATATGCAATTGCATTTGGATTATTACACAATTTGTGTCCACATATGGAAAACGCAATTAAAAATACAATTTGCAATATCCTTCCATACATTTTATCATTTATTTTAAGAAAGATTATCGTCATATCATATACAAACAGAAACTAAAGGTCAGCAACCAGTCAAAATAAAAGTTTGAAGAAACTGACAGAAATATACTACTTAATGTAATGATAGTTCTACTGCTAATAATAATATTATTATAAAAATATTTAAGGAATATTTACAAGAAACATAAATTACCAGAAGTTATTTACCAGAAAATTGTAAACACTCTTTCTCTGAGAGAAAAAAAAAAAAAAAAAAAAAAAAAAAAATATATATATATATAACACTTCTTTCTGGTTCTCAAATCTGATTGGTTGAGAACCGTGAGATATTCTACTGGTGTCGCTACAGGAACGCCCTCTCACAATTTGCATCACTCTGCTTGTTCTAGCCGGGTTCTGTGTTTCTTTTTAATTATTCACTGAGCTAACCGTAGAGTACGTTTACGAACCACATCTAAGAAGATGAATATTTCATTTGATATTAATTACCAAAGCTTAACATCCATCTATTCATTTACAACGAGCTTGTCCACGGCGTCATACAGCCTAATACCAAAGAGACGTTAGTAATACAACACAGGTACAAATTATTAAATCGTTTAACTAGGGTTTATACATAATTTCCTTGACAGAGTTCAAGAGTTCAGGAACTGACTGTTTCAAATGATGATTAAACAGCAAGCAAACTATGCAAAAGCGGCAGTCCTTCTCAGTGTCCGAATTCACTCACTCGTTTTCATTCACTCCTTCAAGTGAACTGTATGAGTTGATTAATGTAGGGAATAGTGAATGAGGGTATAGGGAGCGATTTCGGATACAGCCATTATTTCTCATTAATAACTGAAACAGCACATTCCCTTGATAGGAATTCTAAAAGTGACGTATGTTTAACTGTCAACTTGAGATTTGAATCCGTGGCGGAAGGAAGTAGTTCCACACAACAGAGGGTTTTATAGGGCACTCAGTCGTTTCTTGTTTAATAACACACATGTTCCGTCGAACTGTTGTATAAACGCAATATCACTCTCGTACTTGAGCGATACTGGCTCTATATCAGTGGCTGTGATTGCTTCCGGCGTTGTGCCACAGCCATGCTGATATAGAGCCGGTATCGCTCTCGTACTTGAGTTTTATAATATATATATATATATATATATATATATATATATATATATATATATATATATATATATATATATATATATATATATATATATATATATTTCTTTAAATAAAATACATTTATTAGATTTAGATGGTTTTGATTATTCAGATACAAAAATAAAACAGAATTTGAGGGAAAACAAAAATTTCAGTAGTGCCTTAGAAGTATAATATTTGTT